>JAHRHJ020000787.1:0-445785 GCA_019776745.2 Taxus chinensis
CAAGGAATGCACAAAAATGTAAATTCATTGGCAATCAAGAAAAAAGTTGCTGGTCATTACCAAAATAAAAGTTAAAACAGTCAATTTACGAAGAAAATCAACTTATAATAATTACAGTACAATAAACTGGTGTGGCCTTATTGCCACCAAGGGGTACTCAACGAGTTGTTAGCCACTCGGAACACGAGCATCAGGCTCATAAAAACATATCAAAATACAAATGAATCATCTCAATCAGAATCACTCGCCACAACTCAACAAGGTCTAACATAGTCTTAAAGTACATAGAGTAAACCATAGACAACCATATCGGGAGAGAGCAAAAGAGTAAAAGTAGTCACCATCTCTGAGCCTGAGGTGTCGCGAAACACAATTGAATGACACCGCTTGATACAAGTGGCAACAACATATTCCAAACAAAAGTAAAGTGGGTTTCTAACCGGCCTAATTAAGGCTTTCCACTTCCTATTCTCATATCGGCCCCCGACGTGAATTGCCGTCAACGGTACACATTTTCTTCCACTTCCCTACATCAACATCAGTTTACCGATTTCCCTCAGCGTTGGTAGGGTAAGGCTCAAACCCTATGAACATCCAAAACCTAAATCACTAAAAACACATGTGTGGGTACACACACCCCACTTAGCAGACCATAACGTACTAACGTATGGTTATGCCCCTATACGGGGTAGATCACAATCCTTACATTCACAGGGCACAACCCTACAATCACTTACCATCATTCTGCACCATCAACCAGTGCAATGCAATATACGAAGGGCCTTTCATAACCCTACCGTTATGACCCATAATTATCTCCCCCAAGCGTTCTGCCAATCATTACATAGCACACATATCCTATATATGATGGACATAGTACATACAACATAACATCCATGCCACCATAAACAAGGTGGTACCACATTTCTTCAAAATGGTTTATAAAACATCATGAACAACTCATTGTCGCTTACCATTCAATCAGTCAATACAACACATGTGATACATTTTCCTACATATCAACCCCAATATGTACCATGTTCTAACACTCCATCATCCAATTAGACTTCTTTTCACACCGCCACAAACCCGTACCATTCACAAACCCGTGTATACTATTCACACTAGACCCCCCATCACAACCAACGAAGGAGAGAGAACTGACGCACCATCCCCAGCAATACAATATGATATACAATACCGCACTGACCGTTATATACACAATAAGCGGTTCACAACATTTATCAAAAATTATTAGACGACATGGCTCACATCACGCTTTAAAGCATCAGTACCTCTACCAAATTCCTGACCACACATGCAAACATTAATCATCATTCGCATGTAGTAACATCATGTCAAACAACCACACCCCCTATGCTAACCATCACCATACAAAACATCAATCAGGCCCAAAGGTTTCTCCGTTACGAGCATGAACATACAGCTCTGATACCAAGTGTAACGAATCAAAACAAATCACACACGAATAACACAGTAAAAGACAGGATATTTTTTTTTGACTGCGTGAAGATATAGGACCACTACACAGTTCGTCCCTAGCCGAATACCCCAACCCAACCCAACCTAAGACAGATTCCACAACATGTGACAACCCACACTGGTTAAAGAGTACCATGCGGTACACACCTCAGGACATTCCCCTGGCTCTTTTCATCTAAAGTATGAAATTTTACAAAACAAGGTCTTACCAAAGATTGGTTTCATTTAGAATCATGTCTAGCTGTAAGGTATCCTTACCATTTCTTTAACTTTCCCAGAGGAAGCATGATGAGGAGAATATGAAGTTCAGTATCCTTTGAAGAATTTTCCCCTACTTGCTTCAATGTTAACTATACAGTGGAAAAACAATTTATGGTCATTGGTAAGAGTTGCTTCATTTAATTGAGCTAACTTATTAATTTGTTGATGGAGGCACCGTGAATTTCTAAAGGCTATTCAACCCATTAATCAAATAGGCTCGATCCTGTTGTGCTTTTTCAACATATAGTGTTTATCTTTTCAACGCAGTGCATTCTTATTCATTTATGTTACTCAGCCTAATGGATCTATCTAAATCTCTGGTACTTTCATCATAAGATCGTATTAGTTGTTATAAATTCATTCATTGGGGTCAAGAGTCTTAACCAAAAAATATCAAGGTTCTCAACTTGGGCTTTTCACTTGAAGAGGGAGGTCCGACATGACTATATATGTTTACATTTCTCACAGCGGTAAGATAGATCAAGAGTTTCACTTAACTCAAGCTCCCTTCTATTAGTCTAATTTATTATCTTACCCATATGATGTAATCATGATTTCACTTAAGACCGCTTATAAGGAGCACCACACCAAACAAGACCCGCATTGTTGATTAGTTTTACGTGGGGTCACAAGGTTATCATTTGTTTCTCTTGTTTTTTTTTGTTTTTTGTTCCTTTGCTAGGATTCCAAAACTATAGTCACTACTACCAAAACGACACATTTTCTGACCAAGGAAAACTAAAGCATGTAGTTGATTCAAGTTTAGATAATATAATCCTACGTTTCTGACAACATTCAACCGGATTAAACTCATATTGGAAAAGTTGAACCAAATTAAACGAACGGATCCGCATGTCAAAACAAGTTCATTAATCCTATTGACCAATAAGATTTCATAAATTGACACTTCAAACGTAACAACACCACCTATACATGAGAACACCACATACAAAAATTCTAACGCAATGCCTTTAAATAGTCTCACCACACACTTCCATACCAAAGTTTTTAAACAAAAGAAAATACATTTCAACTACAACAATCCCATTCCTAACGACGCCGTCAAAGGCAAGGTGGGAATCACTTTTCATTACAATGGGTTTCGTTTTTCCTTTTACTAAGGGAAAATCCTCCTGCACATCTCGTCTAGCCACACGTCAGTTAGCAAGAAAACTGAGCACGATTATTAAAGCTTAGACACACCATAAGACAATATGTTGGTATCTAAACGTGTTTAAAGGGAAGACCAAGCACCGTTGATTATGAAAAATAAACCAAGAGTTGATAACAAGACGCATTAGAGTGGTCCCAAAAGCAAAAATATCTAAATAGAAATTGGAAGCCCCGAACTACCACTCGATTATATTATACATTTTTTTCCTAACCCTAGGGTGAATTCATTGTTATTTCCTCCCTCCACAAAAATCATAGTGAATTCCCACCAGATTCACAACTACATGACCATCATTTTACAAGATAACATTTCGAAACAAAAACACATTACAAGAGAGGAACTACTTCAAAGTGATCTGTCCCCTATTTGTTAGTTAGTTCAACAAGCATCAAGGACCGTCACATGCACTGGAAGATCCCGAACAATTCATCCAAATTTGACGAATATCTAAATCCAACATGACTTATGAATAATTAGATTGATGTTGTGCTAGATAACAGTAATTTTTATGTCGCACCAAAAAAAAAACATAGGAAGAAACAAGGGGTTGATGGAAACGCCCCACAAATGACCCCGTATGGGCCACATCGCCGATCCCTAACCACATCCTTCTATTTAAACTTTCTTTCTCAAACCCAAGAGAATGTCTTAAGAAAAAGGACAAACTGGACAAGACCAACATAACCATCTATAAAATATTATAAGGTAGGGTTTTAATCACATTCACAGAACACAACTCAGTATACATAGCTTCCAAAGGAATCCGGCGTCAAAACAAAAAGTTGACTTTAACCTTTCTGGGTCAACACATAACCATTCTACTACAATGAAAACAAGGAGGGCGTTATCCACAATGAATCCTCACCCAAACCCGTCAACAATGCGTTTCTAAACACCACCAACCTCCTAAGTCACAGGCAGAATGAAATATTTAACCATCTGCCTGGAGCAAAACGTAGCAGTAATTCTTAGCATTAAAAACCAACATCCCAATTTTAAGATTTGAAAAACTCCTCACTAAGGATCAAGTAGATCTCGTATCCTCCAACATGGACACACATAAAGTTAAGAAAAAGCGTATGTCCTCTGACATATTAAGCTACCTCCCACAAATTGTGATAACCACAGCCAAAAGACCCCAATTCCAGAGCACTAAAAAAGAGATACACCCATTCCTCAAAACATAACAACAATCACAAGGGAGAGAGAGAAGGTGATTCCCAAAAGGAGAAAAAATTTCTCCACAACGGTGAACATGAATGATTTTATCAAATTATGAAGATCAACCATGACGCTCGAAGAAGAAAAGCTATTTCTTCGAGCGATTCCAAAAAATAATCAAACAGCACACTAACCTAGGAGAGTAATATCAACTTGGCTCATTCAAAAACTTAGTTCAAGTAAGTACACAATCCAAGCCAACCGGGAAGGTTACTAGAACCTAAAACAACTAAAAGAAAACGGATGGAGACCAGGATAGCATCATTCACCTATACACAATGCCACTACAAATACTTCAATCCATAAATCACAAATACCAACCATAAACCAGAACTATCAGCATCTCGAACCGAAACAAGAATAAGAACAACAGGAACTTAATAAAGTGAGTCCAACGACAATTTGATCCCCCCCGTTCTTCAAACATTTCAAATCGTGATGAGACCAAACACAAAGAACTCAGGAATTTTCATTACAGGACCCCCAACCTCTGTTGTTTGTATTATCTTTAAGAACAAATCACCCAAATAAATAGTTATTAAAACCAAAAAACAATTATTTTAAAAGGCTTCAACCAACGCGTTATTTAACGTTACAAAAAATACAAAAAAGCACAGGGAAAGTGGGAAAAACCAAATAGCAACCATCACACGGAGACATTTATATGAAGAAAGTGAAGAGTAGATTTATTTACAGGATTCAGTTAATAACAACATAAGAATAAATGGTATAGAGAATATCGTGCCTGATTAAGCTCCGCCAGTCGATACAAGATGGACAGGAGGATCTTTTTTGTTAAAAGCCGCAACCCAAAACCTGCGCAACTTCTCTTACTCAGCCTTATGAAGTTCAAAAATCTCTGTTAACGGCACCAGGCTCTTGTCTTCTAAAATCAATTGTATAGTCCCCACTGTTGCATCTCTTGCCCATAGTTCGGTCGTGGTCGCAATTATCCTCGAGGCAATGGGCTCATATATCTACTCAAGTGATTCAGGTACCAGATTAGATTCTCTCAACCAAAATCACTCTAAAAAAACCGTACCCCTTCCAAGACCAGCTCGCTCTGTAAATCCTTCACTAGTTCGACTGCCTTGGACGGCACAAGTACCGGGAGGCTCTATAAACTACCAGTACAATCAAAAAGCTTTCCAATTTGCACTCAAGCAGTGAAAATGACAGCGCCAGATTCACCAACCAAAAAAAATTTATCACAGAGAAACAACAGGTTAAACATTTTTGTCACTTGGATTTCCACCAGGTTTTTCTTCCGAACATGGTTTCTCAAGAACACCGATTACATAAAAAAAGCACTGTCTCTGATGAAAAAAAGAATGGAACTCTTCTTTTACGTTGACGCAATTGGGTTTTCCCTCCCATCCCAATCGAAATGTTTACTATTTTTTTATTTTAACCAGATTATCAAACTGTGTTATAATTTAATATTTCAAGTTTCTTGTCAAACAATTGAAGGGTGAAAATTGGGGTTTAAGAAAATAATTGTTAGAGACACCATGACAGACCCATTAAAACTAAAACAATCCCCCAAAGTGCTAGATTGGAGGAGACCACATACAAGGAAAACCAACGGGGGTAATCTCAATAAAACATATAATAACTTGCCCGTGAGCTCTGAAAAATTTAGTTCAGGGCGATCCCTCCCAAATTGCGGATCGCGTAAATTCAAAAGCAATGAATATAACGGTACGGTGAGTCAAAGATTTTGCAATAGTAAGCTATATTTTGTGGGTAACTATTGAAAGAAATAAAAATAACTGAATAGAAATTAGGTAGGATAAAGACCCAACCCCTGGTTGTCTATGTAGAAAAAGTTATCACGGTCTCCTGGAAACTCTCACTGTCACATAGTCGATTCTTGATAAAAATATCTTGAAGGAGAACCTCCCCGAGTTTGAGGATGCATTCGATACTGAACAGATAAAAACAGAGTTGGACAAACCTGCTTGTTGGAAGAGCTCAACAAGCTTCTACCAACTACAAATAACTGCACATGGCTATAAAACCTGTCGCAGGCGTGTTGTCGATCCGACAAGAACACCCTTTCACAGCACCCAAAGAAAGTGGAGGTAACACGCCCTCCTCACTAGCCTTGCAGCAAGCAAACAAGGAAAAACAAACCCAAGGGTAGACTTGAAGGAAACCTCCTATTAAAAATGAACTTTGCGACCATTATCCAGAGAAGCCCACGAGTGGACAGGGAAGATGCTCGAGAAAAACTAGTTTAAATCAAATCAAAACGACCTCCCAAATCAGGGGCTTCCTGTCCCCCAGCCGTGGCGGACAAGGCATGAGGAAGTCAAAAAAAGTGAAGTGGGTCATAACAAAAGATGACAGGCTGAAGTTGGTTGAAGGCCGCTTAGAAGAGACAGTGTGGCCACCTGCCCCCACTTTGGCCATTCAAACAAAGGAAGCCAAGACAAAACGCATGCAAACAAGAATGACGTGGGAAGTGTTCCTCTCCACACATAATAAAGGACAGGATTTCAACAAAAGGAAACAAGCTGTATAACTGCGGCCAGCAAGAGGAAAAAGAACTTAGTTGGGGGGGGGATTGCCCCCATACAACCAAAAACCACTAACCGAGATAAAGGGAAGATGTATACCACAGCCAAACAAAGAGATTAGGACGGCCACAAATAAATGTAAACGCTAAGAGACGAAAACACCACCACTTAATAAGCAATGGCATCAACCCATGAACAAGGTCTCTCATGTGTGAATCGGGGATCAGTCTCTGAGAGCGGCCGATATAAAATAATGAAATAATGGTAACTTACAGGTAATAATAATATTCCTAGAAAACGCACAATAAATAAAATAAATAAATAATACATAATAATAATTTAGTAATGTTATTCGACAACTAAAATATAATACTATTATATTATTTATAACATAATAAATATAATAATTATTAATCCTATTAATAAGGGCCGCCAGACAAGACATGGAAAAGAGAAAATGATTTTCCTGGAACAAGGGAAATCGATACAGGTTTTGCAAGGGCAATAACGACAACAACAACACGAAACCAGCAACACGATGAAGAGGGAGGAGTATTGAGTATTCAGGTGAATAGGTGAATCCAACCAATGATCGAAGAAGAAGGCCACAAGGTGCTGTACATGCTTAGCACCGATTGCCGAAGGATGAACATGTGACGTTAGAAGAAGGCATTACCACTTTGGCCTAATAGTGGAAAGAAACTGGTAAGTATAAACTGTTGGTTGTGATTAAACAGTAAGTACCGACATCATTCACTATTTCATGTTACAATTTTTTGAATTTTGACTCCTCGTTAGATCTAACTTAATGATTTGTGACTTGCTCACAAAACCCAAAACTTAATGTATGGTTGTTGGAAATGTCATTTAGAAAAGTTGTTAGATCTAAAAGTGTAAACGCTCGCTAAAATTTATAAGGCTTCGACTCAATTTACAGTAACGAACGTTGAATAAACCAGCATCCACTTCCTGAATAGACATCGGTCACTGTAAACTACATAAATTGTATTCCTCAAAATTGAAAGAAATTGTGGTGCTTTGTTTGAATCGGATGGCTTTGTTGGAAATTTTCGTATCATGAATTTGAATAAAAGTTTAGTCCTGGTAACATCAACATCCTTGGAATTTAAAATAATAATCTAAAATATTACTAATGCCATGGATTTGGGCACGGTAGGGGAAACTGAATTGATTGACAGTGGATCTTGTGTCTGATCAAGAGAGACCGCCGTCAGCAACCTAGTGGGTGGACTGTATTAAATGGATATATGTAGGGGTAGGATGGATGTTGGTATAATCTTAACTCATCGAAAGAATACTTATGATGGACATAAAGATATCTATAGCACTATTGGAAGCACTCGCATCTCAAAGATCTTTATTCATTGATTTTTTATATTAAGGAGAAGATTGATTCGATAAAAAACAATTTCGAAGTACATCAACTTACTAGCTTTTGTGGTCGACTTCTATTACATTTTATCTAGTGAAACCCTATTTCATTTGATGAAGTCAGAGATAGTGCGGTGAAGTTCAACTGTGCTTTGCCTTCCAATTCAAATAATTGAAGCCGTGGTCTTCGTCGTCGAACAAAAAGCACCCTCAACTTCCTTTCCCGCAATTTTTAAAAACTCACAGTATTGCAATTGTTTGTCTCTCGTTGCATCACGCCCTGGAACCACAAAGAGTATGGACGGAAGGGAAAGTTTAGAAACTGAATCCGCAGTCCCTTCCCTCTACGGGATTACAGAAAGGATGATCCTGTTGCTACCCAAGGGCAGTGCCAGTCTCCAATAGGCGTCTGAATGCTCCACCTTAAGTATGGAGAGACTTCCTTCTTCTGATGGCATCCGATCTTCACCCCCCCAAAAAAGGGGTACAACAAAATCATCCCCTTGATTTTATTTCCATACCATTTCGGGCTCTCCAGATGTCTTTGCAGCCCACATGCCCAGATGATGTGCAATGTTACCTCCTGCGCTGTTCGCCAATCACAAAAATATCCTGGAAAAGTCGGCGTGAGATGTGTACCACGGATCTACGACCCCAGCGCCCTCTTTTTTCATCGCCTCCAGCCACTTGAGCGCTGCGATGGAATCTATGGTAGGCAGCAGGAAGACGATGTTTCAGGTGCTAACCATGTACTTGACAGATATGATAATCACTCCTAGTTTTGCTGCCCACAGCTTACACATGATGTGGACAAAGGGAGCTGCAGGGGCTCCGACATGACAAAATCCGCTAGGGTGAAAAGTATTCAGCACAGGCACCCTGGAGTTGGAGTTGGTTTTCTCATAAGGGGTGGCAGGTAGAGGCGTGCCCATCGCTCCACCTTCCTCGTCAAGCACAACGTCTCTGTATAGCACATCATCTCTTCTCAGAAATGGCTATTGAAGAGAAAGATGTATGGTCTTCCCTTGGTTCTTCCCGTACAAACTGATCCATCGCTGTAGACTTTGAGAATCCAGGAATATCCTCCACTACTCAACAGGCCCGCACTCAAAATTATTCGACAATTTTTGTTCGGCTTTACAAAATCTGGGAAACGATCTCTCGGGACAATTGTAAATAGAGTATTAAGTTAAGTCTTCTTCGGCAGAGGCTTAGCACACTCAACTTCCTCACTTGTGGAGGGTAACTCAATTTCTAAAATAGCAGGAAATCTGCACGTGAAAAATGCTCATCTACAGCAGACCCTTGTTTAATATTATTTTAGGGCCCATCTACAGCATACCCACGTTGAAAGTGCGAAAAAGAAAAACAAAAGCAGGCCCATCTAGCTTAGCCTTTCCCATTGATGAAATTTTTTGAAGGGCCTCCCCATATTTGAACCCATTTGACGGGCTAGTTAAGCTTTACCCTTCCTAAATGACAAAATTAAAGAACACATTCTCTTTTCAACAGAAAAAATGAAAAATGTTAATGCTCCCTGTGAAGATTATATTTGATTAATTGAATAGAATAAAACTTAGAAAAAGTCAAATTTATTAAATATAACATGTAATAATAATTTTACAAATTTAGGATATTCAATAGTCAACATTCAAAAAAATAATTACACAAGTTATAAGTTTTTAAAAATCATTGTAACAAATTTAGAAGTTGGACATTTTAGGAAACAAAAAATTAGCATGAGACATAAACCTTAGGCTCACCAACTTAGGTAATCATACTCTCACCATAGAGATACTGAAGAACCTCCAATTTAAAGAATATTATTCTTAAACTAGATTATACGTTCCTAAAGCAACAAATAGAAATCTCTGGCAGTAGTCACGACATGCCTCTCATAATATTTTTTTAAAACCTATATTTAAAGAAGTACAAGTAGTATAAAATTTAGTGGCTAATGTTCATTAATTCACAAATATTTGGCATTTTGAAATTTAGATTTGGCTAATTTTTAGGGTTTGGGTCGCTTGCTATTTCCCCTAAGATTTTTGGGTACAACTTAATTTCTGGGTTTATTCACCTAGAATTTACAATATGTAATGAAATTACTAGTATAATTCAAATTATGTGTAGAAATAGATCACCAAAATAACACAATATTTCAGAATAATGATCTCAATATGCAATTAGAATAGCTTTTCCACTTCGAGGGGGCAACCTCCAAACCATATAATAAGACTCAAATGCTCAAATGATAATGAAATACTACCTATAATCCCCTATATATACTATTCATATGTTATGGCCATCACCAAGGCCGACCTATTAAGCATGAGAAAGTATAAATGATATAATAAAATGATATGGTAAGCCACAAGTCGGCTACTCATATCCTAATACAAGCAATAGGTTAAAGGCATAGCATGCCCTTCGCCTTCAAACCAACGTTGTCCTCAACATTGAATAATCTTGGATGTTACTGCAGAAAACCCTCATCCTCCCAGGTGGCGTCTTCTATGCTCAGATTCTTTCACTTGATCAGATATTCCTTAATGTCTCTAGTTCTCAGCCTCTTAGTATGTGTTTGCAGAATCTTCTCTAGCTCTAAAATGATTCTTCCTTCCTCTTCAAGTTCTGGTAACTCTATCTGGGCTTCAAATTTCTGTCCAATAACCTTCTTCAGGCATGAAACATGGAATACTGGGTGCATGTGTGAAGATGGAGGCAACTCTAGTTTATAAGCAACACTACCAATTTTCTGTAGAACCTGATAAGGGCCATAATATTTAGGAGCAAGTTTGTTTTCCTTTTTCTGTTGCTTTAGGGACATCTGTTTGTAAGGCTGTAGACGTACAAAAACTTAGTCACCAATTTAAAAATGTCTTTCACTACGGTGTTGATCTGCTTGTTGTTTCATCCTATTTTGTGCTAATGCTAAATTCTCCTTCAAACTAGCCAAAACCTGTTGTTGATGTTGAATGTGTTCCTCAACATCTATTTGACCTTAGTTTGCACCCTCAAGGAGGAAGTGATAGAAGGTGGATGGTAACCATATAATGCTAAAAATGGGGTCATTTGAGAATAGGTATGAAAAGATGTGTTATACCACCATTCTGCCAGTGGTAGCCATTTAATCCACCTTTCCTGCTTATCTGATACAAAACAACGTAAATACCCCTCTAAGAATTTGATGACCACTTCATTTTTCCCATCAGTTTGAGGATGATAATATGAACTGTGAGCTAGCTGAGTACCCAAACATGAAAATAATTCTGTCCAAAAATTACTTGTGAAAATATGATCACAATCACTTATAATTATCTTTGGGGTTCCATGTAGCCTTTGAACTGTCTCCAAAAAAATAGTTGCGACTGTACTGGCTGCAAATGGATGTGATAGGGCACAAAAATGGGCATATTTTGTGATCCTATCCACAATCACGAAAATAACATTCTTACCCTCTGAACAAGGCAATCCGGTGATGAAATCCATGGAGACCTCCTCCCATCTCTGGCTAGGAATTGGTAAGGGTTGCAACAAACCTGGTGTCTTAATTGTTTCCCCTTTGTTCTGTTGGCACACTAAACACTTTGATACAGACTTTTGTACATCCCCATTGAGTCCTTCCCAAAAGAATTCTTTTTTTATTCTATGATATGTCTTCAAAAACCCAGAGTGTCCTCCAACAGGTGAGGCATGTAGCTCTGCAAGAATCTTATGCTTCAACTCAGAATCTTTACTCAAGTATAACCTATCCTTGTACCATAAGGCATTACCTTTCCACTCAAATTTGTTAGATGTCATAGATCCTTGCTTGATATTCTGTATTAGAGATTGTGTATCCTTATCTTGATTCCATTCCAATCTTGCTTCATCCACCCAATTGGCCATCAACATGGACATTCCACATAGTAAGGCATCTGCGGATGTATCCCTTCTGGACAACGCATCAGCTACTACATTTTCTTTACCCTTTTTGTATATGATTTCAAAATCATAACCCAACATTTTTGTTACCCACTTTTGTTGTTCCTCAGATGATAACCTTTGCTCCAAAAAGTATTTGAGACTATCATGATCAGTTTTTACCTTGAAGTGTCTACCCATGAGATAGGGCCTCCATTGCTTGACCACATGAAGAATAGCCATAATTTCTTTCTCATAGACAGGTTTGAGTAGATATTTTCCTTTGAATTGGTGACTCTCAAATGCAATTGGTCTTCCTTCCTACATTAGAACTACTTCCAATCCTAATCCTGAAGCGTCACATTCAACAATGAAGGTTTTTAAGAAGTTGGGAGTAGCCAAAACTGGGGTGTTGCACATGGCTTCCTTCAGCTGCTCAAAGGATTTAGTGGCTACGTCTGTCCAATGGAAGGCATCCTTCTTTAGCAATGCAGTGAGTGGGGTTGCTATTCTACCATATCCCCTCACAAATATTCTGTAGTACCCTATTAGTCCTAGGAACCCACAAATATTTTTGAGATTTTTGGGCCTTGGTCATTCCACCATAGCTTTGATCTTCTGAGGATCAACTTTGACACCTTCATGGGATACAATGTGACCCAAGTATTCTACCTCTTGTACACCAAAAGAACATTTGGATGGCTTTGCATAGAGAGTATGTTTCTCCAAAACTTCCAACACTTTATTTACATGTTATAAGTGTTCTTCCCATGTCTTACTGTAAATCAATATGTCATCAAAGAAAACTAATACAAATTTCCTTAAAAATGGCCTAAAAATAGTGTTCATCAAGCTTTGAAAGGTTGAGGGTGCATTTGTAAGACCAAAAGGCATTACCAAAAACTCATAATGGCCCTCATGAGTCCTGAAAGCCTATTTTATGAACATCTTCCTCTTTTATTCTAATTTGATGGTACCCTCGAACGAAGATCTAATTTTGTGAAATAAATAGCACCATGCAATTCATCAAGTAAATCATCAATTACTGGAATAGGAAACTTATCTTTGATGGTGTACTTGTTGAGTTCTTGGTAATCTGGACACATCCTCCATGTTTCATCCTTCTTACGTACCATGACCACTGGTGAAGAATATGCACTCTGGCTATGCCTGATGATACCTGCCTTCAACATTTCCTCCACCATTTTCTCAATCTCACTTTTCTGGGAATATGGGTATCTGTATGGTCTGATGTTAGGTGTTTGGCTCCCTGGAATCAACTGAATGGCATGATCATGATCCCTAACTAGTGGTAGTCCCTTTGGAATTGCATCAAAAATAGATGAGTGAGCATCAACAATCTTCTGAAGATCGGGTGGCATTGAAGACTCTGTATTTTGTACTTCTATGGAAAATAAGCTTTGCTATAAATCCATCTACTCCTTTTCTGAGAACCTTCTGCATTGATGAGAGCTAATAATCTGTGGAGACTTAGCTACCATCCCATTCAATTGTATTTTCCTTCTATCTGAATGAAATCGCATGAACAATTCTTGGAAATTCATCTCTATAGTACCTAAGGTTGTGAGCCATTGGACACCCAAAACAATATCTGCCCCTCCCATAGAAATAACAAACATAGGTGAGTCTAACATGTAGTCTCCCATGGAAATCTTGATACTATGGCACTTTCCTGTGCACTTGACTGTCCCACCATCCGCAATCATAACTTGCATTTCTAGAGCTGGGTAAATAAAACAATTGAGGCGGGAAACTAACTTACTATTTATGAAGTTATGAGTACTCCCTGAGTCAATCAACACCGTCACCTTCTATTTTTTGAGATAGCCAATAACCTTGAGTGTTTGAGGAGTACTAATACCTGACAATGCATGGCAAGAAATTGTAGGTTGGTGATCCTCTACTTCATCTTCTACTGGTTCCTCAGCCTCTCCTATAATTTCAGCTTCCTCATCATCCTCATTACCTCCATCAATATAGAACAACTTCTTCTCAGCACATTTGTGTCCTGGTCCATATTTTCTATCACAGTTAAAACATAATCCTTTTGCTCTCTTTTCTTCCATTTGTTGAGGAGTCAGTCTAATTGGCCTAGCAAATGAAGGGGAAGAGATACTACGGTCTCTGGTGTTAATGAAAGGTGGCCTCCTACTACAAAGAACTTTTTCCTCTGCTCGACATGCCATGATAATAGAATCAGAAATCTTGAGTGGATTAAACATACGTACCTCATGCTCGATGTGGTCCTTAAGACCCCCAAGAAATAGGTCATTCAGATTCTCTTCTAGAATATTCTCCACCCTTAAGGATAGGTTTTGGAATTGATGCACATAATCTTTGACTGATCCTGTTTGTCTGTAACTTTGCTAATTGACTAAAGTAGTTCTCTGAAACACTGGAACTATAGTGTAATTGCAACTCCTCGGTAAAAACTGTCCAAGTGACACCTAGACCATTCTTCTACCTCTGAGCACATAACCATCGATACCAAACAAATTGGTCAGGTTCAAGATATAGGGATGCCAATGTCACCTTTTGTCCTGATGGTGTTTGATGTAACTCAAAGAATTTCTCCATTTGATTTATCCAATTCAGGGGATCCTTACCATCAAATTTGTGCATATCCACTTTTGGCATCATGTTCGTGGTTGCGAATAAGTTGGATTCTGATTGTACACACTGGAAAAGTGATCCAACATGGTTATTTTGTCCATGATTTTGAACTGAAGGATCCTCCTTGGTTGATATGGGCCAGATTTGGGCCATACTGTTTACCCTTTACATGTTGCATGATATCATCCAACCGATGATTGATTTGGGCTATGTCTCCTTTAGAGGCCATCTTAGATTGTACATTTCACAGCTCATACTCAAGTTGGCTCACCTTATGATTAACTGAGGTAAACCCTAGTGCTGAGGAATCTGTATTTACCCCTTATGACTCCATCTCTTCAATCACTACCCCATCTTTATCTGGGGTTTTACCCGGAGAGTAATGGGATTCTTTTTTGCTCTTGTGGAAGGCCCCGCCATGATGTCAAACCTTAGGGTTTAGGGTTTTGATACAAATTTTAGGGCCGAATAAGAATTTTTGGCCAAATAAAAAAACAAAGAAGATACTAATACTATTTTTTTGAGAGCTTTCTGAAAATGTAAAGAACTTGAAAAATTCCACAATTTGCACCCTAGGGAGCAATTTTATGAAAAACCATAAATTTGTAATAACTTTTGCAAAATAAATAAAAAAAGTCTGAAATTTTCAGGGAACCTTACTTGAAATGTTTTGCAACTCTGGTAAAAATATCTCCCACCAATTCACTCTAGTTCACAATATGTGGCGGAAACAAAAAAATTAGGGTTTTTGCCCTAATTTTGGCCCAGATCGCAGCTCTGATACCACTTGTAATGAAATTACTTGTATAATTCAGATTATGAGCAGCAATATAACACCAAATAACACAATATTCCAGAATAATGATCTCAATATGCAATTAGAATAGCTTCGCCACTTCGAGGGGGCAACCTCCAAACCATACAATAAGACTCAAATGCTCCAATGATGATGAAATACTACCTACAATCCCCTATATATACTATTCATATGCTATGGCCATCACCAAGGCTGACCTACTAAGCATGAGAAAGTATAAATGATATAATAAAATGATATGGTAAGCCACAAGTCGGCTACTCATATCCTAATACAAGCAATAGGTTAAGGGCGTAACACCTCAATCCATAGTAAACCGTAGAGATTCCTAATCATAATATAGTTCAACATTGTAAGACCTTTCCTTATCCATAAAGTGGGGGAAATTTGTAGAAAGGATCTAATATCACGTACTTTGGGTAATTATCTCTACAACTAGTCTATTGATTACAAACTACTATTCATATGATTCCTAAGTAAGAAAAGTACTAATCAACCCATGTCTTTGGCCATCATTTTCTTTGGAATTTTATGTTTACTTACAGTCTTGCACTCTATTTTCTCAAGTCTGTCTTTTTACCTTCAGAATTTACTTCATCTGGACACAGTGCCCAGCTTAGGATTAGCGTCATATAACCCATGTCCCCTCTAGGTGCCCTTGACCTCTTTGTACTGACCTCACATTTTTTGGGTCCTTTCTATATTTGAGCATCTTATATTTTTGGTATTAATTTTGGGGTTAATTACAAAATTCAAGTGAAAGGGAATCATATAAATATAAAGTTATGTGATCATAATAAAGGACCAAGCACTAAGCATCTATCACCACCTAATGTTGCATCCATCAAGTATCTAAGAGATTCATTGCATCCATCTATCCATCACAAGGGACAAAGGATTGTTATTCATACATACACTTCATAGGAGGGGAGTTTATTCTATTTCATGCACACATTTTTACATTCTAGTTTACATCTAGCTACTTACTCGCTATCAAGTGTGATTTTTGCACAAGAGCAACCTAGGGCATGCTTTATGCACACACACACAGAAACTACATTGGGTCTATGATTTGTAGTGTAATCACATTCAGTCCATTAAGATCACCATTGTGATAGCTGAGGATAGTCTAAACCCTCATTTATCATCTTTCTTTTTTAGGATTTGATGTCTATTTGAGGGTTTTGTGGTTCATTATTACATTACCATAGTTTCCACGGAACTCTAGATCATTGTGTGAATTCATAGCGACAAAAATGGAAAACAATGAACACTTGCGACCCTTTGAGTTTCTGAGAATTTTAGCATAGATTCAGTGCACCCATAAAGTCTAGGGTGCCCGTGGGTGCCCCTGTCCCTCTTCTGGGCACCCCAATCTTGTCCAAAATCCTCCTTCTAGATAATTGTATTTTTCTAGGATATTTATGTGAACGCATCACATCCTCTCTATTCATCCAGTATAAAGCACTTGTCACATGATTCCAAAATCTAATTGTGAATCATCTAAGTACCATCTTATCCTCTTCTTTACTTAGGGTTTATTATTGGACATTACTTTATTGTTTGTTTAATTTGTACTTAAGTTTTTATTCATTTACTGCTACTCTCTCAGATTAGGCTCATATATTTCATATTTAGCTTAATCATTTAGGTAGAAATATAAATTCATTAACTAGTAATGGACCTTTTTATTTAGGGTATTTTCTTTATTGTTGTCTATTTGGTTTTCCACACCCCACAACCCAGTCAAAATTTCAAAATCTTGTCTTATATTTCAAGACTCCCATACAGTATATAGATTCTAAATCAATGCAACCTGATCCCCTCTACATGCCCTTGACCTATTTATTCAAAATCTCTTTGGATAACCTCTTGATCTTTTGGGCATATTATTTTCTTATGGCCTGGAACTTCCAATTGTTATGATTATGAAATTCAAACAAGGGAATCATATAAATACATAAATTTATGTGACCAAAAAAATGACCAAGCTCTATGTCTTCATCATTCTATCACCTAATTTGCATTCAAAGGCATCTAAAGCACTTCAAAGAATCCATCTAGAATCCATTCAAGGGACAATCAACTTACATTTTAAATTTATACAAACCATAGGAAGGGGAAGTTCATTTTCTCCATCAACACATTTTATTACATTGCTACATCTAGCTACAACCCGCTAGGTGCACTTACACAAGGGAATAGGGCTTGACTCTCTAATATCACACACTCAAAACTACATGGATTCTAAAGATGTAGTGATTTGCAACTCGAGTTTAATATCACTCTTTAGGGTGACAATCAATCTAACTCCCCATTTGCATCTTTATATTTTTTAGATTTGATGTGTTATTGTGGGTTTTATAGGTGAATACTCTTTTTGCACATTTATGCAGGTACCTTTAGTTATCTCAGACATAGTAACTTCATTCCCTCCATCAATGATCTTCAACAACCTACTTGACCCACAGAAAAAAATCATACTTGAGCAATTTTTCCATAAAAGCTCCATGGTTCATAACCATTTTTTGCAGTCACAAATGCCTAGTAAACATTCATGAACTTTTGCCCTCTTATTGTAACACAAAATCATGCATTTTGGGTAATTATTTAGTCTTAATCACATACTACTATTCATGTGATTTCTAAGTAAGACTTAGTCTAATTAACCCATGTCTTTGGCAACCTTTCTTTACTTTTCTATTCTACTTTTCAGTCTTTCACCATTACTTACTAGGATTCCTTTTTAAACTTTGAAGGATTAATCATCCTGGACAACATTACCCAGCCTTTTATGAAGTGCCAGAAATGCCTTATGTCCCCTCTTATGGAACTTATGCTTCTCTTTGATTCTACTTATACTCAACTTTTTGGGTCCTTTCTAGCCTTTAAGCATCTTACTCTTTTTGGTAGTCATGTCCTTTTAAGGTTAATTATGAAATTCAAGAAAAGGAATCATATAAATATCAAGTCTCTATCATGTGATCATAATAAAGGGACCAAGCACTAAGCATTATCTATCACCATTAAGGTTGCATCATCAAGGCATTTAAAGCTCCATGAAAACTTGGTAAGCAAAGTATTGATCCATCTAGCTCCATCACAAGGATTCAAAAATGATTTTATTTAGTTCACATCACACTTCCAGGAGGGAATTTTATTCTATTCACATGCACACATTTATTACATTCTACATCTAGTGTTACTTTTTCAACTATGTCCATGCTACACACAATGAAGAATTTAACCTATAGGGCACAATTTAACACACACACAAAAATACATTGGGTCTGAG
This sequence comes from Taxus chinensis, assembly GCA_019776745.2. Taxonomy (NCBI): domain Eukaryota; kingdom Viridiplantae; phylum Streptophyta; class Pinopsida; order Cupressales; family Taxaceae; genus Taxus; species Taxus chinensis. The sequence continues at coordinate 18,726 of JAHRHJ020000787.1, forward strand.
ATGTAGTTCAGTGCTTAGTTCATAGTCCACCATTTGGATCTATGAGATAGTCCCATCATACATTTTGTAATATTTATTATCTTAGAATTTAATTCTTATTTGAGGGTTTTACATGTTATCACATTTAGCTCAGTTTTACATGGACTCAATATTTATTTCAACAATGTATAGGAATCCTTTCTTGTCATTAGGACTAAATATCACTCACTAATTATGCATATCACACATCATTATCTTACCTTATTGGGGGCTCTTACTTTCAAGTTGATAATACTGGAATATGATTCAACACTGACATCAATGAATCCTTACATGTGAATCAACCCGACACTTATCTAAGTTGCTTTAACGAATAACCTTGGACATTATACCTCAATTTTGACTCCCCATTTGGCTGCTAGGTTCCATGATAAATCATGTTCATGACCATAGAACCATACATTGCATCCAATTTACAATTTCATTGAGTATGACAACCATAGGGTGTATTGCATTTAAACTTTCTGAATATCAACAAGTGTAATACATTAAGTTTAACACCTAACGTGTTACATATCAGAAGGTGTCAAACATAGCATAAAAATCACCCTATATTTGCATATGACTTGTGATTATAGTCCAACTTTTGAAATTTTAAGGGCATATTATTCAAATGTCATCATTACCTCTGGTATAAATTGTTCACACATTTACAATTTTGGGTAAATATATTCTTCAATCTATGTTATGCATTTCATCCACATCTTGGGTCCTCTATAAGTGATGACATTATAAATATTTAACACTAATTAGTCTAGCTCATTTACATCGCAACATTTACACCTTTACACTTATACATTTATATAATCTACACATCTTGCTCATTCCATAGTACACATTTATCAATACAAATTACACCCTTTACAGGTCCACAATGAAGTCTGAATCACCAAATCTATTACATATATTCACATTTAATTCACATTCTCTACATGTTTAATTCACTTAATCGAATGATGCACTTTACCATATCATGGTTCAATACTCGACTGTTGAGGGTTTTCATAATATCAATTGTACCCCATCAGTTCTCTTCAATACCACCACATTAGACCTGCTCATCCCACTATGAGATCATTTGCTAAAATAGTAGACACTTTATCCATTGAATCGTGTTACCTATAACATTTTGTTATTGGATATCGTCATTTACAATTGCAAGCTAAATATCCCCCTTCCTGAAGTAATTCCAAACCATCATTCCTGAGTTCGTGATAATGAATTTTATTCATCATCATACTTTCTTCCAAGCATACAAATCTTGTTATAGCTTAGAAACCATTCATGATTTTGTAATATACTAGTTCCTATCCATTTTGTGATAATACTATTAGGATAACCATCTGTAATCTGTTAGGTTGTGGAGCTTGTTTTCATGTGTGAAAGTGTTGAAGACTGTACACTAAGAGTACTGTACACTTTTCAGTTATCACTCGCCGGGGTTTTCGGTGGGCCCCGAGAGGGGGTTTTCATGGCAACCCCCGAAAGGGTTGGGGGCTGTAGCCCCGAAAAAATTTTTTTATCCACAGTTTTTTTGGCCTTCGAAAAAATGTGCCGATATATCGGGAAACATGATTTTCTCATATGGGTGGGTTTTTTGACCCATAGGTTTATGGGATGGTTTTGGCCCATGGTTTTGATACCCATGGTTTTGTAAAACTACTTAAGCAGTTGTCTATTTATATGGTTTTGTGCATATGGTAGACATAATGTAACATTGCAGATGTGTTTTGAATTCGGGTGTGAATTCTGTAGAGTTTGTTGAGCATAGCTCCAAACAGATCTGGGTATTGTATTGAGAGAGTGGTGGCTTGTAATAAAATCTGAGCAAGTGATTCTTGGTGGACGTAGCCCAAATTGGGTGAACCACGTTAAATATTGTCTCTTTGTGTTGTGTTATTTTATTCTACACTTTTATTTGAGATCTGTAATATTTTCTGCATATTAGTTTCTACTGTTGCGATTCTGTGAGGGATTATTCCGCATATTTTATCCCTTATTTCCTAACAATTGGTATCAGAGCCTGGTTTGGTTTGCTGAAGTGTTGAATCATAGGGAAATTTTTATCTTGAGTGGGAGCTATGGCAGATGATGGAAGATCTAGGGTTGATAAATTCAACGGGTAGAATTTCAGTCTTTGGAAGATGCAGATGGAAGATTACCTTTATCAGAAGGATCTTTATACTCCGTTGTCTGAGAAGGTGAACAAACCCTCGAGCATGACAGATGTGGAATGGGATTTATTGGATAGGAAAGCACTTGGGACAATCCGGCTGTGTCTTGCATCTTCGGTATTATTTAATGTTTCAAAGGAAAAGACTACAAAAGAACTGATGGATGCATTAGGGAAGTTGTATGAAAAACCCTCTACCTCTAATAAGATATTTTTAATGAAAAAGTTGTTTAATATGAAGATGTCTGAGAATGGTTCAGTAGCAGATCATTTAAATGATTTTAATATGGTTGTAAATATGCTAGCTTTGGTTACAATAGAATTTGATGAAGAAGTTAGGGATTTATTAATTCTGTGCTCTTTACCTGAGAGTTGGAATAGCCTGGTAATGGCGGTAAGCAACTTGGTTCCAGCTAACTCAAAGTTGAAGTTTGAGGATGTTGTAGGGGTGATTCTAAGTGAGGAAATGTGAAGAAAAATCTCTAGGGAATCTTCTACTTCAGGGAATGCTTTGACAGTGGAAACTAGAGGGAGACAGAAGAATAGAGGAAGCCATGGAAAATCAAAAGATTGGGCAAGGTCAAAATCCAAAAGCAAGATAGTATGTTGGCACTGTGGAAAGTCTGGGCATGCAAAGAAGGACTGTTGGGAGCTTCGGGACAAGAAGAAACAACAGGAAGAAAACAAGGAGGCAAATGTGGCAACGGGTAATGTATGTCAGGATGCTTTGATTCTTTCTTTGCACAATATTACTGAATCTTGGGTTTTAGATTCGGGGGCTTCTTTCCATGCTACTCCACATAGGCATTATTTTGTTGATTATGTTCAAGGAGATTTTGGGCATGTTTTTCTTGGTGATGATGAGCCTTGCAACATAGTTGGAAAAGGTTCTGTTCAGGTTAAGATGCAGAATGGGAATACTTGGCTATTGAAGGATGTCAGACATGTGCCTACATTAAGATGAAATTTGATATCGGCAGGGCAGTTGGGAAGTGATGGTTGTACTGTGATATTTACAGTGGACTCTTGGAAGGTTACCAAGGGTGCTCTTGTGGTGGCAAGAGGTAAGAAGGTTGGAACCTTGTATTTAACCACTTATAGCACTAATGTTTGTAATCTTGTGGCTTCAGAAGATAGATACAACATTGTGGCACTATAGGCTCGGTCATATGAGCCATAAGGGCATGGAGATCATAAAGAAGGATTTTCTTGGATATACAGAAATAGGTTTGGAGTTTCTGTGAGGACTGCATATATGGGAAACAAAAGTGAGTAAGGTTTCTCAAGGTTGGACCTACAAAGAAAGAGAGTAAGTTAGAGCTGGTGCATTCTGATGTGTGGGGGCCAGCTCAGGTATCATCTCTTGGGGGTTCAAGTTATTATGTTACTTTTATTGATGATGCAACAAGGAAAGTTTGGGTTTATTGTATTAGAAACAAATATGATGTATTTGACACTTTTGTTAAATGGAAAGCCTTGGTAGAGAATGAAACAGGTCTTAAGCTAAAATGTCTCAGGTCAGATAATGGAGGGGAGTATTGCAACAATGAATTTGATGATTATTGTTCTAAGAATGGAATCCGTAGGAAAAAGATGGTTCCAGGAACTCCACAGTAGAATGGGGTGTCAGAAAGGATGAACAAAACAATAATGGAATGTGCTAGGAGCATGAGGTTACATGCAGGACTGCCTCTTTCTTTTTGGGTAGAAGCGGTGAGCACAACTGTGTACTTGATAAACAGAGGACCCTCAAGTGCCTTGGATGGAGGCATACCTGAGGAGGCTTGGTATGGTAAGAAATTTGATTATTCATTTCTTAGAGTCTTTGGATGTGAGGTGTTTGTCCATATAGACAAGGATGATAGGACCAAGCTAGAGGCTAAATCAGAAAAATGTACTTTCATTGGTTATGGTGGTGATGACTTTGGATATAAATGTTGGAGTATTAAGGACAAGAAAATCATTCGATCTAGGGATGTGGTCTTTAATGAGAAAGTCATGTATAAGCAACAGTTGTAGGAAAATAGGGAAGAATCCAAGAAAGAATATGCAGTGGTAGAGGATCTTCTGGATGGGAAAGTGACACATGAATCAGTTCAGGAACCTCCTCAACAGGAACCCCAAACTCCTATATTGAGGAGGTCTTCTAGGGTAAGAAGAGAACCTGAACATTTTTCTCCTTCTCTTTATTATTTATTACTCACTGATAGTGGAGAGCCAGAGAGATTTGATGAAGCAATGCAGGTAGATGCCAGGAAGAAGTGGGAGCAAGCCATGGATGAGGAGCATCAGGCTCTCATGGAGAACCAGACATGGGATTTGGTGAAGCTACCCTGAAGGCAAAAGATCATTACAGAACAAGTGGGTATACAGAGTCAAAGAGGAAGAAGGAGGAAAGAAAAGATACAAGGCCCGGTTGGTGGTCAAGGAGTTTACACAGAAAAAAGGTATAGATTTCGATGATATTTTTTTATCCTATAGTAAAAATGAATTCTATTAGAACTATTCTTGGAATAGTTGTAGCAGAAGACTTGCACTTAGAACATCTTGATGTAAAGACTGCATTTCTCCATGGTGATTTGGAGGAGGATCTACATATGCATCAACTAGAGGGCTATGAGCTCAAAGGTAAAAAGGAGATGATGTGCAAACTGAAGAAGAGCTTGTATGGCTTGAAACAAGCTCCACGTCAATGGTATAAGAAATTTGATAGCTTCATGATGGAGCAAGGTTATATTAGATGTCATTCTGACCATTGCGTGTATACAAAGAAATTTGAGGATGGCAGTTATATTATCCTTTGTCTGTATGTGGATGACATGTTGGTTGTAGGTAAAAACATGCAGGAAATAAAAGTACTCAAGAAGAAGCTAAGTGAATCCTTTGCTATGAAGGATTTGGGAGCATTCAAAAAATCCTTGGTATGAGGATATCTCGGGATAGGAAGGAATGGAAGCTGACTTTATCTTAGGAAGAGTACATTAAGAACGTCTTGGAAAGGTTTAATATGCAGGATGTTAAACCGGTTAGGACTCCTTTGGCAGGCCATTTCAAGTTATCAAAGGAGCGGTGTCCCAAGATAGAGCAGGAGAGAAACCAGATGTCCAAGGTACCTTACTCATCAGTAGTTGGTAGTTTGATGTATGCCATGGTGTGCACTAGGCCTGATATTGCCCATGCAGTGGGAGCAGTGAGTAGATTTATGAGTGATCCAGGTAGAGATCACTGACAGGCAGTAAAGTGGATCCTTCGGTATTTGAGAGGGACCATGGGGACAGTTTTTGTGCTACAGTGGATCAGACACCACTTTGTGTGGTTATGTAGATTCAGATATGGCTGGAGATGTAGACAGCAGGAGGAGCATGACAGGTTATATTTACACTATAGGTGGGACAGCAGTGAGCTGGATTTCATGACTACAGAAGTTGGTGGCTTTGTCAACCACAGAGGCTGAGTATGTTGCTGCCACAGAGGCAAGAAAAGAAATGATTTGGTTACAAAAATTTCTTGAGGAGTTGGGGCATAAGCAGGAGGAAGGAAAGTTGCATAGTGATAGTCAGAGTGCTATACACCTAGCTAAGAACTCTGCTTTCCACTCTAGGATGAAGCATATATAGTTAAGGTACCATTTCATCAGGACAACTTTGGAGGAAGAGAAGTTGAAGCTGGAGAAGATTCATACCAGTCAGAATCCTACAGACATGATGACCAAGGTGGTCACAAGGGAAAAAATGAAGTTGTGTTCAGCTTTGGTTGGTCTTCATGGAAACTAGTGAAGGGTTGAGAAGCTTGCTCAGAGGAAAACTAGTCTCCAAGTGGGAGATTGTTAGGTTGTGGAGCCTGTTTTCATGTGAGAAAGTGTTGAAGACTGTACACTAAGAGTACTGTACACTTTCCATAGTTGTCTCACCGGGGTTCGGGGCCGGGCCGGGCCTGGGGTTCAAGGATGGTAGCCCTTAGTAGCAGGGGTTTGGGGGCGCAGCCCCCGAGAAAAAAAAATTTTGGCCTTAAAACGTTGCCCGATATACCCGATATCTCGGAAATGTGCTTTTCTCATATGGGTGGGATTTTTGACCCATAGATTTATGGGACGGTTTTGGCCCATGGTTTTGATACCCATGGTTTTGTAAAACTGCTTAAGCAGTTGTCTATTTATATGGTTTTGTGCATATGGTAGGCATAATGTAACATTACAGATGTGTTTTGAATTCAAGTGTGAATTCTGTAGAGTTTGTTGAGCATAGCTCCAAACAGATCTGGGTATTGTATTGAGAGAGCGGTGGCTTGTAATAAAATATGAGCAAGTGATTCTTGGTGGACGTAGCCCAAATTGGGTGAACCACGTTAAATACTGTCTCTTTGTGTTGTGTTATTTTATTCTGCACTTTTATTTGAGATCTGTAATATTTTCTGCATATTAGTTTCTACTATTGCGATTCTGTGAGGGATTATTCCACATATTTTATCCCTTATTTCCTATCTATTCGAGGGGAACATTGCTCCTATCATTCACTCTACATTCCATTTTGCTTCATTCACAGCATACTCCATATCTTGGTTGCATTTACTCTTGCTTAGATTTACTTGTTACATGTTCACTTTATTACACATGCTATATAAATATCTTGTATGTCATTATATTTATCATACACACATGTGTATTCATTTTCCTTTCTGTTTGTGATTGCATACTTTACAGATCTCTACATACAATATGGATGCTTGGTGCAATACCTAGTACTAGTCTCATAAAGGCTCCTGGGGGCATCCACTTTCTTACACTACAGGTGCTATTGTTTCATTTTGTTTTATATCACATTACTTTCTCATATTATACATGATTTGACATACTTTTTTATCTTTCTAACGTGTTAATGGGTGCTTCATGTGCAACATTTGTTTTACATGCTATTTGCTTCCATGGTTGTTTGTTACATTGCTTGTTCACTATTTGCTTTAGCTTGTCATTATTTGTGGGATTTTCCCTATGTCTTGATTATTCTATGATTTCTTGCAGCCACTAGCGGACCTTGATTATCTTGCAACACCATGAGTGATGTCCCATGTTTACAACACGCTTTTCGTAATCTACATTGTCTTCTTTCCTATTTAGATTATCTTCTTACATCTTAGCTTGCACATTCTCTACTTAGGGGTAAGTGTACGAAGTTGGGGGGCCAAAAAGTGGACAAAACCCCTAAAAAATAAAAACGCATACGCGTTCTATTATAATGTGATCACATTTTAAATTCTTAGGTTTGGGATTTACCAAACCATAATGCGTACGCATTATTTTTGCTATAAATAAAAAAAGAATCCCAAGCCTCCATCATTTTATCTCCCTCAAACGTGAGTTTTAGAGTTTAACTGTGCCCATGTGTTTTTTCATTTAGCTAGATCTCAAGCTTAAAGGATAATTTTTGGATCTCTAGGAGGATCTGAATCGATGATGGCACCATGGAGAAGAGGTAGGCACAATTATTTTCTCAAAATTGCATTGAAATATGATAATTATAGAGTAGAATTTGAATTGAATACATTTTTTTATTGTTACAGTTTGAGGTCGAGGGAATCAACCACAACCAAACCCTGTTATTCCTGTCATCCCTCCCAACCCTCCCATAATTGCTCAACATCCCCCGGGTAGTCAAGAAGATTTAGCAGCCCACATAGTTGAAAACAAAATTGAAATTGAGGATTTAATCAAAAGAATGAGGGATTCACAATCTACAAACCCCCACTGCGCCTCTCTTGCAAACACATTGGAGGCATTACTTGCTCAAGTTGACGTGAAAATGGGGAAAATTGATCATTGGACAACTTATAGAGAGGGTTGTAGGGTTTATTATTCCAACAAATTGTCATATGTGGATGTAAAGAAAAAATAAATTACAAAAGACCTCATATGCACCTTATTCACGGACCCCCGCACTAATTTGCATGTTTTGTTGTCATGCAAACAGTTTCCCATCCATTGGTGCAATAATAATTTGATTAAAAATAATTTTTGGGACCGATGGTGGATGGTGTTTGATTTTCCACCTTGCAATAACAATGAGGTGCCACTATACTTTCTGAGGAAACTCTATTGTGAGTTTATCCTCAATGAGATCCCAAATTATTTTGATTTCTGAGATTTCCAAGGCCAAGGAAAAGGATCTGCACAGGATCGACCAGGTGCACAACGTGCACCTATTCAGTAGGGTAGAGTCCCCACACAGAAGCCCCCTCACCCTGAGACTGTCCCTCCAACAGTGAAGGAGACAATAGAGATTGATACACTCCACGCACTTCAGGGGCTATCTGTGACCCTTGTTTGACATACGAGGGATATTTCTGAGCCAGATGCTCATGGAGGTACATAGAGTATTCCCTCAGGGAGTACTAGCATGAGGCCACATCTTTTCTCGTCATGTGGTAGCATATGTTTGGGGCCTGAGGAGGATGATACTTTCATGCGTACTGATTTTGGTGGAGTTGGTGCTAGGGGTGCACACGATAATGTCACTATGTCAGATGCCTTTTTGAGTGAGACATTTGGATTACAGTCATCGGTGTCACCTTCATAGGTATTTGTTATGTTTTATTATGTGTTACAAAATTTTTGGAGTACTTGATTTACTTATATATGTTAAATTTTTAAAATAATTGTATTTGTACATGTACATGCATTGATATTACAGTGTGCGGGACGTGCATCTTCATCCTGACCATAGGCGGCGAGCACCATGTATACACATACATTCACAGAGGTAACTTAGAATGTTAATTGTGTATTTTTTGTCACATACATGCAAATATATATTATATATTGAAGTCAAATATATGTATGTTCTATATATGTTCATCTAACTCATGTTCTTGTATGTTCATCTAACTGATACATGTTTGATAAAGATGTTGACTTCACTAGACACCCCACCATCTCTGCGAAAAGTAGAGAAAGGTGTTTCCACTGTGATTTCATCTATGCAACAACTCACTGAGGTATTCAAACAACATGTAAATTTTGTTAAATTTCTCGTGTAATTCATATTATGTTAAATTACATGTTAGTAATGTCTTTCATTGTAGAATTATTAAATTATGTTAATAATGTCCTTCATTGTGTATATGCAGGAGTTACCTGTGACAGGTAGCAATCCTGTTCATTTGATTCACGGGCATGACGAGGTAAAAATAATTGTTTTATATTGATAAAATTAGTTAAAATATTGTCATTACACATACATTAACTTAATTCTATTTTCGCTAATTCTGATGTTAGATTTTCTGATCTTATGTGTATGTAGGGAACTTCAACCCCCTCCATTTTGACTTCAGAGGGCACAGACTCCTCCATCTCATCATCTTCGTACCCCGTTCGTACTCCAGGAGCTCCTGATGACTCATCTGAGCGTGAGACGCAGATTCGGCGTGATCGACAACTTGCGGTAAGTTTGTGTATTTATGTAAATACTTTCATTCTAGCATGGTCTTAAATACATGTTGAAAACATATATAAATTAAGTTTTGACAAAAAAACATTGTTTGCATTTACAGGCTCATCTACAGGGAGTATTCAGTGGAAGAGGACTCATAGCATGGGCTCGGATGATCCAAATTCATCTCATAGATCTCCATCTTCATCTAAGGGAGGGCCTTCTTCGAGCAAGGCCAAGAGAGGGATAGATTTTGATGATTAGGAAATATATATGTCTTACATGACATTTTTTTTGTATGCCTATGTGCATGGCATTGTATGTATGCCTATATGGCATTTGAACTTGATGGTATATGACCTATTTGGGCATTTTTATATTTATTATGCACATTAAAATACTATTTGGAACTTGATATTTTTGTATGAGACCTTACATTTATGAGATTATTTTTGCATGAAACTAATATGATGTGCACTTGACAATATTTAAGACATTATGGATTATTTTTTCATTTATTGGTGATGTACATGTACTAGCATTTTCAATGTATAATATGCATCAAACTTTGGAAATCAATATTTATATAATGTATGTATATAAAGAGTTACCTAATCTGAGTAATTATTCATTCAATTTATCAATGTGTATATGTGTATTTACCTTACTTGTGCTTCTTCTTGCTCATGGTCTCTTTGTACTGGTTCCTATCTTATCATGCACCTACTACATTCTTCAATGCTTCTTAGTCTTCTCCCCTGTTAAAACACTTGAGAGTTGTCACAATTTGATGCCTTTCATCTGTTGATATTTTGAGAATGTCTCTCCATATGCATTACTCCAATGCTTGAGAATGTCTCCAGATGCAATGACATTCTGATTCAGACACTCAATGATTCTTGATTATCTAATCCTGTCCAATTCATGTTATTACCTTTAAATCTGTAGGCATTTCAAGTTATTTGGAAATCACATCACACCCTTCACTAGGCTTGATGACTACCCCTATCCTTTTTGAAGGCACTTTTGAAAGCATCCATGGGTTTATCATAGCATAAATTATCAATGAATGGAAGGTCACTAAGCCGTAGGCTAGCTGACTCCCATTCAGAACTAAACAAGAAATATTTACTAGGTGATTGATAACTCCTGTGTGTTCTTAGACATTCCCCTATCAAATTCATTCTTAAGCCAATCTAGTCATTAAACAAGAACTCCTGAATGAGGTGTTGGATCTGACGAGACATTTCTAGGTCCCACGAAGTCTGAGAAATCACTTGTCGAAGATATAACGTGTTTTGGTCTCAGGGCTCTTAAGGGACTATGCCCAGACGAGGTAGCCTGAAAGCACAGGGAGTGTAGGGAACCAAAAAAAATCCTCCCCTAGTGTTTACCTGGCCACCCCGATGTGTTGGCGTAGTTGGTTTGGTGCCAAGAGCTTCCGTTTGCAAAGTATTGTGTCTGACAGCCTTACACTGACTCAAACTGTAGTATTTCATGCGTTTGTAAATAATAGGACAACGAGAGAACCAAATGGAGATGGATAAAACTGAGAGAGGATTTCATAGAGGGTCCTGACATGGAGGTTTTGGATCTAATGAGACATCTCTAGGTGCCATGGAGTCTGAGAAATCACCCATCGAAGATATAGTGTGTTTTGGTCTCAGGGCTCTTAAGGGACTATGCCCAGACGAGGTAGCTCCAGAAGCATGGGGAGCGTAGGGAACCAAAAAAAATCCTCCACTAGTGTTCACCAGGCCATCCAAACATGTTGGCATAGACGGTTGGGTCCCATGAGCTACCGTTTGCAAAATATAGTGTCTGACAGCCTTACACTGACTCAAACTACACTATTTCACACGTTTGCAAACAATAGGACATATAGAGAACCAAATGGAGATGGATAAAACCACAAGATAATTTTATAGAGGGTCTTGATGTGGAGGTTTCAGATCTGATGAGATGTCTCTAGGTGCCATGGAGTCTGAGAAATCACCTGTCAAAGATATAGCGTGTTTTGGTCTCAGGGCTCTTAAGGGACTATGCCAGATGAGGTAGCCCAAAAGCACGGGGAGCATAGGGAACCAAAATAAAGCCTCCACTAGTATTCACCAACCCATCCAAATGTGTTGGCTCAGATGGTTCGGTCCCACGAGCTACCGTTTGCAAAATATAGCATCTGGCAGCCTTACACTGACTCAAACTACACTATTTCACATGTTTGCAAACAATAGGACAATGAGAGAACCGAATGGAGATGGATAAAACTGTGAGAGGATTTGTAGAGGGCCCTGACATGGAGGTTTTGGATCTAATGAGACATCTCTAGGTGCCACGGAGTCTGAGAAATCACATGTTGAAGATATAGCGTGTTTTGGTCTCAGGGCTCTTAAGGGACTACGCCCGGACAAGGTAGCCCGAAAGCACGGGGAGTGTAGGGAACAAAAAAAATCCTCCACTAGCATTCACCAAGCCATCTGGACATGTTGGTATAGACGGTTTGGTCCCACGAGCTACCGTTTGCAAAATATAGCATCTGACAGCCTTACACTGACTCAGACTACACTATTTCACACATTTGCAAACAATAGGACAACGAGAGAACCGAATAGATATGGATAAAACCATGAGAGGCTTTTGTAGAGGGCCCCAACATGGAGGTTTCAGATCTAATGAGATGTCTCTAGGTGCCACGGAGTCTGAGAAATCATCTGTCGAAGATATAACATGTTTTGGTCTCAGGGCTCTTAAGGGACTACACGCGAACGATGTAGCCTGAAAGCATGGGGAGCGTAGGGAACAAAAAAAATCCTCCACTAGCATTACCAAGCCATCTAGACATTTTGGTGAAGATGGTTTGGTGCAACTGAGCTTCTGTTTGCAAAATATTGTTCTGACAACCTTACACTGACTCAGACTACACTATTTCGCATGTTTGCAAACAATAGGACAACGAGAGAACCGAATGGAGATGGATAAAACTGTGAGAGGATTTTGTAGAGGGCCTTGAAATGGAGGTTTTAGATCTAATGAGACATCTTTAGGTGCCACGAAGTCTGAGAAATCACCTTTCGAAGATATAGCGTGTTTTGGTCTCAGGGCTCTTAAGGGACTACACCCGGATGAGGTAGCCTGAAAGCACGGGGAGCGTAGGGAACCAAAAAATGCCTCCACTAATGTTCACCAAGCCATCCAGACATGTTGACACAGATGGTTTGGTCACACGAGCTACCATTTACAAAATATAGCATCTGACAACCTTACACTGACTCAGACTACACTATTTCATATGTTTGCAAACAATAGGACAACGAGAGAACCGAATGGAGATGGATAAAACTGCGAGAGGATTTCATAGATTCCCGATGTGGAGGTTTTGGATCTGATGAGACATCTCTAGGTGCCACGGAGTCTAAGAAATCACCTGTCGAAGATATAGCGTGTTTTGGTCTCAGGGCTCTTAAGGGACTACACCCAGATGAGGTAGCCTGAAAGCACGGGGAGCATAGGGCACCAAAAAAATCCTCCACTAGTGTTCACCAGGCCATTTGAATGTGTTGGCATAGATGGTTTGGTCCCACGAGCTACCGTTTGTAAAATATAACATCTGACAGCCTTACATTGACTCAAACTATACTATTTCACACGTTTGCAAATAATATGACAACGAGAGAACCGAATTGAGATCGATAAAACCGCAAGAGGCTTTCATAGAGGGCCCTGACTTGGAGGTTTTGGATAAAATGAGACATCTCTAGGTGCCATGGAGTCTAAGATTCATGGCCCATATTCTTGACACACCAATCAATAATGTTTTTTGCATCTGTAAATTTAGCACCATCCTTGAACTTTAACTCTTCTCTTGCAAGTTCTCTTTTCACACATGCTCCTGCACCATCATGCTCTCCTTTTCCATGCCCTGCTTCAATAAAACTCCAGATATGTTGTACATTTGTTTCTTTGTGCATCCTTCTTAGCCAATAAAACATCTGTGCATTCTTGAATTGTGATGTGCAGTTGTCTGACCAAATGTAATGTTGATCGAAACTAATGTTCCTCTCATTCAAGTTCGCATAAAACACCTGGAAACACCCTTGTACATATTCTGTAGAATGTGTCTGATCATCACTGATGTAGAAATGATACTCTCTTAATATTTTTTGATCTTTCTCAGTGCTTTCAGGAGAGTGCATGAATGCTATATGCACAAAAATAGAAACTTGCACTGAGTTATAATATTGAGATTGAACCTCCATTTGTGGCTGCAATGTGTAATTATCTGTGAAGTCAACTACTGAAACAATAGTACCAAGTGGGAATGTGTCCTTGCTTAACTTGAATTGTTCATCCAACCATCGAGCTCTATGTGTGTGCCTTACATACTCATAAAAAAATTTCTCTCTGAATTTGACCATATATTCTGATACAGGTAATTGTTTTGTAACAAGCTCACACCTCTTAGATTCTTTTCCATCTTTTAATTGATATGCCACCGATTTATATTTGGTGAAATCAACCAATTATTTTCCTATTGAATATGTACTCTCCTCATGGATACAACTTTTTAGATTTGGCAAGCCACCACATACATTGCACGTTCCATCCAAACATGCTTTGTTATAAAAAAATTGTCTTAGTTGATTTTTCACAAAATATTGTCGGAATAAATTCCCTTGAAGATTTTGGTGGGACATTTAATCCACACTCCTGCAACATGATGTCAGTATGCAAAATATGACGTATTTGACAAAAAACATCATAATGCATTGAAAATTCAACATGATGCTTGCAACAACAAGTGGTACGTGAGTGATTGATTTTCACATAAAAGGGTTTGCTCATTTCAAAGAATCTTTGGATAATGTTAATTTGTGGATTTTCATTCTTAAATTTAGAGAACAATTGTGTTTGAGTCATATCTAAGAATTTTTTTGCACATGATTCATGATTACGAGAACTTATTCTTCTTTTTACTGTATCTCTTCTATTCGGTGACACCCTTGTGTTCTCATTCCAAAATTTTACAATTAATTCTTTTAGAATATCATATGTATTCTTGTCTTTTCATGGAAGTCTGCTAGAGAAAGCCCAATAGTCAGTGTTATTGACTGACTCAAGACGTTTACGTCTCTCTATTACTTTCATTAGTGTTTTTCTGTTTAGCTTCAAAGCACTACTTGTTTTTCTAATCAAGCATTTATTAACTATTTTATCACTTACTATACAATTAGTAAGTGCACGCCGTGTAGCATTACTATCTTTGGTGCGTCTTTTGCCACCTACATTTTGGTATGTTTTATGTATGTTTTCAAAAATTGATGCATTTTGATCAACAACATTAGATGTTCTTAACCCCAGGGTCTTCATTATAGGTCTCATCTTAATTAATTTCATCAATGTAACAAATAATTGACATCTTTGTGTGTCATTTAAATTCTCAAAGTAATTATCCCAAATTCCACTAGCTTTTCTTCTCACATTTCTTTCAGACATTTTGTTAGGCATTGATTTTATAATGTTTTCATCAATTTCAATTAAGTGAATTGGTTTTCTTCACAAAATGGAAGGAGGTGTTCTTAGAGGTGAAGATTCGTTTACAAGGTTACTTTCTTCATTCAGTGTTTTCATACAAATTTTGGGGTTAACATTTGGATTCTCAGGTAAGGGTTCAACAATTGGATTCATATCAATTTCTTCATCCATACCAACATTATCATTTCAATTCAAATATCATTATTCATTGCAAAATCATTATTCTCTACATTTTCATTATGTATTTCATCCCCATTTTCTAATACATTAGCTACATTTGATATAGAACGGATGTACCTTGCCCTGCACAAAGTTTTTGCATTCTCTTCAATTTCTTTATTCTCATCTCTTCCAATTGCTCCGATGTCTTGTTCCTGAATTTCCTCTTGTCCTTAGCTCAAATTTTATCACCCATGATTAGAAAAAAACAACTAGTGGAGTAGGGGACAAAATGAACTCCTAAAAAATCGTGCAAGAATGTACAGAAAATTGTAGACCAAACAGAATGTATGCATAATTCCCGTGAAAGAGATGAAAGGGACGTCGGGGGACCACAATATATAAACAAAGCATAACAAGTACGCATTATAACACATACACGTTATGTTTTTTACCTTTTCCAACACATGCCTCAAGGCTTGGGATCGTGTTTGGATCCCCAAGCCTGAGGCATGGACCTACACAAATACAACAAGCTGCATGTTTTTGCAGAAAAATGCAAAATTCCAACTTCCGCCATGATAAATCAACATCAAATGATCGAGTACAAAATTAAAGCAAAGGAATCATATAAATATAAAGTTATGTGATCATGATAAGGGACCAAACACTAAGCACTAGCTATCACCACCTAAGGTTGCATCCATCAAGGTATTTAAGAGCTTCATTGCATCCATTTAGCTCCATCACAAGGGACACAAGGGTTGGTTTTCTTCATCACACTTCATAGGAGGGAAGTTTATTTATTCCATGCACACATTATTAAGTTATACATTTAGCTACTTGCTTACTTTTCCAAGTGCGACACGCATACGAGCAACCTAGGGCATAATTCCGTAAACACACAAAACTGCATTGGGTCTGAGATGTAGTGCAGTGATCAGTTGTAATTCCACCATTGTGGTGAATGAGGAAAATCTGAACCCTCATTTTGCATCTTTATTTTTTAAGGATTTGATGTCTACTTGAGGGTTTTACCAGGTTATTCCCTTTATTGCAGGTACGAACGTCACTCAATGATATTGGTGAACCTTCAGCGATACACAGGAGATCAATGGGTAAAATAATATTTGACACCTTAACTTATCTATTTTCCAAGAATTTTTGCATAATCACAAGCACCCATAAATAGGTATACTCCACCTACGGAACCTCTGACCCACTCCAGAGCCCTATCAGGTCAACCCGAAATTCCTACTAGTTAGGCATTTTCCCGTGCTTTTGTGCGATGCTCCTATTGTTCCACTCACCTGGTCATCACTTCGGTACACTTTAGAATTGATTATGAAATCAACTAAGTCATATAAATCCTTTCTATCTCCTTTCACTTAGGGTTTCATAATTTATTACTTAATTACTTAGGTGTCATATTTCCTGCATTTCATAGCATTTATTTACTATGCAATAACATTCAAATCTAGGGATACAAATTTACATTTTTGTTAATCACTCCCAAGTATGGACAATCCTACTATGGGTGCCCATGTACAGCCATGACCTATAGAATTTATTCAGAGCAATATAGGACACAAACCATTAGGGAAATCTAATGGATTTTTGAGTCTGAAAATTAATCCCGATTGATATTACAAAGTCAGCTAATTCACTAAATATCACTCTCTTGACTTAGGGTTTCAATGTATTATGCATTATTTCTTGTGTCAAATATGTATTTTAGCATTTATTTATCATACATGACTCTACAATTTGGTTTACATAAAATACTATTTTTTGTTAAATCATTTAGTGAACCTGAATTTGAACACTCTTGGATATCTCTTTCTTGTCTTTCTTCAATATTTCAGGGTCCTTTCACCATGAGTATCTCCATCCATGCCTTCTTATAGGACCCATATGATTGTATGGATAAAATCATTTATTTCTTGGCCAATGCTTGCATTTCTCCCAATACTCCTTTGATCATGTATATCAGCTAGTTTGTAACCACATTTTCTCCAAAAAATAATTTCTCATTGATACATACCTCCCTTTATGTTTATGACAATGAACCTCACTATTTATATTTACATTATATCTTAATATAGGCATTAGAGATGAGTACTAGTCGATAAATGGATTTAGCTAAATCTTTGTAATCTCACATTTATTCAACAACTTAGGCCTTTTCTTAGCACATCAAAATCCATTTCTATACATAGATATGTAAAATTCTTCTATGTGTAATTGCATGGGAAATATCACCTTGCCCCTCATAGTTAGGCCTAAAACCATTCCTATGGTATTCAAGTCATCGACACTAAAAATCCAATACAATTGCTTACTTGGTCGGCCACAACTTCATGCTATGCATAGTAGTACCTTCTACAGTTCATATGGTGTGTTAAATTCCTACATAATGGCCAAACATAGATAATTAGTACTACCGCGACCCATTCAAATATTGTAACCTAGACCCACTCAAAGCTCTACCCACTCCACTTCTATATCACAATGCCAGTCATCCCCATAATCCTCCTACATATCTCACTGATGATTATCAACTCACGGAACATCCTGCACCTATCACTGACATGCTTCATCTCCATGGATCTATTTGTGCATTGGACATCATGCCATGTACTTCATCTCTCTAATAACACTCTGTGTTGACACCTCCTCCTTTCACATGCACTCTTTTCATACATAACTCTTATTGGCCTCATATCCCATTCGACCCCACGTGCTCTGTACTGTCTACACACATGATGGCTTGGCTCGGTAATGATTCACATTGACCTCCTTCCTCCACCTCATTCCCCTTGCCTCTATCACGTATATGCTCATGTCACTATTTTTATGTCCTTTGAGTCTTCCATTTATCATTCTATCTTGCAAACACTTCTTGCACCTCTCCACTCACACTTGAGAAATCTTGGTTAGATTACATTGGTGGCACTCTAGATCATGATCACAATGATATCATATTTTCTGTCTTTTGGCAGCATATCTATTTGTAATGACTCCTTAGGCTATTGTGAAAATCTCACTCTATGGTATGCACAAGGTTGTCCACAACCACCTTTTGCTGATGAAGAATATGAAAAAGTCCATGTATAATTTATGCCAAAGGGCTCTCTATATGATCAACCTCACACCATTTATTATCAAGTCTCTGATCTAACTCCATTAGGCTTCGATCCTAACATTGACGATCTCTTAGATGATGTCATTTGATTCTTCTATTCATCATACACTTGGTGGGGGCATAATTCTTCCCCACTTCTATCAAAATTAATTCTTCCTAATCTCTACACATACATATTACACTATGTGTTTTACTTTTAGTCTCTTCTATGCACATTAATATACACCTTTTATCTTCATTACCCTATGATCACTATAGTTTCGTAGTTCATACTATACTACTGAGATGAACCTCACGCCACCTTCACACTTTTCATGCCCTATGCTTCATTGATCCATCTTTCTAGTGCACATTTTCAAACCATTTCTTGATGACACACTCTTGGTCTATGGTTCATTCTTGATTCTTGAGGGGTATTTTATAAATGAACCTCATCTCATACTCATCCAAATCTGCTAGGGGGCACATTACTTCTATCACATCACATTGCATACCATTCCATCACACGCATTGCATGTTGTATATCTTGGTTACACTTACTCTTTCTTGCTTATCCTAGTTACATGTTATATTTTTTCTATGTTGGATGGATATCCAGTATGTCATTATCTTTTCTATATACACATGCACATTCATTTGTTCTCTAGTTGTGAATGCAAAATTCTTACAAATATTTCCACATTGCAACGATGTTTGGCATTGTACCTCTTACCAGTCCCATTGAGGCTCATGGGGGCACCTACTATCTCACATATTACAGGTGTTATTGTTTCATTAGTTCCTACTTTTAATTCCTAGCAAACTACTTATTCCACTAGTACATACATGCTTTGACATACTTTTTTATCTTTCTAACATGCTAACAAGTGCTTCATGTACACCATTTTCCTTAAGAGAACTATTTTCCACCATGGTTTTCTGTCACATCTTGCTTGCCCTTATTTTTCTACTTGTATGTTATTGTTTGTGGGTTATACCCTATGTCTTGTTTGATAACTTCTTGTATGATTTATTACGCTTTAGCCCTGATTGTCTTCTGACATTGTGAGCGATGTCCCATGTTTGAAACCCAATTTTCGTGGTCCATATTGTATGCACACTTGCTTATTACACTATTTTTCTATAAAATGTTTTCTACTTTTTCTACTAACACATGATTACTATCCATATTGTTTACATGTTCCTCGGTTTCTACCATGCACATTCCCTCCCCTACAGGTATATAGTTCATATCAGCATCAACGCCTCTCTTTTGGGCCATATACTCCTAATGAAGTCACATGTACCCTAAATGAGGGGGCATACATTGGGTAAATCAATCACCCCATACAGTAGCTCAGAGCTATAATATAGTTCTACACAATACATGAACATAACATTCATACAGTCTCAGAATGACCTAGAATATGACTTGAGTCCTCAGCATAACACAAACACTAATGCATGGGCTAAGACAAGAGTGCCTAGGCACCTGTGTCACCCCCTAGGCTCTAATATCCTAGGGTAAAACACAATAATCTTCTAAGATTAACATAGTTCACAAAGAAATTTCACAACACTATAGGCACAATCCTCCAACAAGAAAAATGCATTCTATTTCCTTTTAAATTAGAACAAACATTACATTCGAAAAAAATCAGGGACATCAGGAACGAAACATGATCACACCATATGCAGTGGTGTATAATCAGGGCAGATTCATGGAAGGAGAGTAACAATATATATCCCCAACACTTTGGCGTGAGATCGCCCTAAAAACTCACATTTGGTGTGAGATCGCCCAAAACACTCACACTTGGCATGAGATCGCCTAAAAAACTCACACTTGGTGTGAGATTTCCCAAAAAACTCGCTCTTCTATAACATTTTAGAAAATTTTCTATCCCTTTTCACTCTTCGTAAATCAAGTGCACACTTTCCATTTACTATTTTTTACATACTTTTACATGCTTTACATATTTATGCAAATTTTTCATATACACATCTTGGACTACTTCTTCAATATTATTTTTAGGTCTGTCCTTAATACAAAACAAGAATCAACCTTCAATAAGCTACAACAATAATAGGTACAACACGGTACAACACATATGCATACACCCCTAGGGTCAATTTCCTTTCTTAGTTTCCTTTCTCTGTTTTTGCATTATTCCATGCTTCACTTGTCCATTCAACATGATTCTTTCCACACATTTTATATGGTTATTAGGTACACATCTCTTATCTACTTTATGTTATCAAGTATTCTTAAAAACATAAAGTGGGGGAAAATGTAGACACAAAATTATGCACTTGGGTACATTTCTAGGCCCATAAATACATATACTAGCATTCATATGATTCCTAAGCAATAAAACTAGTAATTGAAGACTGTCTTTGGACTTTTGTCTTTGTTTCTTGTTTTCTATCTAGTCTTTCACACCCACAACCTAGTCAGTATTTTACATGCTTATCTTTCATGACTTCAGACACCAATGCCTTGGCGCTCTCGTCCCCTCTAGGAACCCCTGACCTCTTTCCACCTTACTCACTCTTTTTGGGCCTCTTGTATCTTTTGGGAATCTTATTTTCTTATGGGTCGACCTTACAAAAATGAAATTGCAGTTTTTCCTAGTGCGGGAATAGAAATTGGAGAATTTTCCAAGAACAATGAAGGGAGACAAACTTTCGACAATAAAGTGAATACCCCACTAGTCCTGTACAAGATTCAGTTCAGGAAATTGGTGATTTATCATCACAGATGAATTTGGTAAGAAAACAAAGAGAAGAGGTAATGAAATACCACTTCCCCATTCTTATCATAATCATAATCAAAAAATAAACTATAAAACTTCTAATCCACTCTTTTAGTTTAGGAAATATGGCTATGATATTGAGAAAATGTGGCATGCTTTTCTTTGCACTTTTGTGGGTTTAGTAACCATTATGTTTCCATTTGTTGGAAGAGAAGGAAATTGATGAATAATTTTATGTCATTCATCAAGAATAAGGAAAATGAAAAAGACCAATCTCATCATTCAGAGGTGAGAAATGGCAAAACAAATTCCTCTTGTCCCAATAATTTTTACACTCATTGTCCGAGAGTGGACACATGGTGGAAAATTGTTGGAAACTTCATCCATCACACCATCAGAGTAATGGTAAGAAGAAGATGGAAGAAAAAACTATTACAAAGGTAAATGAAGTTCTTAGTCCATCACTAGTTGATGAGTCAACCTAAAACAATTCTTTAATTATATATTGCATAACTGATGATTGTTGATGGCATGCAATAATTCAAAGTATTTAGTTATGGGATTCCTATTATATGTTGCAAAGAAATATTTTCCCATGTTTTTTATCTTTGAATAAATTTGGAGTTCAGATTCATGAGTATAACTGAGAGACAAGTTTATCATGCTTAATGATCTTCTTACATTGAAAATTTGAAACAAACTCCTTTTACATCTCCTTATTTAGCTTTTGAGTTCCTGGTACAGTTTGGGTACAAGAATTAAACTCATGTTTTCAGCTATTGGGGATTTTTTAACAACAATTTACGTAGGTTGATGGAAACATTGGCAGTCTTCAAATTCATTCTTGCTTTGCAGAGTAACTATTGTTTTGGGAATGCATCTATTTTTGGCATGTAAATATTAGGTGCATTTTAAGACCCATATTTTGGGAAATGTTTATAATTTTTCTCACAATGTGAAATCTCGATGTGGCCATACTTTTAAATCACATTTCCATATGGGAAATAAACATGATTTCTAAATACATTAACAACATAAAGCAAATTTTGATTACACTGACAAACATATTTGCAGTTGCAGTGATCTGGCAGTTTCACAGGGTTAGAGGACATTAGTTGGCTTTTGTGTATGCTATTATTGATCTATATTTGGGTTATATTGTATTTTCAGTGATTGGTCATGTCACAGGGAATCAATTTGACAGTTGCCTCTTTAGGCGTTGGATTGCCTATTTTTAGATGATCAATTTTATGATGGCAGTTACAGTCACATTGGTTTGATATATTACAAGGATTCAATTATACAATCACCTATTATTGGCATTAGTTTGTCCTTTTTAACTGATCTAACATGTTTGCAGAGATTGGAAGATTCATAAGGAAATCAGATGGATTCTAGCCTCTTGTTGGCATGTAGATTATCACTTTTTGAACTAATCATTTCATGATTTTCTTATCAAAAATTTGTAGTGAAAGTTTATTATAATGTTATTTCTATGAATCCTGGTGTTTGTGAGATGCAGGAAGATGAATTGGATTTAGTGGGTAAAAACAAATTTTGTGGAACAAAATCCTTCTCAATGGGGAGGTGTGATCCAGAGATGAATTCAACGGAAAAAGTTTCATAAAATCTCCCAAAATCATGACAATATGGGATAGGACTTTGAGAACTTTCTGTCACCTTTTTCAATGCGAAAAATGGACTCCATTTGAGCAAGATATCATCTACAAAAGTTCCTAGCTGGAGGAGCGAAAATAAGGGGCAATTGACCAATTAAACAACAAAAAATGGCAAGATGATATTGAGTAATTTTTTTTTTTCGACTTCGGTCTTCAAAACTCATTATCAAATGGGTGGGCAGCAATTTCCTAGCCAGGGTCCCTCAGCCATGATCAACAAACTCTTTTTACAGAGGGGTGCCTTTTCCTCCATGACTTCACATTACCATAGTCACAATTTTGTATTTATATGCCACATATGGTATTGGTATGGTGCATGTGTGACTAATATTCCTGTTATTTTTTAATTATCATGCAACGACCTTATGCTAAGTTTGAAACATTTACCATTTAACGCATTAACCTCCTCCATTATCTTATCAACATATAACCTAAGTTTGGAGCTTAACGCCAACCTACATGACACATGGCCACACGTAACAACCTTGGCCACTTTATGTCTTTTCCACATCCCATGGGGACATATTAATTTGGGTAAAAAAATGCTATGTGGCCTAAACCACATAAAGTGGTTGGTTAAAAGGATTAATAAAGCCAATGTGAAACCCACCTCACATGGAAAATGGGATTAATACCCATATATAATAAATGCAAACGTTCGGTGGTTGGGGTGGTTCGAACCCGCAACCAAATTTCCCCAAAATAAATGCCCAAACATTAGACCATGAACTTGCCAAAAGATTATATAAGTGAAAATTTAATTTTATACTAGTTAATATTTAGGACTGTGTATTGGAGATAATAGAGTAGTTTTGGAAAATTGAATTTTTTAGCAGCTTAGAGGCATTTTTAGATCTCGATGTAAACTGAAAAGTTGTCTAAAATTCTAAGATGCTATTGTTGCATATATTAGCTTCCCATTTTGGAGCTTCTTGATGTTTTTTAAGGTACGGAAGTCACTATAAGACATAAAACTAAAGGGGTAAGCTTCTCCAAGTGCTTCGGGAAGGTAGAGGACAAACATTAAGTTTTGCTAGGGTCCTTCAAACGCCCGAAGACACAAAATTGAAGGTTATGGGTCTGTTTTTGTTAATTGTAAGCTGATTTTACTTTCAATTTTGAGTTATGGATTTATTTTTGTTAACTGTAAGTTGATTGTAACTGTAGTTTGAACAATTTATAATAGATTGGTTCGTATGAACCTGGAGACATAGGAAATTGTCGAACTCCGTAAACAACTCTGGTGTCATCTCTATGATCTTATTTGCATTTTTAATTCTGATTTATTTCCACATTTAATTAGTCAAGTTTAATTCAAACAAACATTTATCATCTAATTACAACCTTTTTAGAGAATAGGGTAAATTAATTCAAAATGGTAATGATCGAACAAATGATTAAGTTGAATTTCATGAATCTTAAATTCAGTTCTGGATAAGTTATAATTCAATTTTAAATCAGATTATAATCAACTTTGGATTCATTTTAATCACGAAAGTGGATGAATTTATAAGATCTGTTGAAACAAGTAAATCAATAGGGGGATCTATTGACGTTTACAAATCAACTATATAATCTATTATAAATTATAATATTCAAATGTTACAAATTGTTTTGTAATTCAATCTCCAATCAATTGGCATTGAGATTTATATAACAAATAATTAAAATTTTATGTTTCATGTTTTTTTTGTTCTCTTTCATTGTACGATATAAAATATCTATCATTGTAGTTATTGTGACAAGATATTTTAAACCAAAATGTGACCTATTGCGTCAATCATTAAAAAAGTTTCCTCTCAAGAAAAAGAAACTCAATAAAGAGATAATCTTCATTGAAGTTAAATCAAATGGGTCAACAACATGTGCTAAAATAAATTTCATAGAACAAATGCTTCATGTGGAGAGACAATTTCCTAAAAGAGGTAATGTGAGTGACTATTATTTCTTATTGATGCCCACACATTTTATTTCATATTCTATTATATTAAATTTTAGAATGGTTTAAATATTACAAAATAATAAGAAAAATCACATTTAAATGTTTTTTTATGTGTGTGTAGGGAGGCACGTGCACACATGTGAAAGAGCGAAAGAAAGAAATATTATCCACATAATGAAAAAATACAAATAAATAAAACTAGGGGAACAATTATACTTTAGTTAAATATTTTAAAATGACATGTTTTTAATTCATTTTAATTAAATAATAATAATTACTAGGAATTTGTAGATATGGAGAAAGATACGAATAAGACTAAGAAATTACTCATTATTATTCTTGATGAGTTATTCATTTCCTATTAAAAAATTAACATGTGACAATTTATCAATACATCTCTGACTATTTAATTGACAATACAACATATTATCTCTACATAATGTAAAAGAGATACTTGATGAAACTTGTGGGGTATTCACATACGTAGCTCTATGTTCATCAATTATAGAGGAGCACCTAAATGAAATATTCAATTTTTACTTTAAGTTCAACATGGAAAACTTCAAGTTTGTTTGGGCTCAATATAGGTGCCTAAAGCATAATGGAAAAGTATTAACCAAATACACATTGCAATACACAAAAACATTAGACTTAATAATGGGTATCTCGGGCTATGTACGTGAATATGAAGCCCTAAACATTTTATGTATAGATTGCAACTTACTAGTTTATAACCAAAAATATTTAGTTAAGAATCTTATGACTCCTAAAAATGTGATGGTAATTGGAACATCACTCTTAAACAAGAGTAGGAAGTCAATCTAAATAATATATCAAAATATTTTGGTGATAAATTGGATAATTTATATCAAATAGATAACAATGCAACAAAAAATTGTAGTATTCATTTATGATTAAATAAAATTACAAAAGTATTTGTAATATTTAATTTTTTTATATATTTTTGTTTCCTAGGTGTAATAGGTTATGGTAATTGTTTATTTCAAGTAGTTTCTTATGGTGTAAGTTTGATAACAAAAAACATAGATCCATCGAGAGGCACATTTGAAGTTGAGAAATGATGTTGCAGACATGTTGATTTATGTCGAGATAGAATTAAAGAAATGAATTTGGTGAATTATGATGAATATGTGAAGTACATAAAAACACCTAAAAATGGGGTGAAGAATTAGCAATTTTTATGACTACGCTTGTTTTGAAACTTCCAATTTCATTTTATGAACTTAGAACAAAGCTTGATTATGTTACTTTTAGTAGAGTTTATGGTAGTGAATTCTTTGATTCATAGTGATAACATTATTAGAATTCTATTTGATGCAACAATTAGATATTATGATCCTATTGTTGAAAAACATAAAAAATAGTTGTCTACCAACAATAAAGAAACTATCTGCATCCTTTTTCATCATAAGATTAATTTTTTAAAATTTTTGATGGTCATTTTATACTATAATTTCTGATATTGTTTAGTATTAATGGTCCATTTATATTGTAATTTCTTATCAATTTCTTATATTCTTGATTATTTATTTTATATTATAATTCCATATCATTTATATATTATAAGTTCATCTAGTTTATATTAAAATTCCAAAAAATATTAAATTCAATATGAGAAGTTCAATCATATAGGTCTAAATAGAAAGTGTAGAAGACCTCACGATGCAGGTAGCCTAGGCTTAGAAAGCACTACTGAATACAAGACCAAAAAAACCATAGGGAAAGACTTCACAAGCCATAAATAGCTAATTCTAATATATTTATAACAAAATTTATGCAACCCATCCAATCCATGCCGATATATAGCCTTAAGATAAAACACTCTAATCGCCCGAGTATTTTTTTGTTTGGAACAATGTGTAGAAGATTACCAGTAAAAACAAACACCACCTTTGAGTTGACATCCAAGAAGAAAATCCAAATATTCATCCCCTAATACAAATTTAATAGCCTTCATCACTGTCTCTATTCGAATGAAAAAAATCAACTATGACGTTGATAAAAAAAATTAGGGAGCAGATTGCTAGTTATTTCAAGGGGCCAATGAGTCAAATCTGAGGGATGAATGAATTATCCATTATTGGAAATAGAAGTTGAAATAACAAAACACCTGGCTGGAAGAGAATGGATAGCTAACCTAGTAATTACAATTCAAATATATTCATCTAATGAGTGGAAAAAATCTACACACTCGATAACATTAATGTTGAGTCATATAAAGAGGTGATGTTGTGGCAAACTCTGTTAACAATAAATCTTTTGTTAAATTTTACTACCAATATGCTAAGAATGAGACCTAATGTTGGTTAGATATTGAGTCGATGTACAGTTGTGTAGGGCAAAGCCTTCTTGTCAGGCACAGTGCTGGAATAGTTTCTTTTGCACTTGGCCCTTGTTCTCTGGAACAACGACACTTCTCATGAGGTCTCCTTATGGCTGGGTGGAAGGACAATGGTTTTCACCAGAAGTACTCCCTGGAGATTCTAACCCTTTTTTTTGGGCGGGGTCGGTATCACTAGCTATAAATAGCAGATGGTATTTGTTGCTTGGTATCTTTCGCGGGGATGAGTGACATAGACTGAGTCCCACTGTTGGGTGCGTTATCAGAATTGTAGAATTTGGAGTCAAAGGGTGATTCTCAAAGATAGCACTTGCCCCTAACCAGCCTGAGCAAGGAACTCTTCCCGTTCAAGAGAACTAGGAAAAAATTAGAGGATTCTTTGGCCAATATGACCCACAAAATATTATTCAATTCCTAAGTACAAATATTCTTTATTTATATTAAATTATTTAATTAATACCATGTTATTATTAATTGATATCAATATTAATATTAATTAATAATAATATTAATATTAGTTCAATGCCTTAGTAGAGGCCTACATGAAATAAGGTTATTAATGTTATAGAAAGGAATGTTTCAATAAGAGAACCTAAAATATGAATACGTAGAAGTTGTTTTGGATTGGATGATGTAGGGTTTTATGAACTTTTCAAAATTAGCAAAGAACTTTCTGTTACAATAGGAATTTTTTCTTATGTAATTGTCTGATTTTGGCATCATGTAGACAAAATTGTTATGGTGTTTATAAGGCATTTCAATTGCTTCCCATAGCTTTTTTATTTATTTCAATAGCTTATCCTTTTGGTTATATAAGAAGATTGCTTACCTTTGGCCAAAATACATATTTGTAACTTTTCTCCATGATACTAATAAAAGGACAAAGGATCCATTAACTCTATTTTACTGATAAAAAAATAGTATTAATATTAATGTGGATTTGGATCGGTTTGTAAAGCAAACCTAAATAATAGAAATATTTTTTTGATGATTTTTTAAGGAATGTCCATGTTACAAATATATAAGAAATATTTTTCGTATAGAGTAGGAGAGAACAATCTCCAAAAAAAAATCTACTAGTCTAGTTGAGTTGCTCTAACAACTCAACTCACGTACAAAACAATTATACCAAACTGCTTAATAAACATTATTTGTACATAAAAAATAATGTTACTTACTCATTTGCCATGTTGTAACTTACTAAATTTTTTACCACATGGTAAAATATTCATTACCACGGAAACACTAATTTTCCAACATTCCTCCCTAGTGTGAACATGGGAGAAAACATCAATCTCGTACTGCAATGTGCCACCTCTTCTTGCTCATGATCTGGATGGTTTTTTAAAGATAGCCAACAAATTCAAAGATGTTTTTACAAGTGGTTTACCAACAACCAAATATGATGGTTTTACAAGTGGTTTACCAATAACCAATTAAGATAGTTTTACAAGTGGTTTACCAACCAAAATATATATAAGGTTTTATAGGAGAACCAACAAACTTAAATATCATGATGTTGCAGTACTTTGATCAACTCCCATCACTTTCTTACATCAAGGGAAAATACATGAATTGCTCACTCATTACAATTGAACAGGTATTCACCTTTGTTCTCTTTTACCACATTACAATGGAAAGAAAACACACAACTAAAAGCACACAAATAAACATCATTGTGCAGTCTCGTTAATTGTGACTGACAAGAGGACGTTGATTGTCCTCCTTCCTCCGTTACCTCAATCCTCTGATAAATGTGTTGCTTACTTAGCAAATTATACATTGAAGCTCACTAGTTTCCACATTGTAATTTATTATTATCTCCATCCTGCAATGTGAAACACTTTATTTTATTGGACATCAAGTTACACAATAATGTGTCTATAAGATAATTTTTTTATTTTTACAATATTTCAATTTGACTATTGAAGACACTCATAGAAGGTGGAAATACTGTTTCAAATTTTGTAGATGTATGTGGTAAAATGTGTAATAGGATGCATGTATCAAGCGACTAGTTGTGTAACGCTTTAAATTATGGGAAACTGTAATGTGACAAGTTCACAAATGTCTATGAAAGTTGGATCCAAAACACATCAATACTAATACAAATCAATGGTACAAAGGGACGTTGTTTATGGTGTAAGATCCAATGCACAAGTCTTCAAAATCTATGCACTTTCTAATACCATCTCAATCAAAAGAAGCTTGGAACATACAAGTTAATGTCCAAGGCCAAACTAAATGCAAGAATTGTGCAAATCAAGAAATATTTGGGATCAAAAAATCATACACCACCAAAGTATATGTGAGATAACTATTAATAATCCTATATTGTTACAGGTATATGATAGATTGTAACGTTATATGTATATGTCTTGAATGTCAATAACATCCACACATGTATAAAATGGAGAAACATAGGGTTCAATAACATAATGAAAGAGTTGAAGAATATTAGTTTTCATGGAATTTAATAGTGACACAAATTACGATAGAATCACCATCAATAAAACGCACATCAATATTCACAATTTGTGAGATATGTTGGCTTCACGTCAAAATGGAATGCTTTCCTTGTAAATAATTTCCTCCCACCAATAGAATCTCTAGTTGATTGGAGGAAAAAAATTATGAATGAAACCATGGGACAATACATGGCCGACATGATAAATTAACAAATCTAGATCAATGAGCTCAATGTCTTGGGCTATTGGTGAGTTACAAGTAGTTTGTAATCGTCAACCCAAGTTCCATTATCATTGAGTTTATTATATGCTTTCAATAAGTGGCCATGGGGACACCTTGAGGTAGGGGTCAAACTTCTCCATATGGACCACGTAGAACATAGCGGGGAGCTTTGAATGTGGATCACTCGGTAGACATTAAGGACCTAAGCCCACTCCCATGTCCCACTTTGTGAATGTGCTCCTCCACCACTCCAGTTCATAGCTCTGGTATAATAAAAAGCATTTACCATCCAAAAGTTAGCCAATGGGCTCTTGGATGATTGGTAAAGTCCAAAAATTTACTAAGAGGAGGTCCAAGGTTCAAACCCCATTGACATATCCGCGAGTGAGGAGTAATCTAATCGAAGTCCCTGCGTGCTGACGAAGTAGTCCGAAAAACATCCCTGAGTGTGCACCAACTATACGAAGGTGGTATGAAACCTAGGCTCCAGTTGTAAAAATTCAATATGAAACTTTTGCACCTGGTGGTCCCTTCCTCACACTAGGCTAAAGTTTACCGAGGATGGGAGATTGAGCTTAAGAATGTAAAATGTAATGATTTCTCATAATAGAAAAACAAATCTAGATTAATCTCTAAAATTCTATCATCTAGTATTTTATAGAGATTTTTGGCAAATGAATTTCATAAGACGGGAAAAAACCATAGATGTCCCTATTTATCCATCTTAGAAACAATCTACCTCTTTTAATACACATGCTCTGATATCAAATGAGGATTTGAATCAACTTGTAAAATAAATCTACACAATAGAAATATTTTTTGGTTGTTATTAATGAATTTCCATGTTACAAATATATAGGAAATATGTTTCCTATAAATTAAGAGAGATAAAATCTCTTAAAATAACTCTACTAATCTAGATGAATTGTTCAAACAAATCTACTCACATACAAAACAATTATACCAAACTACTTAATCAACATTATTGTTACATAACAATAATGTTACTTACTAATTTACCATATTGTAACTTACTAAATGTTTTACAACATGGTAAAACCGTAATTACCATGGGAACACTAATTTACTAACAATTGATTGATCATTCATTAATATTATTTATTATTAATTGTAAATTATTAATTATTACATATTACATTTAATGAAATTGTTTTATTATTTTTGTTAAGATATTTAATCAAAGAGAATTTTATAAATCATATAGTTATAGTGCAGTTCTATGTATTTGAAATAAGTTCAACTATTTTGAATTGAATCTCTCTTTTTTGAAATAATTTTGTTTGTTTACTTATATAAGTCCAAGATTTTTGAAACATTGCTAAGAAGTGCTTGGGTGTCTTGGTCCTTTAATTGTATAAGCTTAAAAAAATGGGAAAGAGCCACATTTTGGTTAACATATTTGTACCATAAGTATTTTTAAAACTTATATTAAACTATATATGTATATATAATGTGACATTAAAAAAAACTAATATATTAGAGATATACTAAAAGAGAAGAGAGAAAATGAAATAAGAGAGTTTTTTAAAAAATGAATTATAGTCGGAAGAAATTAAGAGAATGAGAAAAATGAAAAGTGGAAGTAGAGGGAGAGAGACACTTTAAAAAGAAAATCATTTTTTTCATTTTTAATGGGAATGGACATGTGTCAGAAGGTGGGTTAAGGAACAAATTACGAGAAAAGGAAAATTAATTTTACAATATATGATGTTGGGTGCCTAACTTTTGGGTTTATAGGGGGGTTAGAGTATGTTATTTATAAGCATTGAAATTAATCATGTATGTTTATAAGAAAAAGAGTGAGAGAATAGGAGGTATTTGTAAGCATTAAAAGAGATTATTTGATAGTGTGTTTTAAGGTTTTTTTTGTGCCCGGTAGTTGTAATAAAGGTATATAAACTAAATTATTAGTAATATCAAACACCTAATTACCAAATTTAGGTTTCTACACATGCATCACTAATTTTCCATAAAATTAATGGAAAATTAGTGATGCATGTGTAGAAACCTAAATTTTGTAATTAGGTGTTTCATATTACTAATAATTTAGTTTATATACCTTTATTACAACTACCGGGCACAAAAAAAACCTTAAAACACACTATCAAATAATCTCTTTTAATGCTTACAAATACCTCCTATTCTCTCACTCTTTTTCTTATAAACATACATGATTAATTTCAATGCTTATAAATAACATACACTAACCCCCCTATAAATAACATACACCTATAAATACTTCTTCTAAACTAGCTAGGGATGAATACACGTGGAAAAAGAAGTTATAAAAGTTGCATGACTTAGAAACTAAGTATATTGTAGTCGTACACTACTAGTGATAGGTATGTAACTAAAATTGCTATGTAAATTTATGTTCTTTCAATTCTGTAGAAGATTAGCTCCTTTGGGGATTGTAAGAAAATTTGGTAGGAAGCTACCCATATTGGTATAAATGTTGGTATTGGAAAAGGTTGTGGTGATAAGTCCTCCTAACATAGATTCATAGAGTAGGAAAAATGGGTTATAATCCTGGAATATGGGAAGTTAAGGAGAAAAGGATGGAAATAGAGAGGACCACTAAAGGGTTTAAAAAATATAAAAATGAATAAAAGAGAATATGAGAAAGGATACATAGAGAACCTAGACAACATAATAGATGGGGTGACACTATTACTATTTTAAGAAATCCTAAGGCAACTTTGAGTAGGAGTAAGATAGGTAGAGTGACTAAAGAGAGGTAAGGAGTCTCCATAAATGATAGAATATGAAAATCAAGAGGATAATAGAAGAATCTAGGAGGTTTTGTAAGGATATGTGAACCTTGATAGAAAGATAGAGGAAAGAGAATAAGTGTTTGAAAAAAGAAAAAGAAAAAGAGGAATAAGGAGCTGTAAATATCTATGAGTAGATTTAGAACACATTTTTAAATACACTCAAAAATATCTACTTGGAGACCTTGGTATTGCATAGATGGGGAAGAGCAACCTATAGTAAGAAGTCAATGTAGGATCTGTTATCCAATTTTTTCCCTCGGGAAAAATCGATCGGACAAAACCTTGCACAGGAGAAATGGAAAGGTCGGTTCAGCTGTGCAAGCTCGCATTCGATCCCAAAAAATCAAATTACGAGCGGGCTAGAAAATGGAGAAGTAAGGTCGGAAAATGAGTGGCCAAACAATGTTAAAGGAGATCAGAGCTCAAGAGGAAGAAAAATGGAGAAAGGCTCGAAGTTTTCAGACTTCACATTTTCGGGGATCTTGGGGAAATGGATGGTTGAAAAAATGAAGAAAGCTAACTCGATAAGTCAAAATCGAGCCTAGAATGATTCAACTCAAAGAAAAGCAATGGACTCGCGGAAGGCACCATGTGTTAGCTCAGCATAATTTTAAAAAGTGAAAGGGAACGAAGCAAACAAACCACGGAAGGTGCCATGTGTCAGCTCAATGCACCTTCAGAAGGTGCCATGTGTCAGCTCAATGCAACTTCAAAGGTGCGACAGAAGCAGGGTCCCCAAATGAGCGCAGGCGCTCCATGTGGTCAGAGCTAGAGAAAGGCAGAACCGACTGTTGAAAATTCTAAGCATGGGAAGAGCCAACAGAAGCCTCCACGTGTCTCATCGGCGTACCTGCTGAAGGTTAGGTCCAAAGGTAGGGTCTCCAAATGAGCGCAGAAGCCTCCATGTGGTCACGAGTTCTAAGACAGGTAGAAGCCTTTGTCAAATAGAAAGGACTTGGACAGAACATGGGAAGAGCCAGCTGTAGAAGCCTCCATGTGCCTCATCGGCATGCAACTTCAAAGGTAAAATCCAAAGAAAAGTCCCAAACTAAGTGAAGGCCCTCCACTGTGTCCAAGAGCCTGAGAAAGTTACACCAGCCGTTGAAAAGTATAAGCTTGGGACAGGTCGGTAGCGGAAGCCTGCACATGCCTCATCAACATAACTTCAATGGTAAAATCCAAAGGCATGTCCCCAAATGAAGCGCTAGGCTCTCCACATGGTCGAAGTCCGAAATAGTTACACCAGCCATCAAATTCAGCATGGGAAAAGGCATAACACTCCGTGTGCCTCATCAAGAGTGTTCAAAGGTACAGATCGAATGGCAAGTCCTCCAAGCGCATCTCCAAATCAGAGATGTGAATCTTGCAGGCCATTGATAAGTCTAAGCATGGGAAAGCCAACGGAAGTCTCCACATGAGCAGCACTATAAAGGTCGCATCCTGAAAAGGAAGGTTTTGAGCGCATGCATATATAGTGGATCCCCAGACAAGTTACATCATCCCAAGGTGAAAAGTCAACATGTTAACAGCCATAACGGAAGCCACGTGTCATTAGCAAAAATTCGGTGCATTCCCAGGTCTCCGTAAGGAGTGCAAGCCCTCCAAATCTTTAGAATACGTTGAAAGTATGACTGATGAAGCCCACATGGATCTTGCATGGGATAGATCTTCTCAAATATTCCAGAGCTAGCGAGTGGAACGCTTGACCCTTGACCTTCAGATGGCCATAACTTTCGACAACTAGAAGCTCTGAATATTTGAGCAAGAGAGAACTTTTTGGAAAGCTCTCAACGTCTGCTACTCAACTGCTTCATCGGATATCTTTAAATTAGTGTGACTAAGTTTTCAAAATGAAGAAATATAGTCCTACCATTTTTTATTGTCAAGTTTCTCACCTACCATCATAATGAAGCATGGGCTTCCTTTCTTGCCCAACAAGGAACAACACATGGAGGCATGGGTTTTTGATAGTGGAACCCATCATTATTGCAGGTGGATTATTAATGCTTTCTGGGGTGGTTGGAGGAGGAATTCAATGCAATCTTTTGGGGTGGTTAAGGAGTAAGATTCAATTTCTTCTCTCTCTTTCTCTCTCATATTCTGGCAATATATATTGTAAATACCAGGGGCATTTTTCAAACTGGTTGGTAATGCTTTTATCTCTCTTGCCCTCATTTCTTCCTCTTTCATCTCTAGGGTCAAATGTGGAGTTTAAGCCTCCTCTCATTGCTTTTGTAATGCAATTCTCTTGCCTCTTTCTCATTGATGTACTGTGTGAATTCATGGAGCAATAAAATCTATTTCTCATGATGCATTTTGTCCATTCCTTTTCAACTTATTTTATTGTCTCTAATTGCCTCTCATATTAAAAGGGTATATTGTGCATATTTCATGATGTCTATTGCAAGTTTTGAGAGCTTTGTTCGAAATGGGTTTGAAGTGGTGTTCATGTGAACTTTACCTTTGGTTGTCATGCATCTTTTCCATCCTCTCCATTGCTCACCTCTCTCCAATTCAAGAGTTGGATTTGTAGATCAACCCTCTCCTTTATGTGTATCATCCTGTAACTAGAGCTCTCAATACCCTCTCTTCTTAATTCGATCTCACTCTCTCTCTCTCCCTGTCCGCTCAAAAGGAAACACAGATTAGGATTAGATTAGCTTTTCCATTCATTAGAGTAGCTTGTGGCAAGTACATTTAGGCAGTAGGAACCAACCATCTTGTAGGATGACCATCTCAGGGGTGCAACTTGCAAGTCCCACAACTTGTAGAGATGGTCCAAAGTTATGCAATTACATCGAATGCCCCATTCAAACTCAGGCCATTCGGGGGGTGCTGTAATTTTTTCACTTGATAACAAGGTTCCATGGCCTAAGTAAGTGCTGTGGCCAAGATCCAGGAACTACCATGATCTTTGATATAGGTTCTAATTCAGATAGAGAATGATGAATAATCAAATTTTTGAAAAGTGATTTGGCTATGCTCTATTGGAATGGTATTAATTCATAGAAACAGCATATCAAGGAAGGTTGTAACATGCTGCAGAACATTAAAGAATATTTCTTACTTAGA
This sequence comes from Taxus chinensis, assembly GCA_019776745.2. Taxonomy (NCBI): domain Eukaryota; kingdom Viridiplantae; phylum Streptophyta; class Pinopsida; order Cupressales; family Taxaceae; genus Taxus; species Taxus chinensis. The sequence continues at coordinate 54,471 of JAHRHJ020000787.1, forward strand.
GAAACCAATTGGAGACAAATCCAACTAAGTAGAGGTAGATGGAAGACCCTTAGATATGTAATTCATAATTTCCTTGGTAAAATTTCCTTTCATGGTGCTTCATAGTAGAAGTAAAAGCCTCTCTGCTAAGCAATGAGTGATAATCCTAACAGGAATTTTAAGTAAGTTATCTCCACTTAGAGTAGAAAGCTCTCAAGTTACCGCTTGCAAATAATTTGAGTTTCTAGATAAAATCTAAGTGTCTAAACAGTTTAGGAAAATCTCTAGATTTACATTATCAAAATACCTATGGGATTGTGGAAATATTAACTCTCTTATAATTACCTCTAGCATAAATCCACCATAACACCCTTCGAAATCATTTTCTTAGTCAATGGTAGGAAAACTTCCATGCTTCATTAAATGCTATGTTAAGATAAAATAAGAACAAATGCATATGATGGACATTCACTAAAGCATTATTTATTTCATGTGACAATCTCATGGGCCTACCTTAATGGGAACATCCATTGATGCTAAAAAAAACAATTATAACACAAGGATGATTTTGTAGAAATCACAAACATGTATGGTGCATCCTTAAATTTAGTTTTTCAAAAGAAGTAAAAATACATCAAATTTCCAAATAAGTATCAAAATTTATGTATTAAGAAACTAGGTGAACATTGGGTATGGATTCATAATGAGAACTCTAAGTTTTTGCATGGTTTTTAGAAATGACCTTCTCAAAGAGACTTCAATATTTGATAGTAACATGTACCAATCTATTATGGAAAAAATAATAAATTATTTTTCATAACTATTGTAGCAATAGTGCTTACATTAATTGGGATCACAAATAATTATTGGAAAAATCCACCCTTTCAAAAGATTGAGAATGAGGCAACTAGATTGTGAACTATACGTAGACATATGTAGATCATGCATGTATATATCTCATATGCCAACATACGTTGAAGTGGAAAAAAGGAATGATTTTTCCAAATGCATTTGGGATTTGCTCCATAATTTAGAGATATGACTGGACAGTCAAAGACTAGACCATGCAACTATGGGGACAAAATTTCACTAAAATAACTAGCCATATGAAGCCTGTATCTGAGAATTGAGAAAAAAATTATGTTTAAATGGTTTCTATTTGAAATAATAAGTCATTCTGACATTATACAATGTCACTTAGATAAAAATTATCATTACAGAGTGTTAGTTTGTACTTTGAATCATGGTTCCTATTAACCTAAAACCCATTCATAGGTTAGGGTGATTTATAATTTTCTATGGAAATCTTCTGATGAGGTGACGAATCCAATGTAAATAGTTAACATACAAATTCTCATTTATTTCATGTGCTAAAAGTAGGATTACACCATTCATATACTCACAATGTCTCCTATACACAAGTGTGTAGATCATCTCACAACTTCTCACACACACACACACATATATTGGGATACTCTCCTCAAAACATACCCACATATGTGTATCTCCATGGATCCATAATGCAAAATGTAGTGTTGGTATAGCTAGGTATGTTTACAAATTCATGACATACACATATTGATGTATGTATGTCTTATGTATATGGGATATATACACCTCACACCTATAATACATATGTATGTAAGGATATATATACCATTAGGGTAATATGGAGTGTTTTGGAAATATCGATACCCATATGTGTAACAAAATATGCTAAGTGTGGTGTGTCTACCAAGACTATCAAAATGATAAAGTGCTAAGTGAGTGTCCATCAGGCATATTTAGTGATTTATGTATATCTCCTATGTACTCCAGGTGAGATCATATATATGGCTATACTCCATCATTCCAATCCATCATGGGAGATCTATTTACACATACTATATAGTGCACTGTATGCAAAATAAAATCTTTACCAAGGAGAAACAAAGTTTTGAAAAATTACATATTTAACACACACTGGTTGTATATAAACAATGTGTCTGTAAAGACAAGTTGTATATATACTACATGATATATATAGATCGTTAAATCTTTGGAAATAACTATTGAGTGTAGGTTTTTTTCCTACGATGTGTGTATTTTACCTACACGGTCTAATTAACTTCTTATACGTTTTAGTAGATTGAGTAAAGGAATGTATTTTAAGTCATTTTATTCTTAATGAGCAGAAACATAAGTTGGTGTACCAATGGGTGTACCCTATGCAAATTTAGATGGATGTGAATGAATGAAAAAATGATCCTTGTAGCATGAAAAAGATGAAAAGACTTATGAAGAGTTATCTTTCTTCCCTTAAGTGTTTTGGATTTGCACTCTTCCACAAGATTTTAGTTATTTTAGCATATTATCATATCCAGTAGCAATCCTCGATTATGGATTATACTACAATCACATAGTATTCAGAGTCAATTTGGTAGTCAAATGACCGTAGCCCCCCGTTGCAAGATCTAGTATTCTAGCTCATTACAAATAATGTTTATTTTTTCATTGATTTTTGAGTTTTCAAGAGTATTTGGTACAATGTTCTATAGGATATACCATGTGGACAATGATATTCCTATCAGAGTCTTTATATTAAATGAACACTACAACATTGTGAATTCAGAAGGTCCCAAAACCCTAGAATTGGTTATACACATGACCTAGTTCTGGTGATAGGTGATTTTTCAATCAATTTTGGAGGGTTTGAATGGTACTCTTTCTTAGAATTTGTACAAAATTCCCACCGTATCTCAGGCTCATAAATAAAAAGGAAAATAATTTATGAGGTTTTTGATACAGTTTTCAAAACATTTGGTGGGTATTTTCTCTTTTAGATTGTGGAAGACGTACATCCTTTTTCAGTTAATGTGGTATTCCTTACAATTTTCTTACCACTCAGTGCATTTCATACTTCATCAGGTCATAAGAGATCCCACCATTAGTAATTAAATTTATCTTGTCTTCCTTCAAGTATTTGGTCCAAAAATAATGGCCCTTGTATTTTAGGTTTTTTGATTTCAGTCAAAAAGTCAAAAAACCCAACCTCAGTATTTTTAAGGATTTCAAGGTATTTGTCATGTCAAAAAGATATCAAACCAAGTCAAAGGGTTTGGGTTTTTAGAGGATTTCAAGACATCTAGCATACAACAGCTTGACACAACATTGCATAGCCAAACTTTAAACCCCAGATCAACGCAATGTGTTTTCAAATTTTTAGAGACATCTAAGGTACATCTTAGTACACGTTAGATACAAAAATGTAGTTTGCGATCAAATCCCCAATCCCCGGTCAATTCCCATTGTATTTTAGGTTTTTTGACATGACTTTTCAAGTGTCAATTTCTTAACACCTGTTTAACAAAACTTTTCAGGCTCTCATATCAAAGCTCTGATTATTTCCTTCTTGGGAGTCAAAACACCTGAATATTCGGGGAATTTTCCACCTGGTTTGACCTGATTTCAGGTTTCGACAGTTAAATTCTACCCTGACATTTTCAAATGCTCCACTATGATTTTCATATTCAAAACATCTGGGATTAAGCTTTGAATCATAGTTTCCTTCATGACTAATAAATTCCTTTTCCAGTTAAAAACCTCACATAACTATGTTTGTAGTTTCCATTTGTTCATTAAGGTTTATGAGAAGGTTATTTTGTCCAACCCTTTCCTACAGCGTTTATCAGGTCTATCAGACGACCATCCTTCGACAGCGTGTAAAAACCCTAACACCAAGGTGCTTGTCAAAGACCTGAAAACTCTGGTAGTAGTTGTTGAAGGCACTGAAGGTGTTCAACAAGGTGAAATTGTATCCTGAGTTTGTGAATTTTTGCAACGTGTTCAACAAACACAAGACCCCGAATCAAGTTTCTCAAGGTTTTTACAGAGTAAGGTGTAAACTCTAACTTCCTCCCATGATGTGTGTTCTCGTGATAAATTTAGACACATGGGTTGTAACATTATTCATTGGAAAAATGGGGTCATTTTGGGAGTGACATCACTTCCTAGTCACATCATAGTTTAAAGTGGCATCATTAAAGGGGATATGCACTCTTCCTAGCCCTTATCCCCTGGTCACATAGGAGTTAATCCCTTGGTTTTACCAACTCAAGGGTTCTTAAAATTTCCATCATAAAGTTTGTGCAAACTTTTGCAAACTAATTTTTTATGCAAAGCAGAGATTATTTCTTACAAGCAAGAAAATTCAAACTTTCATACATTTTAGTCGAGAGCTCCATTTCAGGTGTAGTGTGTTTGAAATTGCGATATTTTTCAAGCTCTATGCATTGGTGATATTATTTTTTCTTATAAATTTTGACCTATGTAGTTTCATAGGGGTTGCATATCCAAGTCTTTCTAAAATACTCAGTTCAACAAACTACCACTTGCTACAATGGATAACTCTCATGTTTTGCTTCTTACACTGTTCAACTATCACGAGCGGAAAGTCAAAATAAAAATCCTATTGAGGAGTAAAGGATTGCACTGGATCACCATGGGTACATAAACAAAATTGATACCAAATACAAAGAAGGTGAAGTAGTAGAACTTAAGTGATGAATCCTATGGTCTATTATGCACTTTGACATGATTCAGGACTTCTTCGCCAAATTCAAATCACTTAGGTTCTAGTTGAAACTATGTCACATAAAAAAATGGATGATCAATTGGTTCTTTCCATCCTTTCCAAATTTGGTTCCAACTATTCTTTATTCATTTATACCTTTCATGCCACTAGGAGCATTATGGGAATCACATGGACCATACCATCCTTGAATAATTTTTTTGTTGATTTAACTCTAGAGAAATACAAGCTTATTCAAGTGGGTGCATTAAATCCCTCTAAACCGTATTCTCTACTTTTTAGACATGAGAAACAAAAGGCTTCAAACAAAGATAGAAAATATAATAACAAGGATCATGAGAAAAATAAGGATAAAAATGATCCTGCCTCCATATCAAACTCTGGATTTTGGCCATTGTGTGTTTGTGTTATCATTGATGTCAACCCCATTGATGGAAAATGGTGTCATGGTGTCATGATGTCATGTGAGTCTCCATGTGGTGTTATTCAATGGTCACACATGAAGGTTGATTGGTAGTGTCAAGATTTGATGAGTTCTAGGAGGTCCTGTTGCTTGGTTTGCTAGGAAGAGTCATGGTATGATCTCTCTTGAGTTGGTTGGAGGTTGTCATGTGGTCATTTATGGTCCATGAGGTATGTTACATGTGGGTAATTTCACCACTTTGGGGGGCCAAAAAGCAGACAAAATATGAAATTAGCTAAAATGTGTACGCATTATGTTTTGGTAGGTTTGGAAATCACCAAGCCTAAAACACGTACACATAATAACTTGTACACATTTTAATGTAGCAAAAATGCGTACGCGTTTCTAGTTTTATGATTTTTAGAAGGGGGAATGGATAAATTTAAGGGCCTCTTAAAGTAAATTTCGCCATCATTGGCGAGTCTTGTATCTTCAGCAATACTCTCCACCGAAATTTGAAACTTAGTTTTTCCCACCTTAACTTGGCCCTGCTTCCAGGAAGATAGAAAACTACTTGAAACCACAACGGAGTGCCCTGATATCCTTTCAATGAATGTTGTGACCCCCTTCTCCTCAAGAGTTTTCCAAACCCCTTCATCCTTTTTCATCTCTTCACAATTGACATGCTCTAATTGAACTAGAGCTCACCCCATTTTTTGCACAGACAAGAAACTGAGAAAACAAATGACTTGAATTAAACTAATATCATGGTCATAAATAAAGAAACCCAAGCCCCTTTTGACAAGTGCCTACCCGTAGAACAATTCATTGTTATGATTATAATTCTTCATTAATGGATCAAAATTTGAATACTTGGATTCCCACGTGTGACTAATAAAATCAAGGAAATAATCTTTCAAATCATCATAAATGGGATCATCGTCGGAAATGAGGGAAGCATGCATCCAAAAAAATCTAAATCCCAAATAATCATGAGAAGTGATGCTTACTAAAAACTTGCTATACTTAGTGATTTTTAGAATAGTCATCCTTAAAGTCTTTTAGCAATAATTTGTGGAAGATTCCCGATCCAAGTTTGTTGTTTCAATGAGAGACTCCAATATTAGTAAGCAGATCAACCACCTTATTTCCTTCCCTATAAACATGTTGATACCAAACATTGCTAAATTGAGATTGAGGAACCGAATATCAGCATATGATGTTGCTGATAGTCCAGCTTGCAGTACCCTTGTTATTAAGGAGGTTGATCAAATTTAGGGAGTCACTTTCCACAATTATGTTAATTCTTCCAAAATTAGTGGCAAGTTCCAAGACCCTTTAAAATGGCAAGAGCTTCAACTCTATGATTTGAAGCCCTTTTCAAAAAAGGAAGTAGAAGCTGCCATCAGTTGTCCCAATTCATCTCTAATAGGCAACACCTCCACTAGAGATCCCTGGATTACCTTTGGCAGCCCCATTAGTGTTGACTTTAAGCCATCCTAATGGGGGAGGGTTCCAGAGTTGGTATTAGCCCTCAAAGCAGTTGAATTATGGGAGGCTACGAGGGGTATCTGGAGTTTCTGCAACCATTGCTCTATCCATTAAGAGAAATTTTACATTTATGCTGTTTCCAAATACAACAGTTCATATTTTCTTGAAGACCTGTTGTCACCAAGTGAAGATCTGAAGGGGACTGTGTTGATCCTTAAAAATTCTTCTATTGCTTTCTTTCCAGATGTTCCATAATTGTATGAGGAAGGAGCAGAGTTTCCAGAAAGATTTGCCATTTGGTGTGAAACATAGGCACCCATTGACTGAAAATCTCTGAAATGGACTTTGGAAAAACCCAAGACACTCCAAAAATATTTAGGAGGAAACTCCAAACATCATGACAGAGAAAGTTACAATGAAAGAGCAAGTGAGTAGAAGATTCAATAACATTAAGGCATAGAATGCGCACCTGGTAGGTAGAGAATAACCCCATCATTTGAGGTTTTCTCCTAAGAGAAAGGCATCTCTAGATGTTAGCCAAGTGAAAAAACCCATCTTAGGGATAACCTGAGGGAAGAAAACTTGATGAAGTGTAGGGCCCTTTAAGTTGTGAGGAAGAGAAAGATAGGTAGCCTTGACTGAAAAAGGAACTAGAAATAGAAAGGGGCCAGATTCTAACATCCTCCATAGGAGAAACATGGGCAATAAGTGATGATAATCCAAGAAAAGCTTCAGTTTTTTGATCAACTGAAGTTGATGCTAACTCGCTCCTCCCAAAGGGTATGGACCAACATGGGTATAAGAGGGGATCTATCAATATAATTTGATACATAAGTACCACATAGTTTGTAATTAGCATCGATCTTATAGGGTCCTAGGAGGGGTCTGATAGATAAAGAATTTCTCCCCAATCCATTTGTCATTCCTAGAAGGTCACCTTATTACCATTGCCCAATTTTCCATCTAGTGCTTGCCTGCAATCAAGTTTCTAGTGCTTTTAATGGAGTTCCAAATGGCTGAGCCATTTGGAATGTTTTCATCAAAGAAGTATTCTACTTGAAGAAAGGTATTTAGAGATCATCATCTGATGTCCAAGAGGATTTTCCATTGTTAGCAATTTCCCAACTTAATTTTGCTAGCATAGAAAACATTCATTTCAAGCCTATTCTACGCAAGCCCAAACCCCTAAAGCAATTGGTTTACAAACCACATTCTAGGAAACTAAGGTGGATTCTCTTTCTTTCTTTTGATCCTGACCATAGGAAACTTTTTTTGAATTTGTTCAATAACAGCATATCGATTTGTAGGCATTTTAAGCAAGAGACATAAAATAAATGGGCAGATTTTGCAAGGTGGCCTTAACTAATTGTAGCTTCCATCCTGACTGAGGAGGGAGCCTTTCCATCCAACAAGCTTTCTTTTTGAATATATCAATAACAGGATTCCAAAGTGCTCTTCAGTTTGTCTTCCTAGAAAAAGTGGGAGACCCGAGATAGGAAGATGGGAGGTCCATAATATTGCAGCCAAATATGCTAAGCAATCTTTCTTTGTCTGATTGGCAGGGGTATTAATAAAAGTAATACTGCTCTTCCCAAAATTCATCTTTTGACCTAGAAGCATGATTGATAACAATCCAAAATACTGTTTCAAAACATTTTAGCTTCCTAAACTGAAGCAATACCCAGAAGCATAGTGTCATCAGAAAATTGGCTATGTGAAGTTACTGGGGTCCTAGAAGTAGTTGTGATGCCTTTAATGTTTTCATTGCTTTATCTTCTTCAAAAGCTTTGCTGAGAGTATCAGCCATGAGTATAAACAAGAAGGGAGATAGAGGATCCCCTTGCTTGATTCCACGACTGGAGGGAAAAAAACCTTGAGGGATGCCATTTATGAGAATGGAGAATTTAGGGGTTGAAATATAGTTATGAATCCAGGATCTCCATTTCTCCCCAAAACCAAATTTCTCCAAGACCTTTAAAGTAAGAAAGGCCAATTCACTCTATCAAACGCCTTTTGCATATCAAGTTTGATGATCATATTGGCCGAATTTAGAAAAGTGAAGTACTGAGTGCATGGCTTCATGTACCATTTATGATGCCTCCTTGAATCAACCTACCTCATATGAACCCATTTTGTTGTTCCAAAATTAAGCTATCCATCAAGGGGTTTTAGCTTGGAGGCAATCAATTTTTGTAATAATCTTATAAGAGGTATTGACAGAGGCTTATGGGCCTATAGTTAGAAATCAATTTGGATCCCATAGATTTAGGAGCAAGGAAAACAAAGGTATTATTCCATTCCTTTAGAAGAAGGTCTTTTTCTGAAACTCTAAGATAGCCTGCAAGCAGATCAACCTCAATAATGTGCCAGAAAGTTTGGAAAAAGGCCACAGGGAAACCATCCGGGACCAGGTGATTTATCTCCCTTCATATCAAAGACTACATTTCTGATTTCTTCCACTGAGAACGACTGGGTGAGTTTGGTTTATTTCATAGACATCATTAGATCAATTTAGGAATATGTTGTAACATTTCTTGGTAATCCTTCTCACAAGGGGAGAGTCCTCATGGAGGAGAAGAGCATAATAATTGATTAATTCAGCAGCAATTTCTTCCTCTTTATTTATGTAGTTGCCCATCCATAGTGACCAACTCTTTGATTTTATCTCTACTCTTTCTTGTTTTGTAGTCAGCAATCATATGGAAGAATTTCATGTATTGCGATCTCCTTGCTGAAGCCAGATGGCTATGGACCTTTGACTGCCAATATGATTTCTTCCTCAGAAATATTATTGTGGTAGTCACTGAGAAGGGAAATCTCCTACTGATGAAGCTGAGGGGATCTTCCTTTCGAGTCAATCTCCTCCGATGTAGAAGCAAGCTTTAGAGTTAGCAAATCTTTTCTCCTGTGGGATATCTCCAAAACCTAAGTTTTCCAAATCTTAAGCTTATTCTTAACAAAATTGAGCTTCTTAGCAAACTTGTACATAGCCGAGCCCTGTATATTAGGATGCCACCAATCCTTGATAATATTTTCTAACTGATGATTTTGCAACCAAGCCAACTCAAACCGAAATGGGGGATGTTTCGAGCATTGAGCTTGTGAGGCAGTGAGGAGCAGAGGGTAGTGATCTGAGGTTATCTTAGGTAGAGCCTACAAGTAGAAATCGTTATAGTGCACAATCCAATCCATAGAAACAAGGAATATATCTAAATTTAATTTGAATGTGCTTGTTTCCCAAACGTCTGTTTGACCAAGTAAAGGTAGCTATGTGAAGGTCAATATCGAAAAATTCCCCCATTCTGATAAAGTTAACAAGGGCTTCAAAGCTATTAGTGCTGACACTGGTTCAACCTTGTTTCTCATACATATATACAGGAGTATTGAAATCTCCAGCTATAAGCCACGACAGAGTGCTTACAGGAGTGTAAAAAATCTAACAAATCTTTCCAATTTTTCTCTCTCTAATAGTTTCAGTGTTAGGAGCATAGATATTTACAGCAATCCAACCTAGATTAGAACCAATCTCTTGGAAAAACATTCCCAGAAAATGGGGGGTTTTAATGATACATTCCTCAAAGAGAATCTTCGGATTCCAGAAAGTGCACAAACCTCCAGTATTACTAGCAAACTCTCTTGAAACAACAAAGGCATTGGGCCAGAACTTATGAAGCATATTCTCCTCTTTCAACTTGGTTTCTTGAAGCATCAAGATATCAGGACAATGCTTGAGTCTAAAATCTATAAGGATTATTTTTTTTGGGGAGCGTTTAATCTCCAAACATTCCAAGAGAAAATATTCAATTCTTTGATTTTGGCTTACCTCCACTTAGGATGGCAAGAATTCCTTGTGTTCCTTGAGCTATATTGAGAAATGCTTCCTCCTGAAGCTTTTCTTGATTTGTGCGCCTCTAGTTTTCTTAGTGCCCACATCAATTTTTGACTTAGTGTTCTTTGTAGGACTGCTATCAGCTGAAAGTGAAGCGGAAGGAGAGATGATTACATTCTCCCGAAGAGGGGAGCGAGCATTAGCAAGGTCAACAGACAAGAAAAAAGGAATGTGACAAAGGATAGGCTCAAGAAACTCACAAAGGGAAGGGGAGGAAGGAGATGTTAGGAATAAAACTTAGCTTAATTCATCATTAGTTGATATATGAATAAATGTAATAAGTTAAAGTATTTAATTCAAATACTTTAAACTTATGTTAGGTATTAGTTATCATTAGTTATTAGTTAACTAAGTGATAGTGTTATTATCCCTATGTTTGTGGGATCATGTTCTATCTTTCATATTTTGTTCCTGGATGATTTTCATGAGGGGAAATAGAGGCAGTTAGGGTTAATATGGTATTCTAGCATATTTGCTCAGATTACATGATTTGTTTCCATGTATTATTTGGATGAGATAGAAGTTGTCCAATATCTATAAACATTGCAGCTCTCTCTATTTGTTGTAATCGATCATTGATTTTGATATTGATAAAATACACAAGCACCGTCTTGTTTTTTGTGCAAAGCTTCTGTGTCAAATATTGTTTTCAAGTATTCATTGTCAAGATTTGGTATCAGAGTAGTATTCTGATGTAGAGAGGTGTAGGAAGTTTCAAGGGAAGTTTAGGGAGATTTGTGAGAGAATTGACAGAGCTAGAGGACTCCATACAATTCCCCCAACCATTTCACAGCTCCCTACCCTGAATCCATATCCCTAGTTCATGCAGATAACATTTGCATCAGGCATTGCTAAGGAATAGTTTGTTGGAGAGGTTTCAATGTTGATCAAGGCCCTTGCAGACCTAGATGTAACTTTAGATTGGGCAAAAGATCTTTTGACATGCTGTATTATTCTATATGTTTTTTTGAAGAAATTACTCTTCCCCTCATTTAATTTTTTCAGCTAAATTGGAAGCATTTTTAAAATAAATATATACAATGTTTTTAATCTGGTTGGGGACCCATTGGGAGATTTTCATTCTTTCAAGATATCCCCACATTACTTCTTCTTCAAATTCTGGAGGCAGGTTCCTTGGTCTTAGCTCTTTCTCTTCTTCTGTATTTGAAGCTATTTAAGCCATAAAAAGGGAGATCCAAGCCAGCTCAATGCTGGAAGCTTCTCTGTGAACCTGCAACCAGAGGAGTGTTAGAAGAAATAGGATATTTGAGTTGATCTTTAATGTAGCCTGCATCCACACTGCATGATCATTGAGCTCCAATATCAAATTCAACGTGGAGAAGATTTGCAACCTGCAACAAAAAAGGCGTTTGTGTCAGGAAGAAAAAGCTACAATTTGCCTCCAAGCACAAAAAAATACTTGCGTCCAAAGAGAAACACATAAAAGAAGCATTACGGCCAAGATGTTATTATAACGCATAGGCAAAGCGGTCTCGATAGCACAGGTTAGATGCTTTTTATTTCCACTTTGGAAAGGGTGCTAGCGTCAAAGGATTGATTCGGGCGTATCGTTTTAAGACTTCAATAAAGTTCAACTTTTCATCTCAATTTGTCGATTTTTTAGATGTTTGTTGAAAAATACTATGTCTTGGCCAGCGCCAAGTTAGCGGAGTTAAAATTCCATTTTTGGAAAAATTGGAAACCCAACTTAAAGCGTAATTTCTTTCCATATTTAAAACAAGGCCAAATACTTTTCCAAAGACCTCTATTTTAACATACACAGCGTGAATTGGCTATTGAACAACTCCATTTCGAATTTGCAAAAAATTGGCGTAGAGGGACCAACTTGAAATAATTAGGGTTCCCCAATCTTGCCATATCCAAACCTTTTAATTTATGAAGTACCCATCCACATTACGGACAGGAGCCCTAAAAGGATAAAGCAAATCAAAAACAATACCTTTTACAATTCAGCTCCCCTCTATATTCTTTTATGGAAGGGCCACGTGCAACGACTTCTCCAAACGGGGATACAAAATCATTTTTGCAAAATTTGTAAAATTGTAAAACCATAAAGAGGCCAAAGTGCCCATTTTTTAGTCAGCGTTTTTCAAAGCTAAATGGCCGTAAATTGAAGCTGGCCAAAATTTTTTTTGTCCAAATTACAACTTTTGATTTAGGGGGGTGCATAATTGTTCAGGGCCATAAACCAAAAGTTGAAAACAAAATTCGACATCAATACCAGTTATTGTAAAATGGGGTTTTAGGGAGCTCTTGCAAAAATCAAAAGAACAATATTTTTGGTCTGCGATTGTCACTTTTTGCTAATTTGGCTTAACGTGATCTAGATCTTCAACCATATTTCCCACAACAACAAGCTCCCACCCATTTGCTCCTAAATTCTCAATATCAAATTCTCAACTTATCTTTTGACTCAAGGGATTGATAACTTGCTACGTGAAAACATTAAAAGAGCTCAAGCCTCACCTATTTGAAGGATTTGGCCACATGGCTTCTAGTAGGATGGTTTAGGTAACAGGAATCTTGAGGAAAATGATGTTACATAACAACAATGCAGGATTTGAGGGCAGTCAATCAAGCAAAACTGATAATCTTAATTGGAGTGTTTAGGTTTTCCCATTTTCTCTTCTTGCAAGAGTCAACTCATATTCAAAGGTTGCAATAGTAAAGATAAATCTGGGGGAAAATTTGAAAATTGCATTTAAGAACAATAGTTGAGAACACTATACTTCTTCTCCAGAGTCAACTTTCACAGTCTTAAAAACGCATCAAACAGAAATGATGGGGGCAAGATTCATTTTAAGAATGAGTTGTAACTTTGAGGGCGTCACTTTCTTCTTCTAGAAGAGGAAGTTGATGAATATCACTCTCTCATACCCATATTCTTGTTGAGCATATTCTTCCTCCTTCTTATAGGATTTTGTGAATGTGTTAAACATATCTTGTCAAACAATAACTTTTGAACACGTTTAGTGAATATACTACAATAAGGGTCAAAGGAAACTATTCTCAACATTGAAAATGAAGAGGATTAATCTTGCTTTCGTCTAATAAAAAATGAAAAAAGCAAATTTGACGTCTTCTGAATAAACAACCCTTGAAGCAAGGTAACTATCAACAAGGTCAAATAGGAACAACAACAAAATTTTCCTATTTGTGGTTGAAAAGGACATGAGTTAAAAGATTGTTGGTACAACACATTCCAATAAGGATCATCTAGTGGCAAGAAAGATTAATTACCAACAATACAAAACAGGGACAACAAAATCAAGTAAACAGGGACAAAATAAGGAAAAGTGGAAGAAGAAACCAACTCAAGAAGGAAACTTAGCTGAACATGAAGATCAATTTGATGATGATGACTTCCTATATGCAATACACAGTCAAATGAAGTATCCACTCTACAAAAAATTTTTAGTATGTTGACTCGGGTGCAACTTGACACATGATAGGAAAGAAAGATTGGTTCTTCAAAATGAGTAAAACACCCACCAAAAATCTTGTCTCTTTGGGTGATGATACATCATACAGTGTTGAAGGCATTGGTTCCATTTCACTACCACTTGGGCATCATAATTGTAAAATTACAGAATGTTCTTTATGTCCCTGGTTTAATAAAAAATTTTATTATCCATGAGTCAATTATTAGATCACAATCTCAAAATTGACTTTGATTGTAAAGGCGGTAAAAATATGTGCCTAATTCGAGATAAGTCACGAAGCTCCAAAATTGTTGCAAAAGCTTCGAATGTGGGAAGAATGTTTCAGTTGGATTTTGTTCAATGAAATGATCAAGCACTTGTAGCCAAGGATACATCATCATCTCAACTATGGCATCGAAGACTTGGACATGTGAGTTTTGGCTATCTTGACACACTTCGTCGATACGACATGGTTAGGGGTTTACCACCTCTAAAAAAGGGTACAGATAAATGTCAGCATTATTTGGCAGGAAAACAAAATAGAGCACCATTCAAACATAGTACATTTCAGGCTAAGGAAAAACTTGACTTGGTGCATACCGATTTGTGTGGACCAATGAGACCTAGCCACTCTGGGTTTCAATATTTCATGCTCTTTGTTGATGATTTTTCAAGAAAAATGTGGATATACTGTCTTTCTACAAAATACCAAGATTTTGAAACTTTCAAGAAGTTCAAAGCCCTTGTTGAAACAGAGTCTGGTAGGAAAATAAAAACACTCCGCTCAGATCGAGGGGGAGAATACACCAGCAATGAGTTCAATGATTTTTTGAAAACACATGGCATTCGTCGTCAAATGGATCCTCCTCACACACTGCAAAAAAATGGTGTTGTTGAAAGGAGAAATCGTACTATCATGGATATGGTGCGATGTATGATTGATGATGCAGGTTTATCAAAAACATTTTGGGCCGAAGCAGCTAAAACGACAGTCTATTTACTAAACAGAGTTCCCACTGCAGCTCTTGATGGAGTAACACCACAAGAAGCATGGTCAGGGCATAAGCCATCTATTTCACACCTTAGAGTTTTTGGATGTAAAGCAAGTATGCACATTCCTAAGAAACAAAGAACTAAGCTTGATATGAAATCAGAAAAACTTATCTTCTTGGGATACAATGATGAAGCACTTGGCTACAGACTTATGGATCCAAAAACAAGGAGGGTATACACTAGTCAGGGATGTTGAGTTCTTTGAGAAGAAAGAAGCAGATGCTCCTTCCATACACTCACATGATGAAAAAATCATCCCTATAGTGAAAATAGAGAATGGTAATCACTTTGATGACGGAAGTGATGATGGGGAAGATAATGAAATTCAACCTCCCACAGGAACCACAAAAAGTATGCCTAAATGGTATACAAGTATGATTAGAGATGCAAAATTGGATAGTGTCCCCGACACATCTACCACTGGAATGAGGACTCGCAGTATGGCTCGAAATGAGGTCAATTTGGCCTTAATGGGTAAAGTTGTTGAAACTATTGAGCCTTCCTCAGTTTCAGAAGCCCTACAGTCTAAACCTTGGAAAGATGTTATGGATGCAGAATATAAGTCACTTATGAAAAATAATACATGGCAACTTACAGATCTTCCACCAGGGAAAAATCTGATTGGATGCAGATGGATCTTCAAAAAAAAGTACAAAGTAGATGAAAAAATTGATAAACATAAGGCTAGACTAGTTGCTAAGGGATATGCTCAAAAAGAAGGCATTGATTATGAGGAGACTTTTTCTCCCATAACTAAGATAAAAACTTTCAGGTTAATATTTTCTCTAGCTGCACAATTTGGTTGGAAAATACACCAAATGGATGTGAAAAGTGCCTTTCTTAATGGTGATTTATAGGAAGAAGTTTACATGACTCAACCAGAAGGTTTTGTCATACCAGGTAAAGAGGAAAAGGTATGTAAACTCATAAAATCACTATATGGTCTAAAGCAGTCTCCTAGGGCATGGTACATAAAAATTGATGAGCATCTCATTCAACATGGATTCAACAGGAGTCCATACAATCCTAATCTCTATCTCAAAAAGCAAGGGGGGAGATAGTGATCGTTGTAGTATATGTCGATGATCTAGTCATCACTGGAGGATCAGTGAGGATGATTGAGTCAACAAAGAAAGATCTAACATGATCATTTGACATGACCGATCTCGGGCTTCTGCATTATTGTCTTGGACTTGAAGTTTGGCAAAGAGAAAATCATATCTTTGTGTCACAATTGAAATACGCCAAGACAACGCTCGAGAAATTCAATATGATGGATTGTAAGCCATTTTCCACACCTATGGAGACAAGACTTCAACTGTCTCGAACAGATCCATCACCACAAGTAAATGCAACTCTCTATCGGCAGTTGATTGGGAGTCTCATCTACTTGACTTACACTAGGCCAGATATCAGCTATGCAGTCAGCTATCTTTCATGGTTCATGCAAGAACCAAGGGTTTCTCACTGGAAAGCAGCAAAGTGGATACTGAGGTACATCAGAGGAACTATGGACTATGACCTAGAATACAAGAAGAATAATAACTTCTTCTTGACAGGATATTCAGATTCAGATCATGCAGGAAACATAGATGATAGGAAATCCACTTCAGGATTTGTATTCTTTTTGGGATCTAGACCGATATCATGGGGGAGTAAGAAGCAAACTTGTGTTTCAAGATCCTCCACAGAATCATAATATTGTGCAGCATGTGGAGCTGTCTGTGAAGCGATATGGCTCTGACGTATACTTGAAGGATTGAGAATACCACAGGAAAAGATCCAACTATCCTACATGTTGATAACGAAGGAGTAGTAAAACTTGTTCAGAATCCTATTTTTCATGAGCACACCAAACACATTGAGGTGTAGGTACATTTCATTCATGAACATGTTCAGAACAACAACATCCAGCTCCAATATTTCCCAATAGATATGTAACGTGCAGATGTCTTCACAAAGTCACTTGCTTGAGGTAAATTTGAGGGTTTTAGAGAATTTCTCTCCTGTTCACTTGAGACCATGCTGAATTAAGGGGGGGAATGTTAGGAATAAAACTTATCTTAATTCATCATTAGTTGATATTTGAATAAATGTAATAAGTTAAAGTATTTAATTTAAATACTTTAAACTTATGTCAATAGGTATTAGTTATCCTTAGTTGTTAGTTAACTAAGTGATAGTGTTCTCATCCCAATGTTTGTGGGATCATGTTCTATCTTGCATATTTTGTTCCCAGATGATTTCCATGAGGGGCAATAGGGGCAGTTAGGGGCAATATGCTATTTCTACATATTTTCTCAGATTAGATGATTTGTTTCCATATATTGTGGATGAGATAAAAGTTGTCCAATATCTATAAATATTGCAACTCTCTCATTTGTTTGTAATGCTTGATTTTGATATTAATAAAATACACAAGCACCGTCTTGTTTTTGTGTAAAGCTTCTGTGTCAAATATTGTTTTCAAGTATTCATTATCAAAAGGAGGATAGGCTGTGCAGAAGGGGAGGATCTAATAAGAGGGAAGGTACAGAGGAATGCCCAAAGAAGGAGAGAAAGACAGGGGCAAGACAGATTTTTTAGGGATTGAGAGGAGGAGTGAACAGAGAAGGGGATGAGGAAGCGGAACATAAACAACAGACGACAAAGAGGGTTCCGTCCAACGGGAAGGAGGTTTCATAACAAAGACAGACGAAACCACTAAAGGGGACAAGGAAGGAGGGAGAAGCGAGACAGAAACCGATGGGAGAACACTCTCCTCCGAAAGAACATCAAAAGGTTTAGAAGTACTAACAACATTTGTAGATTTAGGGATGAACTTACCTTTGTGTAACGGTGACCGAGCCTTCTCTTTAGGAATTTGGGTTGGCTTGGAAGGGCAAGCCTGGGCATGGTGTTCGATGCTTTTGCAGCAAGAGCAAGCTTGAGGAATATATTCGTATTCAATGGGTTGCACCCAAGTTCCCAACTCGGAGTGAAGATCAATGGAGGACCGAAAGAGGCGAACTAATGTCAGCGTTGACACAAAATCTGGCATGTATAAATTTAGAGCCCGCCTTGGTGGCTTGATCCACTGCTATTAGATAACCAATGGAGCGGGCTATGTATTCAGTGACAACAAGAGTGCCAAAACTCAAAGGGGAGGTTGGGAAGACGAACCCAGATCAGAGCCTGGGACATTGTTTTAGTTTTAACATTGAATATAGGTGTCCAATGAAGGATTATAGAAGCCTCTCCTTCTAGAAAACCATGGTCCACCCCAATAGGGCATGGGAAAAATCTTCTTTATGTGAGAAAGTAAACAACATGAAATCATTGGAAAGGGTAGCAATATCCACCGGACCACAAGGAAACCATTTAATACAAACCCATTTACGAATCTCTTCCAAGGGCGGTCTGGGGCCCATAAGTTTGCCGATCAACAACAGTTCCCTAGAGGCTTGCGTAGCTTCAATAATCGAGGCAGGGATTTGTAGAGACAAAAGTCCCATCAATGCTCTGAGGTTAAAGTTTTCCAAGGTATGTAGGTTTCAAAGAGCCAGGAGCCGACATAGACGTCAGAGGAAATCAAGTGGGGGGTTAGGAGCCAGCCCAGACAGATCTGCCATCGAAGTAAGAGCCAATCACAACAAAAATTCAAAAAGTTCCCCCTTGTTGCCTCTTCATTGAAAGACAAAACCAAATATGTTTTGAGTGCCAAGTTGCAGAGTATCTATAGAAACATGGATGGATTTTTTCCTACTTTTACAATGGCACATGGCGCTCAGAATTTCTGCTTGCTTACAACAGTGATTGGAGAGGATTTCTCAAGAACATTGGCAGAAAGAATTGAGGATGACATTGAATAGGTTTTGGAGGACCTGGATTCTTATCCTCCTACCAAAAAGGTTTGATGAGATAAGCAAGAGGGAAGCTCTATTATATTTGACGAATAATTTGATGCTTCAAACCTTATCCAAGAATGGAAGAAGAATGTTGTGGACAACACAAATGGTGTTTTTTGAGAGGTCACTTTCATACCATTCCTTAAATTTATTGGCTTTCTATGTATTGTACAAGAAATTTGGAAACATATACAAGACAAGTGATGTTATGCTTTGATAAAGGCATCCAAAAAAATATATCATTGTTGGGTATACCCAAACATGACTCAATGAAAAATCCTTGGAATTTTATCTATGTTGAATGGGCACAGGGGTGATGCCTCCATTAGTGGATCTACAAGAATGACCTTTCAATTGAGGGGGTGATAATAGATTTACAAATCAATATGTTTGACAGCATTTTCCCCTTGTTTATCGAATGGGACTACTTCTATAATGTATAGAGATCATTAAAAAAGAAGTAGGTTTTTGTCAATTTTCGAAGATTATTTTAGTTTTATTACTTCAGTATAAGAACAAAAACCTTCTACCCTACGTATTGTGTAATGTTTATAATTATACTAAGTATAGGCATGTTATGGAGCTGATTTTTTTTTTATGACTTTGCTATCAAATTTGAAGCCTGCATTAAGGGTGCATGTATTCCGAGGATTACATAATCATAAATGCTAATTGCCAATAGTTGGCTACCAACGACATGACCAAAACCTAGTTCACCCAATATGAAGAACAATTTTTGTATGTGCTATAATCACTAGTGGAGGAAGAACAAGCTAAAACTCAAATCAAAAGTTTCAAAATTTCAGGAGGAAAGAATCATACTGAAGTGATCATTTTGTAGTCAATGGGTAAACCAATCATATAAGCTACACATTGCTCTTACAACAAGAAGACACTCATTAGAAAGCAACTTTCAGAGTGACCCCTTGAAGTGAGTCTGCATTAGAGAGTAAAATTTTATTCTTTAATTATATATTTTGGAACTCTTTGTTTAAATTTAGCATCCTTTTGCGCACCTTTAAAAGAGATATGATGGGCAAGAATGAATTCCTTTATAGAGGGCCCTCAGACAATTGATTAGGAGTCATTTTGGAAGTAGCAATCAAGATCTATAGCCCCAAAAGATGTATCTTCAATATATATGAGACAAATTCTAATACAATAGTTAAAATTCCATAAATATGGAATTAACTATATATATCCTATAAAAAGAAAAAAAATTCCTTGTTTGAGTATCGAAGTTATATTCCAGGAAAAAAAAATGTCTAAGTAGCTTAAGCCTTCTTTTGTCCGCACCAAAGGGAGCTCAGATTCCCACTAGTAGTTGGATGTTAAGGAAATTCAGAATGCCAAGTATGGGTAATTGTATGGCAAACTTAAAACCTTTTTAGAATTCCTAACCGAATGAAAGGAGATTTCATACATCATCCACAAACTTTGCCAACACTCTCCCAACCTATGCTAAAATGGGAGCATTGAAATAGGGTATGGACATCTATCAAAGAAAATTGAAGGCACTACAAGAGAGGATTCATTTATTGACTCGTATCCAATATTCTAGCGCTCGGGAATCCTTTCATTTTCAAGTTATTCAAGTGAAATGTCAAAAGACTTTAAGAAATTTATTAGAAGGTCTGGAAAATTTGTCTCAAATGAACACCTATCATTAAATAGGTGTGTTGAAGGTCATGGTCCAGACCATTCCTTGCAGGTTTTGATGGATTCCCTATGCATGTATCCAATCCCTAATCGACTCGTGACAATATTGTTGACTTCTTCTTTATAACAAATAATCCTTGCATATACATATTTCATTGTTGGGTATAAGGAGAAACAATCCATAACAATAAATAAGAGAGTATACACCCTAATAAAAAAAAATGGTGAACTCCATCATGAATTTGCAAGACTTGTTAGACTTGTTAACTCATTATGTTTTCATTCCACAAATCATGTGGAGAAGGATCTCCACAATTTATGATGTATTTACAGACTTTGCCGATTCATTTTGTTTTAAATCCATGAAATTATGTGAAGAAGAATCTCCACAAAATTTTGCTGCATGTTATGCAAAGGGGGATATATTCTTGTTAGTTGCTTTCAAAGAGAAATGAAGCAAACATTATATTTTCCTAAACACTAAGCTTCATGGCTTCTCATTCCAGCAAGGGGAACTAGAAAATAAAGGTAATCTTTAGGATTATAAGCTACACCAATATTTCAATCTTTCAACTCCTCTCACAAAAGGTTGCAGGAAAATAACCTGTTCCAAAAGACCAAACGAGATGGGGACGAAAATCTGTGATAAAACTTGTTACAACCTGGATCCAAGATAAATATTTATGTTTTTAACATTATGAAGTCAAAACCATCACTTCCAACTAAATGTGATCACCTTAACTCGCCATACCATATACACCATATGATAAGCATATTGTAAAATTCTCACTCATCCCTAAAGTTCTAAACACAGATATATGAGACTAGTCTGAATTACAATGAAGTGGAATGAATGACAGCTCCACACACATTCAAACGTATTGAAATATATTCAATAACCAATGACAAGTTTTAAATTATAAGGCAAATCATTTTTATGATTTGATAGAAACATGTGTCCAAATATGGTGGAACACAGAGATAGATTCAAACAAACAATCTGGACGAATATAGTATGGCTTAGAAATAAAGCTGTCAATCATCATGAAACCTTTTCCAAATGAGGATGGATGAAGCCAAAATTCAATGTAATCATAAAGGCTTCATATGAATAGAAGGCTTGTGGCGCAAAAAAAAATACTGTTTGGTTCAGACAATAAACTCTGTGTAGATTAACTCGCGCTCTTTCAAACCCATATTTCCTGCCCGATTCATTCTTTATCAAAGTTTTTACGGTAGGCAAAGGCTTACCAAAAAGGCTTACTTAAGCACAGTTTGTAATTGTAATAATAACTTTAGCTAGATTCTAAGAATACTTAATTCTAACACATTTGTTGGAAAGAAGCACTCTTTGAAAACCAAATGATTTTTGAAAGCTGATGGCTTTGAGATTTTGTTTTATTCTTACGTTTTTATGGTTTACTTCACAACTCTGGTATGAGCTATGTGCCATCCACTCAATGGAGCTATGTCTCCACTTTTTACTACTGTCTTTCTTGGATAATATATGACTCAGTTTGTTCTGAAAGAAACAACAAAACACCAAGTCTCCATTTGAAATAGCAACATAGAACCATCCTACATGTAATTAAAAAATAAACTAGACTATGAAAGATTTAAATAATATAAATATGAATGACGAGGCATCAAGAACACAATTAATATCTGCTAGTGGCACATCTTTGACTGAGTAATATTAATCTACATGATCAATTTTGCAACAGTTGTAATTATCACGAATCCATCCAACAAATAAACAGCACCAGAGTTACTTAGATCTTTAAAAAGAGCCAAAGAAAGTCTACCAAGAAAAATCTCCAAGATAAGAGCAGATTATCCTGCAAAAGTGTGGAAGCATGCACTTGGTATGTGAACTGTTTGACTAAATTCCTGAAAGAAGTATGGTCTCATTGTCTGCAATGATTGTCAAATATGCACAAAAAGAGTTTGTTGAAAAGGCCTTGAAGCTGGGTTTATTGAAAAGGCCTTTGAATAGGGTTCGTTGAAAAGGCCTTGGAACAATGTGGGAACAACAAGCCAGACCAACACAATGTTTACCAGCAACCTCCCAATTTGTGCCAAAATGGAGATTTAGAACAGGGCATGCACATCCATCAAAGTTTGCATACAATGAGAGAAAAGAATAGCCTGCCTCATAATTTTGGAAGGAAAAACTGGCCCAAGTAAGATTTTGGCACTGTGAAAAAACAATTTATATTTATTAGATCGCAGACCAACAAATGCTCTAATCTTGAAAAATGCCTTTGAAAAGTGAATGAAATCAATAAAAATTGGTTGTGCCTTACATTTCTCTTCACAGAGAGAAAAACTACCATTTGAAAAAACCAGCATTCAATTCTCTACATTCAACGTTTCTGTAGTATTTTAAAATATAGTAAGGACATCTCTATCAATTTAAAAATGTAATGTCGATTCATTCCAGTTAAAGAAATTATAGTGATCTTATAAACAATAAACGAAGCAATCATCTACCAGCTTAAAAGAGACATTCAAAAAGCAAGTGAAAAGAGACTAACTTGAATGATCACAATAACAAAGAAGGAAAGTGTACATAGTAAGAGCGCACGAAGTGATTTTGGTTGAAGAAGATCTCCGAACCCCTCTGTGCTCTCAAAAATCTCACTCTCTCTAATCTAGTTCTTCTTAGCAAGACAGAGAGAGGAATATCCTTTATATGAAAAGGAGTATGGAACACACTAAAGGATCTCCTCAATCAAACAAATTAAGAAAGAGTCATCCAACTAAGTAATAAAGGCTCTCCATCCAAAATAAACCAGGACATATTGTATTCAAAAGTCAAGCTAATATGAATATGAATTGAGCTACGAATTAAAGGTACATAATCAAAAGTGAGCGGCATGTAGAAAATAGGGGAAGGAAAACCTGAATTAGCTTATGGATAAATAAGTTACTGAATTATTGGTATGTCAAGAATAGGATAATCAGCAAGATGAATAGGTTTTTGAAAGAGAACATAGAACAATGCCAAGACGTATTGGAACTGATTGCGAGAACCAAATTATAGTTAATCCTTGTTCTCTGACACCTTATAAAGACAACAAGCTAACCAAATCTCAAACCACTCTTACAAAAAATGAAAGAAGTCTAAAAGTATAAATGAAAATAGTGAGTTGAGGGCTTGAAGCCCCAAATATAAAGGTTGAGAATATAGTTTTTACAAAAAACTAAGAATGAAAGTTTTATTTTTTCCAAGAAGTAAAACCAGTAAGCTTGAAATTGTCTGCAGTTTCAACATCAAATGGAAGGGCAGTGTAATTTTGAATTCTACCCCAATTATTAGGGAAAGGTGGTGTCATTCTTCTTTTAGGCACAATTCGTAGCTGTGATATTTACACCGATCATTGGCAAGTGGAGTTTTGCTTCCACAAGTGAGCATCTCACGTCTATCCTTTGGTTTCTTTGATTGATGCTCTTTTCTTGTTGATGTAGAGTAGCTTGGAATTTATAAAAGCTACTCGCGTATATTGACATACAGATTTTTCAAGCTGCTACCTCAAGTTCTCAATGATAGAATACATTGCATTTGAATGTGTTCTTTAACAATAAGAACATATAATATAGAGCAGAACAACTGAAATTGGTGATAAGAAAGGAAAGCTATTGCTTGAACTTCCCTTTATAACATTAAAAAAGTCTCCATCCTCTCCAACCAAAACCAAAAAATGAATATACACTGTAATGTCCCCTTTTGGGCATTTTTGACTCAAGTTGGATTTTAGGCAAACCCAACTCACCAAAACAGATTTGTAGAACATATAGCAATCATTAATAAGGCAAATCTGAATTTTTGATGAGAAGTGCGACTAAGGTTGTTGAAGAAAACCATATAAAATAGCATTCATATTGAACTAATTCCACTTAGATTTGATCCCATGTAATTATGAGGATAAAAATATGCATTAAAACTCTTATTTCTGAAGCTAGATAGGTCTGAAGTTAATTAATTTAAGTCTGCATATACGCTGCCAGGTACATGTCTGAAAATGGCATTTATAGACTCCCAAAAATACTGAAAATATATTGTTTTTAATTCATAAAAGTCAGATAAGCAAATGACAACATAAAATCAAACTTGGAATGTCTCACATACACCACATATTAGCCAAGAAGTGAGTCACTCCACCTATGGAGAAAATAGAATAACAGTTTATGCCCCTAGCTCTACAAACCCTTCACCAAACTACTTTATTCTCTGCTGCAAATCTTCAATAACACTGCTGAAAATGACTAAAAATCTGTGTAAGCTCAATAGAATTCCCTGACTTAATACTAATTTATTGTGACTTAAATCACCCTTGTGTTCACCTTTTGGCCATTGGGTTGACAAAATAGGCCAAAGGTATTCAATTGGAAAGAGCATATTACATATACTTATACAAAACTAAATCAAATAACATATCTTTTCAGCATAACCTTTCACATATACCACTTCAAACTAAGATTAATTTCAGTGTTACTTCACTTCAAGGCTATTACTAATCATCCTTCAACTCAACTACATTAAGTAATAATAATTAAATCTTCAAATTAGTTCTTTAATCAGATCAGCAAGGCACGTACCCTCTTGCTTCGTAGACATACTCACCCCTTTCGTTTGTGGAGATGTCTGCATGGATTGAGAATATTACTTATGCCCTCGTCCTTTCCACCAATGAAAATGGTAACAAAAGCGATGAATTTTTTCAAGTCCAAGTTTAGTGTAACATTGTACAAATTAAGCGTGGAGAGTAGAGAATCATAATGAACATGGGATCATAGGATCATTTAAAGGGATATGTTGGAATCTGTTAACATCAGCCATGTGAATACATAAAGTAATAGTATAGTTTGGTCACTAGCTATGAATCATGATCACGTCGTGATATGCCGCTAGTATGATTCTAACTTTCCATTATAAATGGGGGCATCCTTCTAGACCTGAATGTTTTTGTACAATAATACCACTCACAACCGCTGAAGAGAACCAAAACTAGCCATTGTAACATATGCTTTGTTCGTTATAATCCACAATTGATTCATATTTAAGACACCAAGACTTATCTTTATCATCAGTATACTTGAATTTTATTAATTATTAACTCCAAGTACAAAATATACAACATAGGGTCAACATGGTAGGGCTTGATTTTCCAAATTGAATGTCAGTTCAAAATTTGACAGTAATGCACTAAAGCCGATGGATGTAGGACAGGACAGCATTATGTGCTTGATTTCTAATTGGATGTGCCTTATGCCAAGAGATCAAAAACCCCATACTGTATCCAAAACAAGTCTACGAGTGGAAGAATTGGTATTACAGTCTAAATCTCTATCTTAAACGAAACATAAACCCCCAGTATCAAGCCCAAGAAACTCTGTGAAAAGCGGTGGAAATCTAGTAGCAGGCGAGCATTTCTCTTACATTCGCAATTCGCAAAAAGGGCTTGCATGGAAATGAGATTCAATCATATCTTCCTTTACATGGCATACAGCAGGTAGCGATGTAAATGGTATAGGATAAAGCATCTTAATTATGTTATTCCCACTTATAAGCCCCTGGGCTGTTCTAGACTCTGCTTATAATCTGATTGGTAATAGGCTCTATTCAGAAGTATTCATAAACTAGGTTCTCCCCCCGGGCCTATAGGCTAAGGGGCGTTAACCTGCACTAGAACATTTTGTTTAGAGCATTTTCTTTAATGGATCCAAGTACCAATGGCCGAACCTGTAACAGTATTGTTCCTTGAGCTCATCTTAAAAGCAGTTAACTTAAGGCATCTGCTAATTCCTTTTAATATCCAATTCAGAATTCGACAAGTTTGAGTCTAAACATCCTATAAAAGGAATGTCTACATATGAATCATGAATAGAATTCCCTTATTAGTATGTTTAAAAGCACAGGAGTATTAATAAGAATGCTCAAAATAAACTACTATACAGCTGAAACAGAATCTAAAATAAAATCAGAATCTTAGCTTTTGTGTTTGTATGCTGAATTTTCACCAGAAAGTTGTATTTCATAAACATTCACCTCTTTTGCCCGGGAACAGGTACGGGTACGTGTCCGAAATGTGGATGCCGATTTTAAAAAAAACCTTGGGTACGAAACATTATGGAAACGTCCGTACAATATATTATTAAAAACATATTAAAATTAACATATATATATAGTACTCATTTTCAAACAATTTGTCCATGGATCATAAGAGATAACTGATGAAGTACTCAAAATATTTTGTATTAATTGAAGTTCAAAAGATTCATCATTCAACATGGGTTACAATTTCAATGTTTCATATATACATGATTAGTTTAATGATTAGCTGCTCCTTGATGTCTCTTTCCTCTTCACAATGTTAAATGTTAGCTTAATGAAAACTGAATTTAGCAATGAGAAAAAAGAGTGCATGATTTACGAATGGACCAAATATGTCATTATACAGCTTTTCGGAAGTGTTTTTAGGAAGTTTGGGTGGGTAGATTAAGTTTAGGAGCAATAAATGTTAAAAATTAGTTTGTTTTTTATGTTTTTAGCTTTTAAAACTGAAAAACATGCCAGAAACGTCCTAGAAACACCTATGACATTTCGGGCATGTTTCGTACTCGTTTCATTTCAGACAGGGGTACTGGTAACACAAACATTCACATAAGATATGAGTTTGAGTTCCCAAACTGTCTCGAGAACAAAATAGAAAGTTTTGAGAAGTTTACAAATTTTAAAAAGCTATATTAAAACTATCTGGTCATTAACAGCTGGCAAACTCATTATCCTTGGCGGCTTAAAATCAAAAGTAAATAACACTAAGGATATGAATTTTGCAGTCACTGATTTAACCTTCTTCACATTATTAATATTTTCCCTAGGCGAACAGGGTACTAACTGAACATGACAACATTCACAAATAAAAAGCTGTGGGTTCAAACAAAGCTGCGATTTTTTTATCAATCTAGGGTTTACATACAATAAATAAAAAAGAAAAGCAAAATACCCGAACAAGAAAAATGAAACCTTATATCTCGTCACTCTCCAAACTCTAATGCCGCGATGGATTTCTCTGGCACACAGCTGAAACAACTTTCAATGGAAACGCCAATGTACATAACAACAATGGAACTTTATACCTAAGAGCCCTTTTTACAACATGGCTTCCCACATCTGCCCACAAACGGTGCGCAGGAAAAAAGACCAGGAGAATCTTGTATGCATGTTGCAAACAAAGGCATCGACATTTAACGCCACCGGCTTTGGGTACTTCTATCACCAATAAAACCTGTGAGCATTATATCCCATAAGCCAAAAATAGTGCTATCCCCAACGAATGGCGGTCCTTGGATGCAATAAACACCCTCCGTACCAATCAACAGCCGGAGAAAGTGCAATGGTTTTGATAGTCCAGATGTGAACCCGATAGAGGGATTCGTTCACAAGACCTTCAAAAACACAAAACATTCAATCAGCCATGCTAGTGCCCACAATAGCAGGGGTGCAGGTGGGCGCTCGCGAAGTGCCCTTCACCATCGCCTGCAAAAAGGGAAGCTTACATGTGTCTAAATCCCTCTTACTTCTGCCCTTGCCCGCCACGCCCTCCAGCTCTACCTGTACCTTCTTTGGCCGTACACCGAAGAAAAAGTAAATGCTTTGGTGCATGATTAACAAAGTAAAAATATTATTAAAAAAGGGCTAAGTTAGAGACAAAAACTATAATTTTGTCTCAAACTGACCCCCTTTTTAGTAGTGAACTATGCTTCGCCTTGTTTTGTGGACAAGGTTCCTCTGCTGGCTGTGGCCATTTCTTTGGCCTGGGGAAAAGAACTAGTAAAGGAAGAAACTACAAAAGCCACTGATAACACAGTCACTTAGAAGGAGCCCATTCAAGATAGGCCTGACCTTCCAAATGGCAGTTGAGGCAACCAGATGATAGAGACCCTCTTCTGCCTGTTCTCTTCACAGCTGCTGCTTTAAATGGCATTATATTTTTATAGATTGTTTTGATAATTTTATATTGTTCTTAAATTGTTGGCCTAATGTGACATTCTCATGGCATACTTCCATACCACCAACTTTTTTTTTGAATAATTATACTATTTAATTTTGAGTAATATCACTACTATTTCATAAAATAAAATATAATAATCATCATACAAAACATTCAAACAATAAAAACAGAATGTGCATATGTTCATTACCAAACAATTAAAAACAGAAAATACACATAACCTTATCCACTTTACTTACGAGAATAACTAAATTTCTTTTTAGATTGTTCTTATTCAACTCAGAAACATATTGTAATATATGCGGAGTGTGACTCTTAAGAAGTGGAATGCAAAGCAATGTACTACAAAACTAAAGCTGTAGTACAATATGTTTAAGGCTCCCTCCCTTAAATATTTAGAGGAGGTCAGCTATAAAGGTATTGAATTTTTACCTTTACCAATTGAAAAGCTTGGCAAACAATTATGAATATAGCTTTAATCCTCCATGATCACTTGAAAGAATTTAATCCTCCACTTCACTTTTAATGTAAGCACCATTAGCACTGTAGAAAATCCCATTCCAGCTGACAATCCAAATCCCATCCAAAACCATGGAAACCATTCGCCAGTCTTCTCCTCGACATCCATTGTGGTTACTGAAG
This sequence comes from Taxus chinensis, assembly GCA_019776745.2. Classification (NCBI taxonomy): domain Eukaryota; kingdom Viridiplantae; phylum Streptophyta; class Pinopsida; order Cupressales; family Taxaceae; genus Taxus; species Taxus chinensis. The sequence goes on from JAHRHJ020000787.1 coordinate 83,505, forward strand.
GAGGAGACATTTGTGCATGACGGCAAGAACAATTACTTTTAAGTGGACACCCCCCACCAATCTATATTTTCTAAATATGACGAGGAATCAAAGGGTGGTCATGTGGCGAAGACCAAGTTGTGATGGAATTTTCCCTGAAAATTTGTTGAGAGAGAGATCTGGGAATCCCAACAGCTGCAAATTTTTCACACTATTTGGAATTGGGCCAGTGTTGATGGTAGAAGTTGAGAATCAGTGAAGCCTTTTAGATCTTCCTATTGAAGTGGAACATGGTCACTCAATCAAAAAATGAAGAGGATTGTTGTACATGGAGAGGTGTCGGCTGTGATAAAATAAAATTTGGGGGGCATGTTATTGAACTAGATCTTAGTGGCTTTTGGCTTTTATTTGTAAGTGGTCATATTGATTATCTTTGTTTTAATTAAGACATCTCAAAGTATTTAGATTTGAGTCAAAATCATTTTCATGGTGTTCCATTTCCTGTTGGTTTCATTTTAGATCATACATGGAGAGGTGTTGGCTGTGATAAAATAAAATTTGGGGCATGTTATTGAACTAGATCTCAGTGGCTTTTGGCTTTTATTTGTAAGTGGTCATATTGATTATCTTTGTTTCAATTAAGACATCTCAAAGTATTTAGAATTGAGTCAAAATCATTTTCATGGCGTTCCATTTCCTGTTGGTTTCATTTTAGATCTCGTATTGCAGGCGGAACATGACCACAAATCAATGCATGTCAAGCCAGAGAGCACATATTGGTAAGCCCCTTTCTGCTCCCTTGTTAGAAAGAACTAAGACATCCACATAATATTCATCATATGATGAATAAAAAGTATTATGTCCAATCTTGAAGCTGGTTTTTTGTACCTTCCTTATGGCTGTGAAATTGAGATATGCATCCAGGATCTCACCAGACGAGATTTGAACAAAGGTCTAGAATTTGAAGCTCGTGCATTTGGCTGATCTGCAGAGAATGATTAGCTTTGAAATTGTTGGATCTCATTACAAGAACTCGCAGATTTGAATAATCAGCGATCCAATGAGGGATGTCACTTGTCGATTTGTTCTCTCCGATGTCAAGCACCTCTAATTTTGATAAACTTTTAAGAGTAGACGGAAGATTTCTCTCCAGATTGTTCTTTCAATGCAAGGTATTGTAGTGATGAGATGCCAGACAACCATTCTAAGCTGGGACTTCTCAAACCAGAACTAAGAGACATATCTAAATGGTGCAAAGAAGACAAATTTCCGAGCCGAGGTGGAAGTTCTGGCTAAACTTAGATATGTTAAGCTTGTAAAGTTGAAACACCATGATTTCGACCCAAATCTAAATACTGGAGATGTCTTCATTAAAACAAAGATGAATCAATGTGACCACTTACAGTTGAAAGGCAAAAAAACCACCGAGATCCATGCCGCCCAAATTTTATTTCATCACAGCTGACACCTGATCTCCATGTACATCACTCGTCTCCATTCCATGATTGTGTGGCCATGTTAATAGGAGATCCAAAATCTCAACCTCACAATTAACAATCCGAGTGGCTCAATTGAGGATAGCGTGGTAAATTTCCAGCTGTTGGAATCGCTGGATCCCTCGCTCAACAATTTTTTAGGGAGAAATTCCTATCACATTCTCAATTTTTTGCACTTACACGGGGAGGAGAGGAGTGTTGTACGTGGAGAAAAGAAAGCGAACCGATTGGGATGAGCCATTATCACTGATTTGATTGTGGAAGTGCTTACTGATTGCTCACTACAGACAAGTTAAAAATGGATATTTTAGTATTAATAGGGTCCCATGATTTTTTATGCAGAGACAAAATAGGAGTCTTTAGTATTATCAAAAGTATGTTCCAACAAGAGTCGCGAAGCGACCAGTCCCTGCATTTTATAAGTGATATATTGACCAAGCGCTGGAAAAAAGAAGTATCTGTGGAATTTTGGAGTTGTAAAACATTTTTGTAGAAATAGCTGTAAGTGAAAATTAGAAGTGTTGAAGGTGTCCTTTCATGTGATAAAGTACCTCCAATTGTCTTGGAACTTGAAAAGTGTCTATTTTCTTTTGTTACTCTTTTTTTCTGTCGGAAACAGGAAAGACTGCCATAAGCATTGGGACAAATCAGCCATGTCACTGAAGCAAGCATCATGACACAAATGCCACCCTACTGTATATGGTTGTTTTGTCTCTGCTCAAAATGTTCCAATTGAGTTTTGGGTTCATTGATGAGATGAATTGTCTTCTGGATCTTTATGGATCAATAGCTCAACATTTTAGTTGTTTCTTTTCATGTTATTGACTAGGATAGTCTTCAGTCACCTGAATAGTTCTGTATGGTGCCCTAGTAGTTGTTGTTGGTTTGAAAAGTTGTGAAATCAATGCTTCTATATTAAGGCAAGTACGTGAGCATTTGCCTTTTATGTTTCCAAGTAGTCTTTGTTTGGCTTATATGCCATTTTAATTTCTGAGTGAGTCTATTTCATAATATTTACACTCTCTTGACAACAAGGAACTGAATTCAAGCACTTTAAGAGGGAGAGAGGCAGGGTTCATTTTAAGACACCCCTATAAAATTGAAGGTGGAAAATACCTGGCGAATATCCCCCTAACCAGTTTTAGCGAAAGGCGAATTTAACAGTATTTAAAAACAAAATCGTCAATGGAACGTCAATAGGTCTAGACGAATGCGCGTCACGAGTGTGCACTGGTTCGTAATGACGCCATGAAGCGGCTCCTAAGACAGCACGACCACGGATCGAATGACACGCGACCATGTCTCCTACTGTACACGGCAGTTTTTGGTAATGACGCGTCGAACTGCTGCATACTGTCACATGTCACTGGCCCCTAATGATGCGCGTCATTTGCTCCTACTAACGCACGTCACTGGCTCCCATTGATGCGCGTCAACTAGGACTGTTATCGTGTGTCAGCTAAGACCTTTGACGCGGGACATTGGCATCTATTGACGCGTGTCATTAGTGTACAGTGTCACGCATCAATAGATGCCAGTGTCCCTATTTAGCATCTCTGTACACTAATGACACACGTCTCTGTCTTCTATTGACGTGCGTCACCTGAACCTGTTGACGTATGTCAAAGGTCTTAGCTGACGCGCGACAATAAGAGGAAGTGACGCGCGTCAGTAGGGGATAGTGTCGCGTGTCACTAGGAGCCAGTGTCGCACATCAAAGGTCTTAGCTGACATGCGACAACAGTCCTAGCTGACACGTGTCAGTAGTAGCCAGTGATGCGCATCATTAGGAGCAAATGATGCATGTCAATAGGGGCCAGTGACGCCCTAGTAGCTTATAAAATACCTGTGCTGATATTTTTACTCGTTTTCATTTTCCATTCTTGAATTTTTACAGTCTAAATTCTTTGTCAAAGCAATACAATACAGCTATAAGTCGACTTCACATGCTTACCAATTGCCCAAGTTTAGCAAGAAAATCAAGAGAAGCCAATCAATCGAGTTCGAAGATAAACTACATGGAATCCCTTATGCCCTCACAGCCATACAAACTTTTTTTTTAAAGATGTCTTTAGAATATAAGATTGCTGGAAGAGAGTGAATTTACAGGGTCGTTAATATGCCCCATTTTGAAATAGATCCAGATATTGTGAATTACCTTATGTCATGCTACAATTACAGAGGACAGGTATTTTTTGTGATCTGAACCAATGGCAAAGGTTCCAATTCACTATTGAAGCAAATGACATCCATCGGTTTACGGGCCTTCCTTTCAGAAATTTACCAAAATTGTACAACCAAGGAAACACTCCGGAAGGGAAGACAAAATTTCTTGAATCAACGTAGGTTTCAGTTGATTATAAGTATTAATTAGTTAATCATAATTTTTATTGGTTTTTTATTCGTAAATTTAGTGTTATAAATTTATAGTAATTTCACTATTTCGCATTGCAGCCATGTCAATAAATTCAGGGTGGTGTAGATACACAATCAAATTGCACACACTTCTTGCGCAATATTTCATTTTTTAAGCTAGAATTGTTTGCAGGGTCGCTAACAGATATTACCAAATTGGGCCATCGCATAACATTGTGCCACTATTCAAAATGACAATTCATTGTGCACTATCTATCCAAAAAAAATAAGAACTGACATAATAAAATTCAAAACTCTCAGATAAACTTTCATGTATTTCAACAAACTAATTCCTCGGCCGTCTACTCTGAGGGAAAAATTTTAAATTAAAGATAACAAATTCCTACTTGCTCTGAGGAGGCTTTGAAGAGAAAAGTCTCAATGCCATTTGCAGAACAACAGGTATAAACTATTTAGTTTGTATGGGATTTCAATTTTTGGACATACAGTGCACAGTTATAAAACTTAATTTTAATGTTGGCGAGAAGATTTCTGGAAGCCCGTCCCCGAACGAAAAAAGAAGTTATCGAGAGGAAGAGGCCAACAACACGCGGAGGCTCGGGGGGGACTCCCATCTGAATGGAAGCCAATCCTCTCCAAACCCTCCAACATTTTAAACTCGTTAAACGCCCGAGAGTATACATTCTCATATATTATTTACAAATTTAAAAGGTGTCATATTTATTTTTCAATTTAAAAAAAAAAAAAAAAATTTTAAACAAAGTGAATGACATTATTTAATATTGATGGAATTGCAGACTTGGAACCTTCTTCCCCAACTCACTCCTACAGTGCATGCATTTCAATCTTCTAAACAGCAATGAGTACAACTCCTACAAGGCCCACGTAGCACCAAGGAAAAACAACCCCTCGACAACAAGGTACAACTTTTCTCTAGTGTTTATTCGTAGTTTGACTTTATGAATTGTTTTAATATCTTTCATTTTTTAGTCTTTGTAATTTCAGCATGATCAGTCATGATAAACCACAAGCACCAACAACCACTCACCCATTAATTTTTAAAAAAATTCCAACCAGAGAGTAACAGTGATGAAAAAGAACATTGGTAATGCTGCCTTTTGATTGGCCCCTAGGGGGACACTAAACATGCGCTCATTTGATTCAACTCTATCACTTGTGGCTTGCCCAATGCAAACGCGGCATATCTATTTGAAACCTAAAATTTAGATGAAGATTATTTGGGATTGCTAACAATGACCCAATGGCTTTTCATTTTACCCGCAGCTGATTCAAAGCCACCGCAGGTATACTTCAAATTCAATTTTAATATGCTTTTACAATTTTAATTACATTTGATTTAAAAGTATTTATCTAAATCTTGAGTAATTTTTTCAAAAACAGGATCAGCCCACCCAAGGCAGAAACAGGAGCAGTGATCTTTGTGAAAGCCCCATTCTTCTCAGAAGATCGTTGCATCAGATTCAGATAGTGAAAGTTGCCACGTTTTCCTTGGAGAACTTAATTGGTAATGATTGTCAATCCCCCTGTCAGGAGTTTCTTTCCGCATATCCAACAGGTTATAGAATGGGAGGAAAAAGTGCTCAAGTCTTATCAATAGATTATTAGTCGTTATGAAAATTATTGGCCAACAGGATAGTTTAACGCTGCAGTCCATGAGAGAACAAACACGAAGATGGATTCTTACTTACACAAGTAAGATTTGGGAATGTCACGTTTAACAGCAACGATAAAGGACGGGACATTTTAGATAAGGCACTAAAACATTGAAATATTAGTGCCAAGGCCCAGGCATATTGTAACAAAGGTCCAAGGACAAGGATGTGGTATCAATCGCAAAAATGCCGAAAGAGATTTAGAGCGGTTGATGTTTGTAAGTACATTACATTTAAACAATCATTCTTGTTAATTTGAAAATTTTGAATTTACATTAATATTTTGAATTGAATTACTCTTTTGTATGAAATTGTGAAATATGAAATTTGAAGAGCAGGCGAGGTTTGCAACTTCACTTGGAAACAACAAAGAACAGCTTATCCGCAGCAAAAAATTTGAAGCAAAATATTGTTTTGGTTAACAAACAAAACAATAAACTAAAGTCGGATTAAATTAAAGAGCATGGGTTCGACCTGACATTTATTATTCAAAGCCAAAAGTAGATACTGATCCAAATTTGCTGTCACATGGCGATGCAACAAATCAAGAGAAGAAAGAATTATAAAAAATAGACAGTGCTACAGAGATCTTATAAGTTCAGGGGTTATTTCTGTGTTGGGGAAAGAGGTACATATCCACAGTGGAAGAAGCCGTGGGGAACGAGAGAGAGTAGAAGTGTATAAATAAAAAGAGGGTTTTGAAAATAGAAACTTTTATTATTGAGGGAAATTTTATATATTGAATTTGAAAAACGTTCTACTATTTGAGATGTACTATGGTATTTTAATTTATTATATGGGATTATTATAAAGTCTTTAATTTTATTGCATGATGGGGATTATAATGAATAGATGTATGTTTATTGTTTACTGCATTATCATGAATGTATGTGGACGTAGATGATGAATGACTGATAACTGATTATTAATGTTAGATGATGATTGAAAGACGATGATCAATTAATGGGATAATGTAAAAGTCAGTTGCTAATATCTTTGGGACTTAATTATCTTGAAAATAATGTTTTTGGAAAAAATAACAAAACTAAGATTTGAAACAGTCTTTAGGATTTCTACTTAATAGACTTATGGTGTAGGAAAATTCTATTTTTTTAAAAGAGATTCACCTCTATATAAGTGCATAATCTCTCATTAGAGAGGGGTGTTGAATCCAAAATAAGTAAGACAATTTGTCAGAAAATTAACTTTTGCTGGAACAATCAATGACCATGGTTTAAAAGATATGGTTTTGTTATCATGGATATTGTTTTGTGTAGCGAGATGACAAGTTGCGTTAAATAGTCAAGGTTTGGAGGCTAGATTAACCAAAAGTAGTGGAAATAACCATGTGATTAAAAGATAGGTCAAGTCGAGATAGAGGGTGGTGGGGGGGGGGGGGGGGGGGGGGGGGAACTTTGAAGTTAAGTAAAAACACATATAGGTTCTTATCATGAAGATAGTCTGTGTATAGATCAAGTTAATAGGTTGAAGAATCCTATCATTTTTTAATTATGTGATAAGGGTGAAGAATAATTGTGGATTAGAAACTGGTGAGGCTATAAGTGGAAAATTTCTGGTGTGTAAGAAAATATTGAAGGTTGTTAAACTAGATATAGCAAACTATGTGTAAGTTATTTATGCTAGCCTTGAAGAAGGCACACTACATTTGCAGGATAGTTTGAAGAAGGAACATACAAGTTCTAGTCAGTTTTATTACTAGAGGATTTTATTAGATAAAGACTCTTCCCGTTGATTAAAATATTGTGATTAGTGTGTATTTGGGTGGGTGACTATAGGGATATTGAAGATAACAATTAGGAATTGAGTTGAATAACGTTGTGTTAGAGATGACATTTAAAGTTTCTAAAAATAGACTATTCCTCATGAGAATCTAAGAAGTTGGATCTATGACAAAGCAGGGATGTTAGAATTTTATGAAGAAATCAAGAAGAATCATCACTGTAAGAAATTAACATAATTGCAAATATCATAGGTTTAGCGCCTCTTGTGTATTAGATTTGGCTGTGAAATCATCAAAGGGTAAACATTCTAGATCTTTTGTTTTTTCCTGACATTGTAGATAGAGTGGTGAGGTGCCTGACATTTCAGTCCTGAGAAGTGCCAGCACATCTTTAATATATAGACCAACAATATCTTTAAATAAATGATCCCAGAGCTGAAAAAATGTAAAGTAACAAACATAAGATGATGTTGAGAGAGATCCTATTAAATTGAAATCATCCCCGGTAATTGCTAGATCTTTTGTTCTTAATAAATTCAACAGAAAAAATTGATTAGTAGATAGATGGTGAGTTCCTAACATTGTTAGTCCGGGAGAAGTAACAGTTCTTGGACGGATGTCAATCCACATTTCAAAAAATAACATTTGTAATTTAACTAATGTAAATACATCGACATCTTTAATGATAACCAGAGTTGAAAAAATGAATAGTAACAACAATAAGATTAAGGGAAAAAGATACCTCCTTAAGTTGAAATCATCACTGCCGACTGGTATGAAGCTTATCTGTGTTTCAAAAAAAAAACCCACACGAGAATGGATTAGTAGATGTGGGTTAATTGCCTACATGTTTAGTATATAGAAATGTAACAATCTTATGAAAACTAGAGCTGAAAAAATGAATATTAATAAATAAAAGATTAAGGGAAAAAGATACCTTGCTTAAGTGAAATCTCACTTGCCACTGTTAATGAACTAGATCTGTGTTTTAAAAAATAATAAAAAAAACCCAACACGAGAAATGGATTAGTAGATAGATGGGTGAATTATTGCCTGACTTTTTATATATAGACCTACATCTTTGGAAACCCTGTTAACCCACCATGAAATGTGTATAGGAGTGTCTTTATGCTTCATGCCAAATTTAATTAGATTTTTGAAATTAAGTATTTAAAACGTATTCAAGTTTTTTATAAAACTTGATGCGCTTAGAAAATGCAGACTAAACACCTGTATTCTTGCATCCAAGAAAAAATAGTGCCTTCTTCAGAGGATAAATCATAGAAGTTAATTTTTAGGATTCAACATCTTAATATTGTAAATGTTTTGGGGGAAAATGGATCATTATCAAATATGTTGTTTAGGATTCACCTCTTGAGATTCTCTCTCTCTCTTCAGGACTGTTTCTTGGAGTGGTTGAATTAAATATGTCGCTTTTTTTTTTTTTTTCAAATTTGTAGGTGGTGCTATGATCATAGTATAAGGTTGTGTTACATATCATATTAGTTACAAGAATTCGGTTTGAAAGATACAATAAGGGTAGTGATCAAATTGTGGTGTAAACGGCAAATTGTTTTTACTTTCTTCTAATTATATTTGTTAAGCGATGAAATTACTTGGTGGACCATTGCATATGAGTTCAAAGTATAAAATTCCTGCCTAACACCTTGTTGTGTTTTTCTTGCTGATAGATACCAATGTTCAAGTGTATGTTTGAAGAAATTTCTTGAAGCTCCCCCATTTTATGCGTGAATTAATTAATTCATGGATTTCTGAAGTACAATTGATAAATCAGTGTCTCAAAGTTTGAAAAGTGTTTGCACAGAGCTCAACATAAAGTTATCTGTGCAGGTTGGTCATTCTAAAAAAAACAGGTTAACATTGTGTTAAATTGTGTCAGAGTGCCTTCTGGTACCTCATCTCAAACTCGCTAGCATATATCATGAATTTCTTTGGAACTTATAACAAAGACCCTATATCATCATCAAGTACACACCAACCATGTTTCTTTGGTCTGGGGATAATTGAGCTTCATCTCAATTGTCTGCATTACAAGCATGAAGGGAATTTCTCTAGAGAAAAAGAGGGTGAAACCTTCGAATATATTAAAATTTTGGATAAGAAACAATTATTTGGTATGTTCACGGATTTCTTCTGTGCATTTATTTAACAGGATACTCTAGTCACTCATCACTCCGGACGAGCGTAAATGGAACGTACAATGGTATTGACGACGCAGAGACACTACCCCGGACTATTGGATGCCGTCACTGGCACCTAATGATGCGCGTCACTGGCTCCTAATGACGCGCGTCACTGGCTCCTAATGATGCATATCACTGGCTCCTAATGACGTGCGTCACTGGCTCCTAATGATGCACGTCACTGGATCTTTTTGACGCGCATCACTGGCTCCAACTGACGTGCATCGCTGAATCCTATTGACGCGCGTCACTGTCTCTTTTTGACGTGCGTCAACTGGTCTTTTTGATGCGCGTCTGACTCCTATGCGGGTCATGGATGCTATTGACGCACATTCCCTTTCTCCTATTGACTAGCGTCGTCATCCTATTGTCGCAGCGTAACTGATCTTATTGACGTGCGTCACTTGCTCCTATTGATGCGCGTCGATGGATCCGATTGACACGCGTCAGCTAGGACTATTGTCGTGCGTCAGCTAGAACCTTTGACACACGTGAAGTGAAGCCATTGACACGCGATTTAGCCTATAAATACCTTTCAACTGGTCATTTTCTCTTTTCACTTCCAGCTCTTGATGTTGCAGGGTTCGATGCTTCCAAACTGCAGTGCAGTAACAAACTCAAGAGGATCCAATTCATCGATGTGTCTTATCCCTCACATCCATACTGTTTTAAAAGATGTCTTCAGAATATAAAGATTTAATGGATGACGTGTGAATTTTACAGGGATCGTTAATATGCCCCATTTCAAAAGATCCAGATTTTTCAATTAACTCTTCTTAATCCTTACAATTCAGAGGACGGCCATTTTTTGGGGGACTCTGAACTATGGGCCGAATTTTTTCAATTCAGTATCGAAGCAAAGACATCCATTGGTTTACGGGCCTTTCGTTCAAAAAAATTTACCAATGTTACAACCAAGGACAACACGAGTGGAAGAAAGAATTTGCTCGAATCAACGTTCGGTTGTGGTTGATTTAAGTATTAATTGTTTTAATTCATATTTTTATTCTGATACAATTTGTGTTATAAATTATAGTATAGTAATTTTATTGTTCCACATTTTAGCCCCTGTCAATAAATAAAGGCGTGGGGTCTAATATGTGAATTTCCTGGTACATGTTATTTTTGCAATGCTAGTGTTCTAAGATGAGCTTCTTGTAAAACTTTGTTGACTGATGAGTGCAGTGGAAAAGTTTTTTTCAACAAATAAAAAAGATATTAAGAAAACTGATGGAACCAAGAAGGGAAATAATTTGATGTTCCCAAACTGATGATGCAAATCAAGCAGGGGAAGAATTCTGATCAATGTACTTTAATATTAACAGAGGGGGACTCACCAAGGTCTTGCTGTAAGTGTTTGTGCCTTGAAATAGGGAATGTGAATACTGAATTGGTAGTTTGTGACATGTTCGACATCACTTTCCAATTAAATTTTTGTTATTTTAGTTATCTTTTACTATCAGGTGGATGGAATATCTATTGTTGGTCAATATTATTATGGGGATTGTTTCCTCCAGAGGTAAGTGCTCATGTAGGAGGAAAAGCTACCACTCACCACACAAAAATGGAGAATAAAGAGTAGTAATATAAAAAAAAATCCTTGGTCTACAGAAGAGAAAATAAGACAGAATTAAAATCTTTAAGCTGTGGCCATCGAATGTAATGACAAACCAAGTACATGATCTTTGTTATAGCGTTGTTAGTTTTTGTTAATTCTGACAACATCCTTTTCTAGTGAGACTCGTTTTTGACTTGTCCTTTGTATCTGAAGGACCATGATGGTTCCACATCAAAGGATTGGATGATCAATTTTCATACCACCATACCGGCCATCACTACTTAAAATTCCGTCATTTGTTGTGTGATTTATCAATCCTTTTCAGGGTAACTGTCCCCCTGGTATATTTGGTGAGTGTATGAGGACTCTTTATATTGTTTTTTTTAAGCCTCCAGATGTATGTCTCTCCATGTCTATTTTGGCACAAGTTTGATGTAGCAACTCACAAAAAGGGATATTTGTTTTATCTTTTTACAACATCCTGAAGTAGAACTTGAGAGAATCATTGAGTGGATCGAACTGGCTGGACCCTATAGTATCTGACAATTAAATGCTATTTGTTTTCTCTTTATAAATGTTCTCAGTTCTGGTTTTTGTTCACTTGTTTGGATTAGGTTAATCATTGTTGCTTGGACCATACCGGGTTTTGCACAAGGACTTCTAAAGAGGGCAGAGTATTTCATCAACTTGACAAGCACAAAAAGATTTTGTGTGGGTTTGATGAAAAGGGAGATTCGTCCTCATATCAATCAGGCTTAATAGCATGGGACAGAAGGGCTAAGGTTTATCAATGAATTATTAGTCGTTATGAAATTATTGGCAACGGGATATTTATAACGCTGCGCGATCCAAATTGGTTGTCGCATAAAGATTTCTGGTTTTGGGGAAAGAGTACAGGGCCAACCCACAGTGGCAAACCGTTGGGAGAAGAGTGCAGAGTAGAATTTTGTATAAATAAAGAGAGGGTTCTGAAAACTAGAAACGTTTTATTATTGAGGAAACTTTAAATATTGCATTTGAAAACTTCTACTATTGAGTATGTACTCTGGTTTTTGACTTTAATTATATGGATTTATTACAATCTTTAATTTTTACTTGGCCTTATGGTGATTATCATGAATTATAGTGTGGACGTAGATGATTGAATGATGATAAAGTGATCAATTAATGATAGATGACTTGAAAGATGATGATCATTTAATGTGGAGGTATATTTATCATCAAGCACAGTAATTCTTCTTCTCTAAGACTTTTGAACTTGTTTTTAAGATAATTATTCTCTACACTGTAACGATATGATCCATGTCATTAGAATGGAATAGATGCTAAATAATTTGAATGTTTTATACATGTGATATAGATGACATTATGATTAGAATGGATATAGATGACATTATAACCGGACTAGACGTTGTCACTGCTATCTTATGAATTATTTTTAAAAATGAAATTGTTTCCTCCATTTACCATTAGATCATAATTGTATTACTAGAATTTGTAGTGTCAGGACTTAGATATGATATGATATGGTTGATGATATGATATATATGGATATAGGACTTTATGTGGACTTATATTTAAAATCTATAATGTTATTGTTTATCCCTAATTTTATGTGAATTTTCTGAGGAATGTTATTGGACTATCTTTAAAAATAGAATTACAATAGAATTCTAGAAATCAAGGAAAGAGTATCACTGGTGAAGAAATAAACATAATGCAAATATGCTAGGGTTTAGCTTACCTCTTGCTATTAGATTGTTGTAAATCATCAAGGTAACGTGCTAGATCTCTTGTTTTTACATGACATTGTAGATATAGGGTGAGTGCCTGACATTGTCGTCCTGACTCCTGATAAGGCCAACAACACATCTTTTACATATATATAGACCCAACAAAGCTTTAAATAATGTAAATATATTAATACAGACTTGTAACATCTTTAATTATAACAAGAGCTGAACAATGTAAAGTAACAATATAAGAATTATGTTTGAAGAAGATACTATATAAAATTGAAATCAATCAAACCGTAAGGTGCTAGATCTGTTCCTTATAAATTCAACACAAAAAATGGATTAGTAGATAGATGGGTATTTGCCCTGACATTGTTAGTCCCGAGAAGTAACAGCTTCCTCGGACGGATGTCAACGCACATTTTCAAAAAGTAAAAATGTTGTATTTAACTAAATGTAAATACATACACCTATAGCATCTTTAATGATAACCAGAGCTGAAAAAATGAATAGTAACAAACAATAAGATTATGTTGAAGAAGATACCTATTTAAAATTGAAATCATCACCGGTAATGTGCTAGATCTTTGTCTTAAAAAAAAATTCAACACAAAAAATGGATTAGTAGATAAGTGGGTGAGTTGCCTGACATTGTCAGTCCCGAGAAGTAACAGCTTCCTCGGACGGATGTCAACCCACATTTTCAAAAAGTAAAAATATTGTATTTAACTAAATGTAAATACATACACCTGTAACATTTTTAATGATAACCAGAGGTGAAAAAATGTCAAAATAGTAACAAACAATAAGATTAAGGGGAAAAAGATACCTCCTTAAAGTTGAAATCATCATTACCACTGGTAATGAGCTAGATCTGTGTTTTAAAAAAACCCAACACGAGAAATGTATTAGTAGATAGATGGGTGAATTGCCTGACATTTTTAGTATATAGACCTGTAACATCTTTAATGATAAAGATAAAAGATATATAAAGAAGATACCTGTTCAAAGTTGAAACAATCCATTATCAATAGCTTCATCAAAGTCGATGTTGTCTTCTGTAGAATGTGACGAAGAGCCAATTACACTCTCAAGGTTGGGAATATTTGTACTTGTAGCTGTATTATTCACACCTCTTCTTTTGCAAAGGGAATTCCAGTGCGCAATTGCTCTGTCAAACGGAAAGGTTTCGATGGAGTATCGAGAAACATAACACCTCATGCAACTTTCTAGATTTTTATCCAACCTATTTCTCAGTTTTGATTTTATAAATGACAATGCACTGAAAACCCTTTCATCCTCACAGACCCCAAAATCATTGTTTGGCATAACTCATATAATCTGAAATATTCACTGATATCTTCTTCTAAAATAGAACTTTGATAGATTCCTCGCCACAGCCTTGTAATAGCACCACTTTCAGAAGGTTGATCTAAATTCTTATATTGGTTCCTCATTGTTGTTGCAAAATTTGTTTACTGAGACTTTAATAAATCGACATTCAGTATACCTTTGATTTCCACACCCTTGAGCTCTGACGTCTTTGTAAATTGTTCCATTATTGTACCCATTGATTTATGGAAATGCTTACTGACAAAGTCTGCACGGCCACCTTCAGTATTCCAAAAATTAGGATTTATCACACCCATGGCTTCCAGAATTTTATCTTTACAGAAAAGTTCCCTAATTTCTGATGACAAGGTTTCTAAAAATTTTTTAAGCTTTATTCTTGTTTCAACTATAACAGACTCAAACAAATTACGTGTCACGGGAACATCTTCTCGTTCCGATCCTATAATATCTTGACGTTTTTGCAAAATGTGCATTGGTATTTCCCTCCCATTAACAGTGATGCATAGGTGATCGTGGATATTAAATCTCAAAAAGGTGTTAGGATTTTTAAGATCTAATAAATCTTTCCAATTTTCAAAAACAGGTGCATCAAAACTATCCTAGGAACAGTACAATATATCAAGACTTTGACATACCATTTTTCTCATCCGTATAAAATCCACAATATAGATTAATTTGCCCTGTGCATGCTTCATCAGTGTATTGATCTGCTTTAACATTGGAAGAATACCAACCAATGTAAGCAATGTCTCCAAATCAGTTAAACGGAACAACAAGTCCCTTGCCCTATCAACTTCATGACAGTATTTGTGCATGAAACCAACCAATGAAGGATACTCCTCACAAACTCTGCATGTAGGTTCATACAAAGAGATCCATCTAGTCTCCACATCCTTCAGAATTTTTTTTCCATCTGTAATTCCAATTGCAAATTTTTGGAACTCGAGAAAATGCTTTGGGCTGCTTGACATAGTTCTCTTATAAGGTCTTCTAATTTAGCAACATTTTCATGGTTTCTTACCATTTTATACGCTAAATTCATTCTGTGAGTCATACAGTGAATTGGTAGCATATATGGGGCCACTGTTGTTTGTAATCTAACACAGAGCCCTGTTCGGTGACCTTGCATGACAGATGCACCATCTGCTCCAATGCATACCAACTTCGTAGCAATTTCATAGTCAGTCATTCCAGCAACATCTTTCAAATGAGAAACAACTATTTTATATAGGTTTTCGGCATTGCATTTTTCAACCATTTTCATAACACCCAATAGATGAGGTGTCCTTATATGATTTTCTAAAGTATAGATGTGGATACATACCCATGCGGTGTTGTCGACTGCTGTCACTTCATCAATTGAAAGAGAGATAAAGTTTGTTTTTTTTACATTCTCTTTCAAATCTTCCTTCTCTATCATCAAGAGGCATTTTTCCATTTCCCATCCACTACTTTCAGACCAATGAGACTGAGGTACATTCAGCATTCCGTTAAATTGATACAAAACTTTGAAATCGAGGAAATCCGAAATCGCTCTTCCTTTTTTTAGTATTTGAAAAAGAGTAGAGAATTGTATGAATTTTGCATGTAGATTTGTTTCTTTCATCTTACCAATATGCGATGTGATCGTTCCTCCATTTTCCAACAGATGTCTGTTTTTTTTCTACTCTGCCTCATATTCTGCTGCGTATCTAACATGCATGCATTCTTTTTCAGTTTTCCACCTATGTGTTTTGATTTTCTGGCCATCCACCCATGTTATAGTTAAATATTATTTTCCACAATATTTTTCTATAGTGTCCAGCTTCAGTTGCATTTTTTGTTGCTTTCCCAATTTCCACGTACATATTGTACATGTACATTCAGATGGGATTTCTTTAGAATTAGATGATTGTACAGGTTCAATAAACATAAATTTAGCTGCCCAATCAAACTTGTATGTCCTGCCAATGGTCCACATATTCTTGTTCGTTTTCAATGCTTTACTTTTTTTAGTAGAATTTTGAGCAATATCACAATCACCTGGTTTCCTCTTTCTTGGACCAGAGTTTGATTTTGATTTATGTCTTCCATTTTGCTAAATGTTTGTATCTGTGATATCTAGCTGCACTTCTGGTTGCACCCCAACAAGAACAATATCTTCAAGATCTGGCATATTATCATAGGTTTCATTTGTTTGACTTTGATACTGTGCAGAATGCATGTCCACCTCAATAATACCTTCCACACAGTCAGTATTCTGATTCTTTGTGGTGGCATCTATATGATTGGTATTTACAATATCTGTATCTGCAGATTTTCCAAAATACTTGAAGAGTGATTTCTGAGATTTCTTACTTACTTTTAGGTTATTCGTATTCTTTGAGCTGGCACCTTCAATTATTCTGAAAAGAGTCCTGCGTCAGCAAAAGAACCAAGTAGCGAATTTTTCCAGTGTCTAAGGTCTTGTCGCGCATCCCCTGTCTAAGGTCTTTATCACGTGTCAACTCTGCACTTGTCATGCGTCAACAACCCATTTCCTGTCGCGCGTCCACTATCTGAATATACTGTCGCGCGTCAACACTGCCCTTATCGTGCGTCAACTTCTTTGTCCAAGTCGCGCGTCAACACTTCCTCTGTCACATGTCAGTATAGCTATTTTCGCGCATCAAAAATTCCCTTGTCACGCGTTAACACTGCATTTGTCGCACGTCAACAATCACAGGCTAACAGTAATCTGAATCTCTGGTGCTTAAGGGTATGCGAGTTCAAATTTCACAGTATTTGTAATTTGTTAAGCTACTTGAGGTATACTACCCGGTGAATCAGCTAGGTTTTTATAGGAGATGTGTTCAAATGAAGGCGAATCCGACCCCCCAAAAAAAATATACTATATATTTTAGGCGAACAGGACACCGACCCACTCCGAATAATTCACCTTTTCAAATTTTCCTAAAATGAAATTTTTGCCATATTACGAATATTCACCGCTAAAATTATCCCTGGTAATAAATAAACATTTCTTAAGGTTTGATATAATTTGTAATGCACATAACCTTTCAACCATCAATAGTAACACATGCATATAGTCCTTAATAATCCATAGACTATCCAATCATTCATATACTTCCAAAAGTCATGGATAAAATCCTTGAATGCATTCAATGTGATTCATCTAAAACTTGGTTATGCATATTTAAGCCCAAACAACATCATTATATACATAGAACACCCCTATTTAGTGGCAAATGTTGTTTTCAGTTGACCCTTGGGAGAAATTTTCAATTGGCCCTTGGGAGAAATTTTCCACTGATGGTAACCACAGAATCTATCTATGAATGAATATTCTTCTTGTCAAACAACATTTTATAAAACTTCCTCCATGAATGATGTAGGGAACGGGTCACAGGCACATAATTTTTCAAATTCTATGTAATCCACACATATCTAGATTTCCCTTATTTTTTGTTTTGGATCATCATTACACCAATCGATTCATAATATTGTTATTGGTTGTATTATACCTCCCGCAATAATCTTCTCTAGTTTTGCTTTTACCTTCACTGAACATTGGTATTTAACCTATATGGTCATTTTTCACTGGGTTTACTCCTTTGATTTAGATCTTTATTGGCCCTAGCTCTTCTTTAATTCTACAAATTTCTTAAAAACTTTTTAGAAACAAATCTTCATACTCCTTTAATAGTTCCAAAATTTTCAATACTTCTAGCACATTCCAATAATCTCCAATTTTTGCAAGTTTTTGTTCACCCTCTTTTCCAATAATTTCTTCTCTAATTATAAGAATTTGATAGAAGTGTTTTGTTTTATTTGTATTTACCTCCACCATCTAGTTCCCGTTTTCATCATTAAATTTGATAATTTGTGGTTTCATATCCTCCTCTGGAGCATGTTGCTTGTGTTCAAACTACAATAATACATAGGCTCATGTTATCTATGGATTCTTCATATGACCTCCCATTTTTATGTGTCAATTATATCTTGTTTAGTGTCATATTTAGAAAATTTGGCAATGACATCCTCATCT
This sequence comes from Taxus chinensis, assembly GCA_019776745.2. Classification (NCBI taxonomy): domain Eukaryota; kingdom Viridiplantae; phylum Streptophyta; class Pinopsida; order Cupressales; family Taxaceae; genus Taxus; species Taxus chinensis. Next base: position 101,648 of record JAHRHJ020000787.1, read on the forward strand.
ACATCAGAAGAAATGTTTTAATTTTCTTTAGAGTGCAGCATATCCTCTTGTCGAGGTCCCAACAATAGAATGTATGCAAAAAATATCTAGTTAGTTGGTCCTATTATCTAGTTTCCAAGCATGTTTATTGTTGTAGATATCGGGCATGTGGAAGTGGTCCTAGATTCTAATAATAATATTGTACCCACATCCACGGTGTCACCTTCCCAATACTAGTCCAATATTATTAGCAATAATCTGTATGCATCTGTCGATCCATCACGTGAAGCTGTGTATTTTTGGTATTTCTTGAAAACTCCCTTATTTTGGCATCTATTCAGTTTTGAATAAGATAGTGAAGACACGCCATGTTTTTATATCCTTTTTGTGTTTCCCAACATTACGCGACATTGATAATCAAGGTTTCGTCTAAAAATTCAAGTCATATTCGCTCATTTGGGAACACATGTTCCATTTGAACAATGTAATCATCAACATCTCCAAAGCTATAAAATTTTGGAAATGTCTTATAGGATGATCTATTTACTAGTTAAAATACTCTCTTATTTCCTTTTGTGGTTCTATCTATTACATGGTTTCATTTTTGGTGTCCTTTTTTTATTTTATTCTTTGCAACTTTTTGTGTGATTTATGGCCCCGGTTATGTGTATTTCTCCCACACAGTAATACTATGTGTTTTCAAGCTCATCTTCTTACTCTACCGAGAAATATTATTTGTGAAAATCCTCATTTATGCCATCCATAGCAAAAATATTCTTGATACCCTCCTCATATACAATAATTTTCTCACCCTAGTTTCTAGTGTACCATATAACCGAGCTTCAATATCTTCATATGTATCTAATTCTAATTCTTCACTTTCAATTCTTATTTTTCCCTCTTCTTTTGGTTCAAAATATTTATTAGATATCAATTTCTTCTCTATGCTTAAATCTCCTAAAATATGTCAAAATCCTAATCCACATTGGCATCCTGACATACTTCCTTTATCCATACCACACTCATCCTAATTTCTAGCAGCACATATGTGACTATCCCATTGCCTTCGAATGTAATATCTTCATTTTTAGAAGGCTAACACCATTGCCACCTCTAGTCAAGGCTCTAAGTCTAGGAATGTAACATTAAGATAGAAGCTTAAAGGAATGCTTAACTAACATGAATACAATTCAAAATCTAACTAAACATGCCTACTAATATGCTCAATTACCTAACATGGGCCTAAATAGACCTAAGAGGGCAATCAAATTGGGTATGGTTGCTACTCCAAACAAGGTGAAATGACCTCTCCAAATGACTTGTTAAGTCACTTTAGATATCCATCTACTAACCTTGTTGAAGGCTTTAGGCAAGGATTGAACTTGGCTATAAATCATATTTATTATATGAGATGCAAATCAAAGCATGGTGTAAAGTATTAAGGTAAGAGGTGAACTCTTTTATAGTTTTCCTTTTGGGAAAAACTTGTATTTTGGTGCATGTGGGACTAAAAGCCCCAAATTAGATTAGAATTGCTAATCATGATTAAGCTTTGCTAATCACAATTAGTGAATTACCAAGTGATTAAGATGTGTGGAGCCTTAATCAACCGCTTAGGGTCAACTAGGAGGCTAGGATAAGATTTTGAAGCTTGCTGAGATGTTGTGGAGGAAAGTGGGGTGATTTTGAGTGGTTGGAAGAGGGGTTTGAGCCAATATTAGGGTATATTGACCAAAACAAGGGCAAAATAGGCTTAATTAGCTAATAATGCTAATTATCTGTTTTGAAGAGGATTTTGACTTACGATTTGTCGTAAAGTGGCATCTTGAATGGGAAAGAGGTTTGGTAATCAACAAAGTGCTTGTTAATTGACCAAAGTGGTAAGAAACATTAGTTAATTAGTGAAAATCACTAATTATAATGGAATTGGTAAGAATGAGAGTGATTTGTGTGCGTTTTGGCAATAAGATTGCAAAAGTGGAATTTAGGTGTCTACATTTGCCCCTGTTTGAGGTGAAGTAAGTGACTTCACTTCAAATATAGTAGACAAGCATAAACAGGTAAATTTTTGAAGAAAAATTAGTAGAATGAAGGATGCCCCCTCGAGTGTCGATGGGGTGATAGAAGAAGTCAATCGACGATCAAAAATATGATTGAAATGGATAGAAGAAATAGGATAGAATGGGCGTGAAACCCTTGGTTATTTAGAAGGAATAAGGATAGGGATAAACATGGTTGTTTATTGCCCCAGGTGATTTGGAAGAAAAATTAGTAGTGGTAATAAATGATAATGGAGAAGAAATGATTAATGGAGAATATAGGACAAGCCCAATCTTTGCATCCAACCTTTCAATAAGCAACTTTGTTATATCATTTTTCCCCTAGGTCTACATCATCGACCTTTATTGAAATAAACAAAAGTGTAAGATAACATGAAAAGCTAAATTACTAACATTTGTTCATTGCTAAAAATATGTAACTCCATGCAACATACATAATGCAATGCAATACGAGAAAGTAAAATGATATTTAACTCAATGCAACATACAAATGCAATGCAATACGAGAAATTAAACCAGCTAACCTAACAGAGAAACCAGTACAATCACACATACTCAAACAAACAACGTTTAAGACAGTTGCACCAATGTTTTTGTTATCAAGCTGCAGTTCCCAAATGTTCGTGTTGTAACGACAAGGGTTAAAAATGGTGCCCCAAGCAAGGATACATGCGAGGGGAATAACAGAGGACACAAGTAGTCCCATGGAAAATATTTCGTGCACTATGACACAGTCTCTGGCAACTCACTGTTGCACGGGAGTACCGACATAGCATGCAACCTAGCTTTTGTTAATGGAGGTAGATCACGATGATCCGCAAGTCGTTTGAGACCAGAACAAGCAAGAACCTTAGAAAGATGTTTTTGTAGGACATATTTTGATGTTCGAGGATAATGCAAGTGATACAGGCTTCAGCTGTATGCATATTGTTTACCAATTTTTGTAAAATTTTAAATTTTTTACAATTTTTTGGATTTTTAATGATTGTATTTTTTTTTTGAAATTTTTTGATTGTTTTAAATTTTATAATTTTTACAAAAGAAAATATTATAGAGGAAATAAAAAAGTCGTGAGACAATGTTAAAAGTGACCGTAAGGCAAAAAAATGCCCCAGGTAGTAGAAAAGGTTGTCGGGAAGCAAAAACATGCCCCTAACGTACCAAAATGGGCGTAAAAATAATTATTTAATAAAAATAATCATTGCAACAAGTGTTAGAAGAATTTTAGAAGAACCACGATGGTCCCAGGGCACTTCAGGGGTGAGAAACACGTCGCGGGAGGTAAAAATGGGTATATAAGCCATCGCGGCCAACTCATTTACCACATTCACTCACCATTTTATTGTTGATTTGAGCTCTGACCTACGGGAGAAAATGGTGAGGGTGCAGAACCTGAAAACACCATGTGGATCACGTGAGAGACTACATGAGGCTCCCAGTGGATGGACCACAGGTACACAAAGCTCTCTTTTTACCCTTGTGAATTATTAAAGCATTTAATTTTTTGTTAAAATGCACACATTTTTAGGGTAAATTAGGGGGCAAAAAGTGGGGGGGGGTGTGCCTATGCTGGTGCATGCATGGGCCCTATGGGGTGCAAACCTGTGCTGCCTATGCATGTGCATGTTTTTATGCATGTTAATTTTTGGGTTTTGTATGTGCCTATGCACAAAGGGGTGTGCCTATGCACCATTTTGCAGGGGATGCATGGGCTATGCACTTATGCTGGTGCACAAAATGTGGGCAAAATGTGCATGCAAATGCATGTGCCTATGCAAGGGAAAGCATGCTATGAAAATGCGAAAAATGGTTTTGGAAAAATGTGGATGTTGAGAAAATGTGCCTATGCACTGGGTGCAAAATGTGCATGCACTAGGGGAGGAGAGGAAATGTGCACATGCAAGGGGTGTGCTGGTGCTGCCAGGGGGCAATGCTAGTGCACAAAAGTCATTTTTAGGGGGTGCTTTTTGCAGAAAACCTAAAGGTTTTAGAAGAAACCCTAAGGTTTTTATAGAAAATATTTATAAAAAATAGAAGAATAATGTGGTAAATAGAAAAATTGATGATAGAGTAGAAAAATTAAATGGTAGAATAGAATAGAATAAGATCATAATAAATGACCTGATTGGTTGCAGGAGGACTTGGATGTGTTAGAGATGCGGGAGTGACATGGGTGGCTCCAGGCCTATGAGGAGATGTTTAGCCGACATGACCAATTTTTCTTGGAGATCACATTAGAGGTGGCTGGTTTATCTCACATAGCTCACATGCCACAAATTACCTTAGATCACAGCCTGTAAACAACCTTAGCTGAGAGATGGTGGAGTGAGAGCCAGACCTTCTGTCTTCCTACTGGTGAGATGAGTATTACATTAGAGGATGTGTGGGATCTTACGAGTTCCTATTCAGGGTCGTTTGATCACTATACGATGGTCACCATGATCATATTGAGAGATACACAACCATGATATTTGGAGTGACAGATATACCCCTCTGGGGTATGATAGTTTTCATTAGGAGGTGCATGGCCGATCATGGCTAGGATGGGTCCCCATGTATTTTGTTAGCTCTTGTCAGTGGCATATTGTTTTTCCTGACAAGACTGGTGCATGATTCCCCTTGGCCTCATTGGAGTGATTCATGACCTTCTTCAGGGAGAGGTTTACTGTTGGGGTCAGTGTATACTGGCTCATTTATACTTTGATTTCACTTGATAGCTTATCATGGACAAAGGTTCAGTGGGTCCTGCCACTTTATTACAGATATGGGCTTGGGATCATATTGTGAGGCCACCCTGTAGGAGCTTTGAGAGCTCGAGTTATTGGAGAGCCTTCTGTCATGGGTTGGGTTCCAGTTGGAGATGATATTTGTGGCCACAGGGGGACACATGATTATTACAAGTGAGAGTTTGATGAGGTACAACCCATATGATCACATGGTGGCCATATAGGTTATACCAGTGGCCTCAGGATGTTGTTGAGTTGAGTACAATGATGGTAGTGGATCATTTCATTCTTGGGAGCAGGAGCTACATCATGGAGTGATACAGAGTGGATAGGGTCTAATGTCAGTTTGGTCTCATCCATGGGATTTCTGGTGATGAGATGTGGTATGCACATAGATACAGAGAGGATTTTCACATGGGGCCTCATATCAGGTTGGGTCGAGCTGCACAAGCTTTTTACAGGTGGTTCCACAACCTTGGGTACAATGGGCACAGATAGTGGATCCAGGGACTACCCCAGATTATGCAGTGTGGTATGTGACAATGTTACCACGTAGATTGACTATACCACAGGAGGTATTGGATGCAACAGCACAGGGGGGTAAGGCCCAAATCCTAGGGCACAGGCACAGGGCACAGGCACAGATCCATAGGGAGGACCACATATAGGGGTACCAGTGCAGCAGGTTTTAGTACAACAACATAGGTCTTAGTACAACATAGGTAGTGGTGTGGCCACAGGTATTGGCACCATGGATGCCCCTTCAGGTTCCATTACGGGCACCTTTATAGGCACCTCCATCACCCCCTCATGTGAGTCCATGACATAGTCCACCAGAGGTGGAGGAGATGGTGGGGGTGGTGAGGATATGGAGGAGGATATTCAGATATACAGGCTAGTAGGTGGTGGATAGATGGATTCCTTACAGCAATAGTTACAATAGGTGATAATTCTACAGCTACAGAGGTAGTAGCCCTAGAGGGATCAGGCCATTAGCTGAGAGAGACCAGGCTATCACAAAGAGGGATCAACTCATGATAGAGTGAGATCAGGCCAGGACAGAGAGATTACAGGCCATGATAGAGTGAGACCAGGTGATCACAAATAGTCTACAGCTGCAGGTAGAGAGGGATCAGCTAGCGGTAGAGTGAGATAGAGCCCAGCAGTAGATGGATAGAGCTAGCCAGTGTGAGAGTAGAGCATGATATGCTTCAGCAGGTAGGCACTGCCTTCAGGTTTACAACAGATGATTGGGCATAGTGCCACTATAGCAAGTGAAGATACATACTATAGGATGTAGTATTATGTGGCTATACTGGCCAATCAGAGAGTTCCTGAGTATAGTCAGATAGTAGGAAGCATGTCTCTGATCTAGATCCCATAGGCCATTTGATCAACGTGATCTGTACAGGGTCCTTCAGGACAACAAGCTTCAAAGCATCATGGGTCAGCACAACATGATGCAACACCTTCTACATGTCTAGCACCTCAGATGCCCCCACCTAGTGGTGGACCTAGACCAGGAAGTCCCAGAGAGGGTGAGAGTCATGGTTGACTCTCTTATTGATGTACTAGATGTATTTTTTGGTGTATCACCTCGATATGAAGGCATACTTTTGTATGGATGTATATGTATTATTTTTATCATGCCTCATGATGAAGGCACATTTTTTTGTACAGATGTACGTTATGTATTATTTTTTATTATGCCTCGTGATGAAGGCACATTTTTTTGTATAGATGCCCATGATGGCTCATTGTATCAGATGTACTTTTGAGACACATTGTTTTGTACATGGACATTTATATTTTTGATGATGTATGATGATAGATGGATTACTGATGTATCACATGTTGTTTATGAGATATCATGTTTAATATGTATGTTTTATGTTTGTATCACATGTTTGTTAGATTATGAGATAGCCTTAGCTGATGTCATATTGCATGTTGATGAGATACTTTGAGTAAAACATGTTTATATTTTTGATATTGGTGTGGGGGGGATAGATTTGTGATCATGTGCAACCCCTCTTGCCCCATTGATGATATGGTACTTGATGATTAGCTTTAGCATACATGTATGATGTAGACTTAGCATTTATTGATATATGATGTATAGATGTGATGGTTTATGTGATATGATGATGAAATGATAACAAAATGTACAAGTAAAAATTAACAAGCACAAGTTAAAAAAATCTAATCAAAGCAACACATTTATTTACAAGTATGCAAGATAAAATGAACTCAATGCAATGCACCACAGATTAAAATAACATTCAATCTAAGTAAGCAAGTGAATCCAATCTTAAAGTACACAATACGAAAAAGCAATGCAACTAAAAACCATACAAACCAACAACTAAAAGTAAGCAAACTACTACTTTGTTTTTGTGGGACAGTTTTGGGACGTTTTTCGTTGTTTTTGGTTTTATCTCTAAGACAATTTTCTATTGTTTTGGAGTTTTCTATGAAATGTATTTGAATGTTTTGATTTTTCCAAGGAACATATCTGTATGTTTTGGGGTTTTCAAAAAGTTATACGAATGTTTTTGATGTTTTCTAAACAGTTTTTCCAAAGTGAATGTGCAAGGAAATGAAGAAATGTGGATGCCCCCAACGTTAGATGGGATGTACAAGGGTAGAATGCCATGTGTTATATGCCAGAAGTGATGCTGTGAAGTTTCCCCCAGTGTGAGATGGGTTCATTCAAAGTTAAATTCTCCGCATTCAAAAGGTAGATTAGCCGGATCAGGGAAAAGAAGGATAGGCTCACAAGGGACTCAGACGAAGGAAAAGACCAGCTTAGGAAAAAGTTTTCATACTCCTAAACCTAAAATGCTTGTGAACAATGGACCCTCCCTTGGTGCCAGAAACTGGTTTTCACCAAAGGACTTGTCCAAAGTGCCACCATTGCGTGGTTTTCACTATTGGATGCACCTGTTTATTTATCTTTATCTTTTTCTATTTTTTATTTTTTTTTGATTTTTTTGATATTTTAGAGACCCCATACTTAAGCATAGAAGTGCTTAAGATGCATTGCATTCATGGGTTCTCGAAGCTCTTGGCCATCTGAATGGGCTAGCTTATAGGCACCTGAACCAAACTTGGTAACCACAACATATGGTCCTAGCCAATTGGGTTCAAATTTCCCTTTCTTTTCATGGTCCTTATTGGTGTTCTTCTGATTCTCTTTTAACACCAAGTCCCCTACCTCAAATTGATGAGGTATGACTCTTTTATTGTAGCTTCACCACACTTGATCCTGATACACTTTAAGGTGATTGAGAGCGTGAAGTATTTTCTCATCTAATAGCTCCAACTCTGCCAGTCGAGCTACTATGTAGTCCTCCTCTTCATTCAGGTAGTCCCTTAGCTCAATACGCAAAGAAGGGATCTCGATCTCTAAAGGTAGTATGACTTATGTGCCGAATACTAAGGAGTATGGAGTGGCACCTGTGGGGGTGCGGATAGAAGTTCTAAATGCCCAGAGGGTAGGGTGAATTTGTAGATGCCAGTCATGACCTATCTTGTTCACCATCTTCTCCATAATGTGAATTAGGGTTTTATTGGAAGCCTCAGCTTGCCCATTACCTTGAGGGTAATAGGGGGTTGAGAACTTAAGGGAGATTTGAAAGTGTTTGCAGAGTGCTTTCACAGTTTTATTCTTAAATGGCTTACCATTATCAGTGATAATAGCAGAAGGGATACCATATCGACAGATGATATGGTTCATGATAAATTTAGAGATTTGGGCACCTTCAACATAGGTGAGAGGAACAACCTCTACCCATTTTGTAAAGTACTCAGTTGCAGTAATGATGAATTTATGACCATCTGAAGAGACAGGGTTAAGTTTCCCTATTAGATCGAGACCCCACTTTGAGAATGGCCAAGGGGTTGTGACAGGCTGCAAGGATTACACCGGTGCATGTATCAAGTTGTCATACTTTTGACAATCCATGCATTTCTTCACATGGTTACAATAGTCATGCTCCATGGTAGGCCAATAATAGCCTACTCTGAGTATTTTCTTTGCAAGGATGATCCCATTAGTATGAGCCCCACAGATGCCTTCGTGCACCTCTTTGATTGCTTGGATAGATTCGTCTGAACTTAAACATCGCAACAGATTCCCGTCGTAGCCTCGGTGGAAGAGGGTGCCCCCAAGTAGGGTATAATGGGCTATACGCTGGATGAGGGTGCATTTTTCAGCATGGGAAATGTTAGTGGGAAAGGTTCCATCATGGAGGTAATTAAAGATTTCAGCGTACCATGGGGAAAAGGGACCAACAACATCGCACACCAAACAGGATCTGGTATGTCATATGTTGTTGTTCTTAGATTTTCTACAAAGAATGACATATCATTATTCTCTAGTGGAAAACTCAACATGGATCCTACTGTAGCCATAACATCAGCTGCTCTGTTATGTGCTCTTAGTATTTTCTCAAATGTTATCTACTCGAAGAAATCCTTCAAGGAATCGACCATTCTTTTATATGGAAGTAGCTTTTCATCCTTGACCTTGTATTCATCTGTGACCTGTTTGATAATGAGCATTGAATCACCAATGCAATTAACTCGTCTGATATCCCACTTGATGGCTAGCTTCATCCCTGCATTGAGAGCTTCATACTCCACTATATTATTCATGCATGGGAACCCAAGTCGGAATGCTTGGGGAATCAAGTCTCCCGTAGGAGTGATTAACACAACTCTGACACCTGAACCATGAAAGGTAAAGGAGCCATCAAAGTATAGTTTCCAAATGATAGATTCCTCAAGGTACATGATGGATGCATCTGGTAGTTCTAGACTCAAGGGTTTGATACTTTGTAGTGGATCTTATAATAGTTGATTTGCTAACACTTGTCCTTTACTGACTTTTGATGCACATACTCAATGTCAAACTCACTTAATAAGATGATCCAATTAGCCATATTTCCAGTAAGTGTGGGTTTTGACAGTAAGTATTTTAGTGGATCGACCTTTGAAATAAGCTTGACTTTATTGTTGAGAAAATAGTGGCGTAGCTTCTGGAAAGAAAACACTATGGCTAGGCAAGCCTTTTCGATCTGTGGATAGTTGAGCTCATATGCTATCAATGTTCTGCTCAAGTAGTATACAACTTTTTCTCTCTGCTCTTTATCATACTGGGCCAACAGTGCCCCAATTGCAAAATGTGTAGCAGAAATGTAAAGCAACAAGGGTTCTCCTACCATGGGTGGCATGAGAAATAGGGGGTTTAGCCAAGTATTCTTTTAGTAAATCAAAAACTTGTTGTTATGGCCCCTAGGTGAAATCAACATCTTTCTTAAGATGTGTGAATGTATGACACTTGTCTGCTAGCTGTGAAATAAACCTTCTGATGGCCTGAATTTTCCCTTGTAAGCTACGTAGTTGTCTAATATTCTTAGGAGGAGGCATTTCTGTGATAGTCATGACCTTTGCAGGGTCCACTTCTATTCCTCTCCTTGACACAATGAATCCTAGTAATTTCCCAGATAGCACACCGAAGACACATTTCTTTGGGTTAAGGCAGACTTTGTAGTCCCTTAGGCACTGAAAGATATGCCACAAAATCTCTGGGTGCTCCTCCTGAGTTCTAGATTTAGCTAGTATATCATCTACGTAATCTTCCATGATGTCACTTATCATGTCGTGAAAGATTACAGTCATCACCCGTTGATATGTAGCACCTGCATTCTTAAGGCCGAAGGGCATGACTTGGTAGTAGAATGTTCCCCCATGGGGTTGTGAAAGTTGTCTTGTGTTGATCTTCCTCCACAATCTTTATCTGATTATAACCTGAGAAGCCATCCATGAGTGATAGCATCTCATAACCAGCAGTAGAATCGATGATCATGTCGATGTTAGGGAGAGGAAATTCATCCTTGGGACAAGCTTTGTTAATATCTCTGAAATCGGTACACACTCTGATACCGACTGGATTTTTCTGAACTGGTACCACATTAGAAATCCACTCTGAGTAGTCGATAGGCCTGATGAAGCCTACTTCTAATAACCTTTCTAGCTCTGCCTTTACCAGTAAGGTGATGTGAGGATGCATCTTTCAGAGCTTTTGTTTGATGGGCTTGGATCTGGGTGCACAACAAGATTGTGCACCACTAATGCAGGATCAAGTCCTGACATGTCGGCATAAGACCAAGAAAAGATGTCTGCATACTCTCTCAAAATTCCTGTAAATGTTTTTTTGCTATTGAGTTGAGAGTGAAGCTCCCAACTTAACTATTCTAGGCAACTCCTTCTGTGCCGATGTTAACATCTATTGTATCTTCCACTAGTAGCTTTGACTCATCCTCCATGCATGTAGGATCGGGAGGGAGATTGAGATCCTCCTCTACCAAAGGTGGTTCAGGGAGATCCTCATCTTTATATGGGTACACTATCTTTTCCATAGGTTGTTCTGCTTGTTTGTCCACAAGCGCCTCAAAGAGGTTTTCGCTATAGGACTTCCCCTTTTTCTTTCCGCAAGGATTTTCTGTAGGACTCTTTCCCTTGCTCACTTTTTTACTTAAGTGTCCACATAATTCTACCTCCTCTCCAAAGTATGCACATGCATTGAGCTGAATGGAGAAGCCTTTCTTGTGATCATTTCTTGGAATGTTATCTCTGATGCCCAGGAACTCACCAATAGCCTCATCATTCTGAAACACGTCAATAGGTATGTGTTGTTGTTGATCCCAATTCATGAGTGATGGGTAGATGAGGTTTAATGTTTGAGTTATAGGGGATATGGTGGGTGTAACAGGGGTTATGGTAAGGATAGCCATGTTAGAGAATAGGTTCGTAGAGGTGAGGTCTTCGTAAAGACTACACCGGGAATCTGTTTCACTTTCATTTTCAGACAAACTATCCTCACTCTCAGAAGAAGCATACTCATTATCTGAAGGGTGAGACTCATACAAATGGATGCCAATACCTGATTTACCCAGTATGTGATGAGGTATTGAAAGAGCTTCTAATGGACCTTGTTCTTGGTGGCCGCAACCACGTCCTTGATATCTCATAGTAAGCATGATTCTGTTAGGAATAACATACCTAGATGACTTGTAACACAAATCCATTTCATCATCTTGAGGATGAAATATAATATCATTGAGGATTCTTTCATCTTCTAGCAAGCCACCTGAAGTGAAATTGTCAAAGGGGAAATTCTCCCTTGATCTTTGGAATTTATAACATGGTCTACCACGTGCTTGGGCTGATAGCGGAATGTTTTGAACCATAAGGGCTTGTTGAAGATTATACTCTCCACAACCATTGTTTATGACCTTCATCTCCCATGTAGCAAAAGGAGATTCTGATGTAGATGCACTATTGTCACTGGGAGTCAGGGTGTTTGGATCCACTCGTGAAGCGAGGGCCTCTGACTGAATAGGGACAACAATCTCCATAGAGGGACACTCGTAGATGGTAGGAAAATAGCCTGACAATGCTCTGCAATGAGAAAATGGTTGGGGATCCCCTTGTATAGTAAGTGTTTGTCCTTCATACTACAACTTTAGACATTGATGATACGTTGATGGCACAACCTGCATGGCATGAATCCATGGGTGACCGAGCAAGATGTTGTAAGGGAGCTCCAGGTCCAAGACATGGAACTTCATATCATGGGTTATGGGACCAACTTCTAATGAGAAAGTGATCATTCCAGCTGATTGTATTTCTTCATTGTCATGCCTTTATGGTGATGACCTTTGTCTCCAAATCAGCTTCTGTGCATCCTAGTTGATGAACTAGTTTAAGAGTACAAATGTTAAGACCTGATCCATCATCCACAAGCACTCTCTTGACCTTCTTATGCTTGATTATTACCTCAATATGTAAGGGTAGGTTATGGGAGGGATTTTTAGTTAAGGCTTCTGTCAGACTGAAGGTTATGTGTCTTGTAGGAGTGATTTGTGCTACCATGGCTTGTAAATGTGTAGGGTCAACATCAATAGATACTCCTGATCCCTGTAAGGTTTTGCAAAGTATATATTTATGAGAGTTATAAATCTTTAGAAGGTCTAAGATTGAAATCTTAGTTGTAGTCTTCTCTAGTTGATCTAACACATCATAATGGCACTCTTGAGGAGGAGGGGGAGTAGGTTTTGAGATAACAAGGTGAGTTTGTTGTGTTGCCATGACACTCTCTCTTGTTTTAATTCTAATTGTATTGATTTTCTCAATGAGTGGATCAACACAACCTATCAAGGCATCAAAATGGTCTTTGTTTGACACATAGTTAGCATTCTTATTCTGAGATGATTGTCCCCGATCCAGATTTTTCTTTTCTTCATGATTGGGAAAAGGCTCTTTGAAGATCCCTAAGTTTTCATTTGGAGATTTGGCAGTGGCAGTGGAGTCTACTTCTATATCACCACTGTCGACTAGGTCTTGAATAGTGTTTTAATCTTAAACACTTGTCAGTTTTATGACCCTTTACGTGGTGAAACCCACAAAATTCATTATCCCTAAACCATGATGGTTTAGGTGCATCATCTCCATAGGGTTGTGTTTCAGGGTACTTAACCATGTTAATGGCCTCTAACTGCTTTAGTATGGATGATATTGATTCAGATAGAGGTGTGAAAGTATGATGTTTATACTCTGTAGGTGGATTTCCCTTTGCAAGCTTCAAAGGTGTGTGGTTCTGAATGGCTTGTACTCACTTGGAGTCTACTATCCCATCACCAATGATGTTTTTGTTCTTATTATGAACAAACTTTGGTTTTTCGTTAGATTTGGAATCATTATGATCATGGGAGAAAGGTTTTAGAGTCCCCCTAGCTAACAATGCTTTTTCAATTTGACTCCCTTTTTCGATTACCTCTTCGAATGTGTTGCCACAATGCATTTGCAAGTGGAACGTAATGTCTGGATGGAGGTTGGGAAAAAATATGCTTATCAACTATTTTTTGGGTATGGAGCAAGGAAAGTGGCTAGCTAATCCTCTCCATCATTGTAAAAATGCAGTGAAGTTTTCATTGTTTCATTGTTTGGCATTGCAGAGATCTAACATGGTGACATCACTCTCTAATTAAAAGAGAAGTGTCATACAAAACTTTCATCTAATTCTGGCCATGTTGATATAGATCCCTTGGGGATGTGTACAAACCATTCTACATGTCATTCCTCCTAAACTCCATGTGGAAGAGGTGCATAAGATAATTGTCGCTAAATGCAACCTCTTGGCATGCCATATAAAAATATTTAATATGGTCACGAGGGTCACCTTTTCCCTTATACTTGTCAAATTTTGGAAAATCAAAGTGTCTTGGGAAAGGTACCTGTAGCATGGCTTTATCAAATGGATAAGGGACACAACTCATCAAACTGGTATTTCTTGTTATTGTTACCAGTTTGGCCCTCTTGTAATGCTTAGAAGGGTTCTTCATAGTAGACCACTCTTGATTGAAGAGATGGATCTTGTGTGTGGTGGCGTAGGTCTATACAAAGGGTTAAATCTAGGTGTATTCCCACCCCTATTCTCTGTGAAAAATTCTTCATAAGGGTCTTTTGTGTCTCCCATCGAGGAGTGTTTATTGGGAACTCATGTGAAACAAAGCTTTTTGGTTTTCCTTTGGTATAGCTTGTTTCACAACTTTTGGTTGTTCCTTTTGTATATGTGAAGCCAAACTTTCCAATTGGCGAGTGAGGGCTTGGAACTTGTTGTTCTAATGTCACCTCTTGAATAGGTATTTATTTACAATCTTCATTAGGGGGAGGTTGTGCATGATGAACATGTTCCTCATGGTCTTCACAATGAATTCTAATAGGAGGTAAATGATAATCTCCATCATTTTCAAAAGGTATCTCCTCATTATTTTGTCGTGCAGAAGTAGAGGCATGACCTGGGTTTAATATTTCATTAATAGTATGATGAGGTTGTTCTACTTCTTCTTCTCCATGAACCATTGCAGAAATGAGAGAAGGGTCCACTGTGGAAGGTAACTTAGCTCCTAGTTCCATAACATGCATAAGAACCTCATGTTTGTTTTGAAAAATGTAATCATCAAAATTGGTGGGAGGACGCTCTATATTCATATGAGGAGAATCTTCCTCTCCACCACTATGGTCAACCATGAGATTATCCTCTAAAAGAGGGTTATCACCTCCAAATATATTGGCTCCTAATCTTTGGGATCCCATTCTCGTAGTAGGCATACTCGAGATAGGAGATACAACATGAAAAATTTCCACTAAGGTTTACTAAAAAGGGACCTTAGTCAAATTTTTGCAGCGTAACGACGCTAAATTGTCAAAACAAGGTGACTATAGAATAGCCACAAAATTAATAGGTCAATGTGAAATGTATGAACTAAAGAATAAGAACAAGCTACCCTAGCAAGGTAATATATGACACAAGTTTTTCTAGAATAATACAATGATGTACAATGCTCAAAATTTAGTCACACCAAATAGTTTACTCCCTAAGATTTTTCTAGATAGGTTTGAAACCAAATGAGTGACAAACACAATATCACCAGTTAGGTCAAGTTTACAACAAACAAGGCCTAAATGATAAGAGAATGTTGACGTGATCTTCTAACAAGATATACTAAAAACCAGTTTCTAAACACTAACAAAGTCTAAGCTTTGTAAAATGGATGATACAAATGTGAGCAACGTAACAATGCTATTTGGACATGTAATCAAACTTTGCGAGAAAGAAAAAAGATTTTAGTATCCAAATGGCATTATAGCGAT
Source organism: Taxus chinensis (assembly GCA_019776745.2). Taxonomy (NCBI): domain Eukaryota; kingdom Viridiplantae; phylum Streptophyta; class Pinopsida; order Cupressales; family Taxaceae; genus Taxus; species Taxus chinensis. Next base: position 117,135 of record JAHRHJ020000787.1, read on the forward strand.
GCTAACAAAGTAACCTCAACACTCACAAAATCAAGACAAAGCTAGGGTGTAAAAACTACGTCTAAGTATAACAAGAAATTGTTATGCGTGTGCGAGCAAGCGTAACTCTACAATATAGAGATTTAGGCCTAATTTCACAATGGAAACAAGACGTAAATATCTCAATTGTATGGCTATAATGTGGGCAACGTAACAACTCAAAAGAAGATAAGGATGAAATCACCTAACTAAATGATAATAAGTCTCAAATATGGGTTTTTGAGACAAGGGGGCCTACTAGATCGTGAGTACGTACCATGCACACTTTCAACACTTGCGCTTCGACATTGCAACCTAGTCATGCAAGTAGAATACAAAAGTGATGGACACATGATATCTAGTGGTATCCGGTATATGTTGTTTCCTTTTATCCAAAAATGGGCAACAAGAAAATAAGGGTGTAGACTAAGTGGTGTTGAAATAAACTTGGTGTTATTTTGGCAGAGTTTCACCTTGTCTTAGGACAAGTGAAAAACTAGGACAAAATGACACTAAGTAGATTTCGTGATGAAATCATCACGTGGTTTCAACTTTAAGAGATTCTTTCCCTTGTTCGAAAAACAAGAGTTTGAATCTAACAATAATACAATAATGTATAACACTCAAAATTTAGCCACACCAAATAGTTTACTCCCTAATGATTTTCTAGATAGGTTTGAAACCAAATAGTGACAACACAATATCACCAGTTAGGTCAAGTTTGCAACAAACAAGGCCTAAATGATAAGAGAATGTTGACGCGATCTTCTAACAAGATATACTAAAAACCAGTTTCTAAACACTAACAAAGTCTAAACTTTGTAAAATGGATGATATAAATGTGAGCAGCGTAACAATGCTATTTGGACACGTAATCAAACTTTGCAAGAAAGCAAGATTTTAGTATCAAAATGGCATTATTAGCGATGCTAACAAAGTAACCTCAACACTCACAAAACTCAAGACAAAGCTAGGGTGTAAAAACTATGTCTAAGTATAACAAGAAATTGTTATGTGTGCGAGCAGCGTAACTCTACAATATAGAGATTTAGGCCTAATTTCACAATGGAAACAAGACGTAAATATCTCAATTGTATGGCTATAATGTGGGCAGCATAACAACTCAAAAGAAGACAAGGATGAAATCACCTAACTACAATGATAATAAGTCTCAAATATGGGTTTTTGAGACAAGGGGGCCTACTAGATCGTGAGTACGTACCATGCACACTTTCAACACTTGCGCTCCGACATTACAACCTAGTCGTGCAAGTAGAATACAAAAGTGGTGGACACATGATATCTAGTGGTATTTGTATATGTTGTTTCCTTTTGTCCAAAAATGGGCAACAAGAAAACAAGGGTGTAGACCAAGTGGTGTTGAAATAAACTTGGTGTTATTTTGGCAGAGTTTCACCTTGTCTTAGGACAAGTGAAAAACTAGGACAAAATGACACTAAGTAGATTTCGTGATGAAATATCATGTGGTTTCAAATTTAAGAGATTATTTCCCTTGTTTGAAAAACAAGAGTTTGAATCTAACAAAGTTGTCACTTTGTGAGAGCTCTCAAGTATAACAACTAAGACAAAAACAATGGCTCCAAGCCGACAAGCTTCCTAGGTGGTTCTCTCTCTATGTGTCACAAGTTTACTTCTGCGAGCTTGATTTACCAAGGTTTCCCAAGGAGTATCTCAACTTTACTTTACCCCCTTCTAATACAATGAGCAACTAGTGTGTTCAGTTGTATTATCACTGGGGTCGCAATGGAAGTAACTTTGACTCTAATCTCACCAAGGCGTACTAATCAAGTCGGTAGTGTGGAGCACTTTCCTGTTTCATTCACAAGGTTCCCTCTTGCGTGAACTACTTTAGGGTTCCTAGGACCACCCCCATTGTTGTAGCTTAAGGCTTATGCCAAAGGGGTTATGTCCTAGTTAAGTGGATGAGTCGTAGCTCTTAACCGAAACCTACAAATACAATGTGATGATTGTGGTGTGTTTTTTATCTTTTAGATTTAATGTGGTTTGGTTTAGTACTCCTTTTGGAAACCTACAATCACACGTGAATGTTAGATTTTGGTTTGAAGAGAGTCCCTTCTTTCTTTGACAAGTGTTTTAGGTCCTTCACACAAATGGTTAGTAGTTCAAAAAGATTACAATATCATAGAAAGAGGATTAAATGTTTTTTTGTTCTCAAGATCTAGGATGCAAGAGAAGAGCATACACAACAAATAATCCAACTGAAAAATACTTGTAAATCAACTAACTACCATAAAACTTTGTAAAACAAGGTTTATTCCCAATTAATCCAAGTGCTTCTTAATGAAAGACTAAAATTTCTTTTGGTTCCCAAGATCACACTAGGTGCAAGGGAAGAGCATACACAAATTTTAGCCTTGGTTATTTATCAAGTGAAAAAACTCTTAAACTAAAAGATCAAGCATATCAATGAATGATGATTTTTCTTACTTACTCTAAAATAGAAAAAAGTGGTTTAGAAGTGTTTTTGATTCCCAAGATCACACTAAGTGCAAGGGAAGAGCATACACACCCTATTCCAAACTCAAATAAAGCATGAAAAATCACTTATCAAACCCTAAGCCAATTTTAACAAAATCCTTATCAAACCCTAAGTGAATTTTGTTAGGAACATTGCTCTAAAATCAGTAAATTGACAAAAAACAACTAAAATCCTCTAAAAATGACAGAAATCCTAAAAACTAAAAACTAAAATCATGAACTTTGAAGGAAATTTACCTGAGTGCACAGGCACAGTTTTGCAAGCATGGGTTTTGAAGCATGGGTGCACCCTTTGGAGCACATGCGCAAGCTTGAAATCATAGGTGCACCTTTGTCAAATTTCACAGTCAATAGTGCATAAGCGTGGCCAGAGAGTGCATAGGCACACCTTAATGCACAGGTGCAAGGCAAGACTCAGAGACAAAAACTACAGTGTTGCACAGTGTGTGCTTCCAGAGAGGCATAGGCACACTTCTTGATGCATATGCATGTTTTAATGCATAGACACATGCGTTCTTGATGCACAAGCGCACTCTTTAATGCACAGGCACAGACCTTCCTGTAGGTGACCAAAATCTAAGTTTTGAGAAGAATTTCTTCAAAAAGATCAAATCTTTGGTATTTTGAGGCAATTTTGACAGGGCTTCACCTCCTTATATCCTACAAAGAACATGAAAACACAACTTCTACCACTAATCTAGTTGAAACAACTACCTAGCTACAAAATTGATCTACAAAACTTTGAAAACTACTCTAAAAATCTTGAAATTAATCTAAAAATCTTGAGAAACTAATCTAAAAAGCTTTGAAAGTACTCTAGAAAGCTTGAATTTAAACTAGAAAACTTGAAATTAATCTAGGAAACTTGAAGCTAATCTAGAAAATTGAAATGAAAAACTTTGAAACTAAGTTAAAAAGCTTTAAGAATGAATGCAATGGGGTTTGAGTCCCACCGGGTGTGCCAAATGAAAACACCCTAAACTTTTACAAACAAATTAAAAGACTAAACTAAGGAAGGTTAACACCATTGCCACCTCTAGTAAAGGCTCTAAGTCTAGGAATGTAACATTAAGATTAAAGCTTAAAGGAATGCTTAACTAACATGAATACAATTAAAAATCTAACTAAACATGCCTACTAATATGCTCAATTACCTAACATGGGCCTAAATAGACCTAAGAGGGCAATCAAATTGGTATGGTTGCTACTCCAAACAATGGTGAAAGATCCTCTAACAAATGACTACAATGTCACTTTAGATACCATCTACTAACCTTATTGAAGGCTTTAGGCAAGGATTGAATCCTTGGCTATAAATCATATTTATTATATGAGATGCAAATCAAAGCATGGTGTAAAGTATTAAGGTAAGAGGTGAACTCTTTTTATGGTTTTCCTTTTGGGAGAAACTTGTATTTTGGTGCATGTGGGACTAAAAGCCCCAAATTAGATTAGAATTGTTAATCATGATTAGGTCTTGTTAATCACAATTAGTGAATTACCAAGTGATTAAGATGTATGAAGCCTTAATCAACTGCTTAGGGTCAACTAGGAGGCTAGGATAAGCTTTTGAAGCTTGTTGAGATGTTATGGAGGAGAAGTGGGGTGATTTTGAGTGGTTGGAAGAGGGGTTTGAGCCAATATTAGGGTATATTGACCAAAACAAGGGCAAAATAGGCTTAATTAGCTAATAAATGCTAATTGTTCTATTTTGAAGAGGATTTTGACTTACGATTGTTGTAAAGTGGCATCCTGAATGCGAAAGAGGTTTGGTGATCAAAAAAGTGCTTGTTAATTGACCAAAGTGGTAAGAAATGTTAGTTAATTAGTGAAAATCACTAATTATAACAGAATTGGTGAGAATGAGAGTGATTTGTGTGCATTTTGGCAATAAGATTGCAAAAGTAGAATTTAGGTGTCTACAAGTCTAATGTTGATTACGAATGTGTGGAGGAAATTAACAACAGATATGATTGAAATATAATGTAACTTATAATAAGTGATGGAAGATTTCAAATTGATAAGTCACATTTTGTTTATTCTAGTGATCATATGCTTAGAAGGTAGGTTGGAGATGGAGTACCATATTACCAAATGATCATAAGTGGGTAAATGGTCCAATGAGGATATGCCCCCAGTCACAAATGATTTTATAGAAAACATAATGCGTACATCTTGTATTCTTAAGATTGTGTATATGTAAAATGCGATGAATTGTAAAAAATCTTAGAAAAGACTTAACTACTTTACAATAAAGTAGGTGTGTGAAGATATGCATAAATGTGTTGGAACTCACATGTGTGCAACCGGTAGTAGTCACATCTAGACGAACCAGGATGCTTGGATACAACTTGGGCATAGATGAAACATCCTAACTACAACATTACGCAAAAACCTGAAATAGTTGTAATTTACAAGTTTAAATGTTCATTGACCTTGATGATGTCACACTAAGTTTGTAGATTTGCTTGTAACTTCCAATGAAAGCATATCCTACAACCCCAAAACATTCAAATCCTAAAAAAGAAAGGGGGATGCAAGTTATGGAGAAGCTAGATTGACCCCAGCCTCATACGACTGAGGATAAATCTCATGTATATGGTTAAGAAGATTTCAAACTCCATGTAGTTATATGTATGAGTGTAGAATTGTCAAAGGTGGCTCTTAAATAGTGACTTGATAGTGAGATAATATGCATGTAGATGTAAAACATGTAATATAGACGTGTGCATATCACGTTGAACTGGTTCCCCTCCTATGATGTTGGGGATGCAGAAGATAATCATTCCTAGTGTCCCATGAATGAAAATAGATGAAAACATGCTTTTAGAATGCCTTTGGATGCAACCTTATTGATTTGTAGTTTGATGCAGAGCTTCATCCTTTATTATGGTACATAGTTTTGCATTTATATGATTATTGTCTTTGTGTTGAATTTCATTAAATAAATTCATTGAAAAGGCCGACCACCATGGAAAATAATATGCCCAATATTGCTTAGAAAAACCTGAATCGTGTAACACCCACCAAGATACAATGTTTGTTTTAAAGGAGGACCTGAGGGGATAAAAATGACCATTCTTAAATGAAAAGAGCTGGTAATAGACTTGAAAATGTCCAAAACCTAACGAAGTTGATTTGGAAGATTGGGTCATAAGACCAATATGATTCCGGAAAGAAAAAATTAGAACTTTTCATTTGAAAATATAGAATGGTCACTCAATATGCAAATTACCTTTGTTTCCACCTGTGTAAAGACCTTTATCTTCCATGATCTTCTCCAATAGAACATAACTAACCTCTTCAAATGTGATATTATGGAATGGAGATGGTTAATCTATATAAGATTAATGATTAAATATTGGATAATTATTATGATGAGTTAAAATAGTATCATAAATATTATTGTAGACAAATATTAATGTGAATCAAATAGAAAATTGAATGACTATTAACACTATTCATTCTAACATAAAGGTATTAATTATAAGATGTTGTACATAACCATATTTTCATTGTAGATATTTCTAAACATAATCAACATTTTATAATTTTCATCTCTTCTAAACTTCTACATTGACAACCACATAAGTATATGCTCCACATCATGTATCAATAGATAATGATATGTCTTCCAAATGCTTTTATGAAATATGACTAATCATTGCCTCAGAGTTCTCAATAGTACAATTTGAGTTCCAAAATGCATTTTTCAAATTATTTCCAAGTATCATAATTTGGACATCCCCAACCAATGGAGTTGGAATATCAATGGTGCCATCATTTGCCCAAGCTCTAGATAAAAATGATATGGCATTCCCATTCAAATTGAAGGATTCTCCTATTATAATCTGACTTCCAATTTTTACACATTTGAGGGGATTTTACTATCACTTTGTAGGTTTATGCCTCTAACCCATTTAATAAGTATTGTCATGTACATCAGTTCTCTATTTGAAGGTAGCAGGATTACTTTCTGTAGTGGTAAAAGAGGATTAGAGTAGAAGCCTTCAAGAAAAAAATTGACATGATCAGATGATTGGTGAATGGGTGTGTGGGGACATTTCTACTTCCAATAAGTTATACAAGAATTGAGTATTTGGGCAATCAATTAAATGTCACAGTTGCAAAACTTAAATCGAATAGGATGGACTCTTCGAAATACATTAAGTGGATTGAGACACGAGTAAGGACCAATACGGTGTATAGAACTAAACCATGGTTTATATGATTAAACTTCTAAATAAGGAGAATCATTACATGGTAAGAATCTATTATTATCATGCTAACCTGCATTAGACCAAGGAACCCTAAACAAGTATCCACTCCATATGTAACTTTAGGCATCTGTTATTGTCATTATGAGTAAACATCACTTTCAAGACCTTAGTTCATTTTAAAAACATGATTTGACAAAAAATGCATCCATAGTGATCATGTGGGTTTAAACTAATACATTATCAACTCTAGTAAGACTATAAAGTCTTGAAAAGAATGTTAACATTGTTAGATATTGATCCAGTGTTGACCTAAAGCTAAAAAGATTTAGATATAATGAATATCATATTTTGGGCGACTCATACAATTGAAGACTATGGATAGGATAAGTCCATTAGGGAATACGCTGATAGAACTCATGCCACAATCCATATCAAAGCACATAAGAGGTGTTTACACAAAACATGTTTGCATGTGTTAGACAATTCTTGCAACCAAATCCTCATAAATACTGAGAAATCAAAAAAATTCCACAGTATGTACCTTTAGTGAAAAAATATCGTTATTTCGAATTGAAAGTAAAGAATAGTAAATAAGGTATTGTATCAACGTGGGGTAGGATCATTAAGAATGAAGCAATTGTTGGGGTTAGCACACCGATTGTACAGACAATATATCATATCTAAGCATACATGCAAATAAAAGTGGATATTCTACCAGAAGAAATATACAAAACAAGAGACATAAATCAACACCAGATTTAACGTGGTTCACCCAGTGTGGGCTACGTCCACCAAGAAACAAGCCAATCTATTATCCAAAACTTTTAAAGATATACAATGAAGATTTACAATCTTCCACACCTCTCAGATGTTCAGTAGTTTCTTTCCTTCAATTTTTTGCTTCTTCACCAAAGAATCTCTCCCACCAACCTTTTTCAAGTTCTTTCTAATTCTTGTTGATCATCTACTTCTAAACCCTAGCTTTTATGCTTATATAGTCATTTATAGACTTAGGGCACTTAGCCATGCAATTACAATCAATAAATCTATTTTAATGCTAAAAATAGATATAATTCTCGAGAGTTAATTAAAAATTCGTCGCACAGGTAACTGACAGATTTGCCTAACCAATGTCGGTTCCTACTTGCTTGACCGATGTCGGTCATCTAGGTGACTGATGTCGGTTACCCCTAACCGATGTCGGTTACTATGTTTTCCAGAAAGTTCCAATTACATGCTAAAATGAAGTAATTGAGCTCCACAACTCAACAATCTCCCACTTGGAGTTTAATTACTGCACCATACCTATACAACGTCATTCTTGGATCCTTCCTTAGCTTTGTTTCTTCCTCTTCAAGTCTCAAACTCGAAGACCAATAGAAGTGGAGTGTAGCTCCAACTTCTCCTTTGCTAATGGCTTCGTTAGCATATCCGCAGGGTTCTTGCTCGTATGAATATTTTCTAGATTCAACTGTCCATCCTCCAATACCTGTCGTATGAAGTGATACCTCAACTGAATGTGTTTCGTTCTTGAATGAAACGCTGAGTTCTTTGCCAAATGAATTACACTCTGACTATCACTGAACAATTTACAATCACTTTTCTCATTTCCCAACTCTTCCATGAACGTACTCATCCATATCATCTCCTTGCTAGCCTCTGTAGCTGTAACATACTCTTACCTCTGTAGTAGACAAAGCCACAACCTTCTACAATCTTGAAATCCAGCTAACTATCATTCCACCTACTGTGAAAATATATCCAGTAGTGCTCCTCCTACCATCCAGATCTCCAGCCATATCCGAATCAACATAGCCACGTAATGAAATATCCAAACTCCATAGCATAACTACATGTTAGATGTCCCTTTCAAATACCTGAGTATCCATTGGACTACTTTCCAATGCTCTTTACCTGGATTAGCCATATATCTACTCACAACTCCCACTTCCTATGTGCAATGTCTGGTCTGGTACAAACCATAGCATACATGAGACTTCCAACTGCTGAAGCATATGGCACTCATGTCATGTATTTGACCTCCTCATGTGATGAAGGACACTGATCTTTGCTCAATTTGAAGTGTCCAACCATAGGTGTACTAACAGTTTTGCATTCTGCATGTTGAACCTTTCTAACACCTTGTAGATATAATCCTCCTGAGACAAATACAATTTCTTGTTTTTCCTGTCTCTATGTATTTGCATGCCAAGGATTCTTTTTGCAGCTCCTAAATCCTTCATAGAAAATGTGTGAGCTAGCTTTCCCTTAAGCTCACCAATGTCCTACATACTAGATCCTGCAATAAGCATATCATCCACATACAGTAACAAAATAATATAGCTCCCATTTTCAAGCTTCTTGAAATAAACACAATGGTCAGATTCACATCTCAAGTAACCATGCTCATGCATAAAACTATCAAACCTCATGTACCATTTCCTTGGAGCTTGCTTGAGCCCATATAGGCTCTTTTTCAACCTGCACACTAATTTCTCCTTACCCTTGACTTCATACCCAAGCGGCTGCTGCATATAAATCTCTTCATCCAAATCACCATGAAGGAAATCCGTCTTCACATCTAGTTTCTCTAAATGCAAATCTTCTACTGCAACTAAACTCAATACAGTACGAATAGAAGTCATCTTAACAACAGGAGAAAATATTTCACCAAAGTCAATACCTACTTTCTGTGCAAATCCCTTTACTACAAGCCTTGCCTTGTACCTTTTCTGTCCACCCTCTTCTTCCTTAATCCTGTAAACCCACTTGTTCTGCAATGTCCTCTTACCTGCTAACAACTTAACCAAATCCCAAGTTTGGTTATGTTCCAAGGAGTCCATCTCCTCATCCATGTCATGCTCCCACTGAACGTGAGTCTTATCCTGCATTGCTTCTTCAAAGCTCTCTGGTTCACCATTATCAGTCAATAATAAATAAAATAGAGAAGGTGTAAATCTTTCTGGAAGTTTACTTACCCTTTGTGACCTTCTCACAGGAGTTTGGGGTACCGGAGGCTCAATCTGGGCCTCATGAAAATTCCTATTCAAATCTGACAGTGACCGACGCTGGTCACCTCTAACCGACGTCGGTTCTGCTAACCGATGTCGGTTTAGATCCTTCTGTAACTGATATCGGTTCATCTGACCAATGTTGGTTAGGGTCTAACTGACACACGGTTACTGTGTAACCCTGTAGGTGTTTCTTTTAAAACCTGAGAGTTCATTTTCATCAATAAACTTCTCAATTTTTCATCCTTGGGTACCAAAATTTGATCCCTGTACATTCTCTTTTCATTCCATTCAACATCACGACTCCTAATAATTTTAGAATTCTCTAAATCCCAAAAATGGAAATTGAAATCACCAGATCCATAACCAATGAAAGTGCATCTCTTGGATTTTGCATCCAACTTTTTTCTATTTTCCTTATCAACATGCACAAAAGCTTCTGAACCAAAAACTTTAAGAAAAGAAAGATCTACCTCTTTTCCGGTCCAAGCTTCCTCTGGTATTCCTCCATCTAGTGAACTTGAAGGCCCATGGTTAATCAAATAAACTATTGTATCAACTGCTTCTTCCCAAAACTGCAAGGGCAATCCAAAATGTATCCTCATACTTCTAGCATGTTCCATGATTGTCCTGTTCATTCTTTCTGCAACACCATTCTCTTGTGGTGTTCTTGGAACCATTCTTTCTCTACGTATCCCATTCACTGAACAATAATCATTGAAAGCCTTGCTACAGTATTCACCACCATTGTCAGATCTAAGGCACTTTAACTTAGAATTTGATTCATTCTCAACAAGGGCTTTCCATCTTTTAAAAGTCTCAAAAACATCATATTTACGTTTAATACAATAAACCCATACCTTTCTTGTAGCATCATCAATGAAAGTAACATAATATTGGGATCCTCCATGAGAAGCTACCTGAGCTGGTCCCCACACATCTGAGTGTACAAGCTCCAATTTCTGCTCCTTCTTAGTTGCCCCAACTTTGAGAAATCTCACTCTCTTTTTCTTTCCAAAGATACAATGCTCACAGAAATCAAGATCTAAATCTTTCAAATCTGATAACTTACCCTTAGCCTTTAAGATCTGCATTCCTTTTTGACTCATATGACCCAACCGATTATGCCACATGCATGCATCTGAATCTGAAGTAGATAATGCAGAAAAGGAATCAGTAATACAGGTAGATAAATATAACGTTCCTACCTTCTTACCTCTTGCCACAACAAAAGCACCCTTGGTGACTTTCCAAGAGTCTCCTGTAAAAGTAACCATGTAACCAGATTCACCTAGTTGCCTTGCAGAAATAAGATTCCTCTAGAGGCTTAGCACATGCCTCACATCTTTCAATACCCATGTATTTCCATTCTGTAATTTTAGATGAACTTCCCCTTTACCAGTAATACTGCAAGGTTCATCATCACCCAAATAAACATGCCCAAAATTGCCCTAGACATAATTTCTGAAATAACCCTTATTAGGGGTTGCATGGAAAGAAGCTCCTGAATCTAAAACCCATGATTCAATTCTATTATCTAAAGAAAGAATAAGAGCATCTTGCATTACCTCTGATGTAGCAAGATTTGCTTCTTTACCTTTATCTGGTTGTTGGTTCTCTTTATCCTTTGACCAACAATCTTTCTTTGCATGTCCTTTCTTTCCACATTTCCAACAAGTAATTCCCTTACTTCTGGATTTAGATCTGTTATCCCTTGACTTTGATTTCCCATTATTCTTACTCTTGGATCTCTCCTTCTACCTACCCCTACTTTCTACATTCAAAGCATTTCCAGATGATGATTCCTCTATACTCTTCCTGCGAATTTCTTCATTCAAGATTATACTAACCACATCATCAAACTTCAAAATATTATTAGCAGATGATGTATTATTATTAACAATATTACTAAATAGAACATCATGCAGAATTAACATGGGAAACCAATCATCAATAGATAAATTGACAATTGCTCATATAATATTTCCACTTCGAGATCACCTCCAATACCGCCAAGGGGGTGTCCACCATTAGATAACATCAATTATCAATATGATCATGTAGGTATTTCAAGTATATATCCACGTATGGACCCTAGCAATACTGAGCACCTCCTAAGCATAATAAATCATAGCAAAGGCTTCTATAATAAATGGATTTGTGTAGGTCACGTGCATCTCCATCAACTATCATCATAACATTTCCCTAGGTGATAGGTTGTCTTCTCTTTCATGTTTGTCCCGAAACATAAGAAAAGCCATATAATGATCACTTCAAAGAGATGTTGGTCTTTCCTTGCTCCTTAGCATCCATGATTTTCATATCGATGTTGGTCGGATTTCCCTTTTCTTTATTCCATCTCTAAAATATTGAAGCTTCAGAAATCGAGAAATGGAGATTGATCATTCCCGCCTCATTGGAAGTTTCTTTCAAGTACTCCTTCTTCTGAGGCTTCTACAAGGGCAACTTTTGTTCTTCTTCTAATTCGAGACAATTCTGGGTTACTGCTTCAGATTTTTTTCTTTCCAATTGCCCATCTGCACCCATGAAAACTTAGTAATTCCTTTGACCAATTAGACTACCTATTTCTAGAGGAGGAAAAAACCAAATTTGTAAGCAAAATTAATGCTAACTTGAATTTATCATGTTCATGAAGGTTTGTAATTAATCCCAAAATTTGTTAACCATTATTTAGCATCAGGGATTCCTGCCATAGTTCCAAACTTCTCCATCCCCATGATCCATTCTATGGAATTTTATTTCAAAGAGGTCAAAAAAATGAACTTCGGCTAAAGATTGGCTCAAGAATTACGTGGCACAAAAGTGGAATGCAGTCAGTAATTTTTGAGATCTTCTCAATCAATCAAAGAAATAAGTTTAGGACAACCTTCCTCAAATTGTGGCTTAGATCATCATCTTTTGCAATAAAGATTTTAGACATCGAAGCTTCATCAAACCTGTATATTCAGCAATTGACCAATGGAATAAACATTGAAACAGGGCACGCGGAGCATATAACTCATTCTTTGGGAGTTGCCAATCTACCATGTAGGTACTTGATTAGGGTTGAATCTAAAATGCCCTAATTCACTGCTTGTCATACCACTCAAGTCATGATTTTCTTGTTTAGAACTTTGTTCATGGTTTTTTATCCTTGGAAATGATGAAATTTGCTCATCTATATAGCTTTTTTCAACATTTTCAAATAATTCCCTTACCTTTGAGGGGGTAGATCTTCATCCCTTCTATCATTTTCATTACTCTCACTTGATCTGTCTTTCTCTCCTCATCTCCTTCTCATTCAAAATTCTTGATGATAATTCCTCTGTACTCTTAACTATGAATTTCTTCATTCAAGATTATGGTCAAATCAAACTTCAAAATATTATTAGCAGATGTTGTATTACTAACAGCCATTACCAAGTTGTCCCAACTATCAGGAAAAGAACATAAGAATAAAATTGCTTTTACTTCATCATCAAATGGTATATCAATTGATTTTAACTGATTTACAATAGATCGGAAATCATTCAAATGACTAGATGCAGATTCACCTTCATGCATCTTAGAACTAAATAGTTTCTTCATCAAATAAACTTTATTTGAAGCACTAGGTTTTTCATATAAATTAGCAAGAGATTTCATTAAGTCTACCGTAGAAGTCACTTCTGTAATATTGGAAGCCACGGATGCTGTCAGGCTCAATCTTATAGATCCCAAAGCCTTTCTGTCAAGAATCTTCCATTCTTCATCAGTCATCTTCGTAGGTCTAGACTTCTCATCCAACGGTAAATACAAATCTCTTTGATACAGATAATCCTCAATCTGCATCTTCCATAATTGATAATTTCGGCCGTCAAATTTCTCTACCTTGTATTTATTTTCTTCTACCATTGTTGTAGCTCCCACTCAATCAGAAAACCCTCTGTGAGTAAATTTGTCAACACACAAAACCCTCAAACAAAGCTCTGATACCAGTTGTTGGGGTTAGCACACCGGTTGTACAGATAATATATCAGATCTAAGCATACATGCAAATAAAAGTGGATATTCTACCAGAAGAAATATACAAAACAAGAGACATAAATCAACACCAGATTTAACGTGGTTCACCTAGTGTGGGCTACGTCCACCAAGAAACAAGCCAATCTATTATCCAAAGCTTTGACAAGATATACAATGAAGATTTACAATCTTCCACACCTCTCAGATGTTAGTACTTTCTTTCCTTCAAGCTTTTACTTCATCACCAAGAATTCTCTCTCACCAACCTTTTTCAAGTTCTTTCTAATTCTTGTTGATCATTACTTCTAAACCCTAGCTTTTGCGCTTATATAGTCATTTATAGACTTAGGGCACTTAGCCATGCAATATCATAGCAGTGATATGGGAAATTTGTGGGATAAAACCCTAATGTTGGTGATTTGTCTATATCTAGAGATAGACTTGGAATTTTGAGTGGTTCAAATTGCATGCTAAAATGAAGTAATTAAGCTTCATAACTCAACATTAATTTCTGTGGGAACATTGTTTGATTTAAAAGTAATGACATCATGTTCAGGTATATTAAGAGTTAGAGGTTTACTTTGTGTTACATGATCTGAAGGGATCTTAACACTAGGTGTTTCCAAAGGATCAATAATAATCTTGGTAGAAGTAATAATACTAGAATTAAAATATGATGAAGGGTCGGGGTTACAGCCATTAAGACATATATAAGGTATACAAGCATTTGCATTAGTTGTTTGTATAAGAGGCATAAAAGAGACATTGCTAACAATATCATTTGTACATTCAGGAGAGAGACTAGAGACACATGTAATAACACTAGAAATTTCAGGAGCACAAATAGGAACATCCTCATGTGGAGAAGAATCATTATGAATAAAAACATTACTAGAAATAAAAAATAGATTTAGTAATAACAACTTTATTATGAACAACATCGTCATGATGAATAGAAATAGTGTTAGGAATAGAAACATCATCATGAACATTATGAAAAATAGGCACATCATCTAAACTAGTAACCTCATTATCACATGGAATATCCCAAGCACTATGTGCATCACCATTGGGAACTCCTCTGAGTTGTGGGTGATTCGGGTTGAGAAAACCTCCATAGTGGGCTGGCTCCCTTGGTACATCACCTAAACTAATTCTCTATCAGGGTTGAGGGAGAGAAAACAACACAAACTTAACTAAAGTTTGTAAATAAGGTGATACATCAATGTTTTGGGACCTATAGTTACACAAAAGAACACTTGACTGTAAAAAGACTGATAAACTTCACTACAACTGTTTTTTGATGGATCTTGCACTCACAAAGGCATTAACATACACTTACGTGACTTGCAAAACTTACAAAACAGTTAAATGGAGGTGTTGGAAAGTTATGAACATGAAAAGGAAACATGTTATTCACTAAAACATACCAAAAACCTGTTGTAACACACTTCAAAAAAACTTCAATTGGAGGAAAAAATCTTTTATTGCTTAAAAGGTGCACAAGTACAAATTTCTGCATACAAGTCTACAGAATGACAATAAGCCCCCTAAACACTTGCACAAGTAAGGTATAAGTAGAAAAAATAACACCCCCTTAGCTCCAAAAATAGCTCTTCCTAAATTTGACCAAGTTGGCTAATTGGAGACAAATCCAATTTTAGCCTCTTACATGCATAATTTTAACCATTTGCAATAAAATACAATTCTAAAAATAAGAAAAAATATGTGCATGAAGGTCAAAGGCCAAAAATATAATTTGCATGGTCTAATTCCTCCTTGTTCAAACTCCTAGTCAACTAATTTTTACTCATCTTTTGCAAATTTTAAGGTATGGTATGAATTACGAAAATTGAAAATTTAAGGTATTTTTTACTTTGTCCCATTTGTAAAAGGCTTATTTTGGATTCATGCATGGTAAATGATGGTTTTTCATTGAACTAATTTGGATAATAATGCAATTGGTTCCTCCCCAATTTAATAATTGAAAAGGTTAATACTAAAACATCCCATTGTGTGGCATTGATTAAACCTAATTCCTTGTTATTGCACATTAACCTTGGTTGAATCTATGGCAAAAAACGGATGTTTTTATGTTGAATTTGGCTAAAAATAACTGACATTTGGCATTTTTTCAATTAACATTCCATGCAAATCAATAACTTTCAAAATCTTCCCATAGGTTCATGGTGAACCATGGTCTAATCATTGGACCATGGTTAATTTAGTTCCCTAATGGCCCTGAGGTCAACCCTTTTTGAAAATTAGGGATGCTAAAGCTTAGCATTTGCATTTGGCCATTTGTGGTTTTGAAACTGTAGGTGGAGGTTTACCTGCCTCCATTTGATTTTTTGGGCTACTATCGAGTTCATACATTTGAACTCTCTTTATATTCTCTAGATCCATTTCTTTTACTTTGAGATTTTGTTTCTTACTCAATAATATCAATATGGCTACCATTAGCTAGAGATGACTTCCCAAATGGTTTGTGCTGCCACTTCAAAAAAAGGTTTACAGTGGTCTTCCTCTAGTTTTAAGGATTATTTAGCTTCTTACCGCCATTTCAATGGTAGCCAAGGTCTTTTGCTTTTTTGGACACCCAAATATGGGCTTCTTTTGGATCTAGTTTAAGTTGCTTTATTTATCTCAATGTGCTCAAGATCTTGCATTCTTGATTTGCATTGCATTTGGATTTTGGGAGTCATCCATTAGCTGCTTCATAACTCTGTCTTTTTACCTAGATTTAATGATGCCTTTGAGAATCGAGGTAAGCCTCTATGTTTTTCCATTTTTTCTGAACTTGATTATAGCTCCGAACTGGGCTCTTTATTTCGAATGCCCAACTCGGACTATTTTTTGTTCTGCTCTCATTTCATTTTTACCACTTGTAGCTCGGTACTTTGACCCTTCATTGCTAGGTTTGCTCATCTAATGTTGTTTCATCATGGTCTGTTTTTGAGTTCGTGACTTAGATTTTCTTAGCTTATCTCAACTTGCATTTAGCTTTGGTTTGCCAAAGTTGGTAGGAACTGCTTTGACCCTTTAATAACAAATGCTTTTGAATGTTTGTCTTTTTAGCTTGACCATTTTGTAAGCCCGCTCATTGGTTTCTGAAATTGACTCAACATATGCTTGTGAATGGCCCTCCTTCTTTCATTTGTATATTTAGCTGGACCTTGTTTTTTTGAGCTCCCAACTTGACTGAACGGCTCCCTTATCTAAAATCAACTTAGCTCAATTTAACCCTTGCTTGGTTATCTCGTTGCAACTTTTGTGTGAGGGTTGCTCATTTATTCTCACTTGATATTTATGAATCAAGATGATTTCCTAGACTTGAGTTTGAGTTGTTTTGGTGTTTTGATTTCAAAGGTTGAGCTATGAGCTCTATACCTCAATTGGGTCATTGATTAACTCGGGCTTCTCTATGCTTTTGACATACTTTTACAATTTGTATCTCTTACTGTTTGATTTCATTGTTTGAGGCCCTTCATATTTGATCTCAGTAGCTAGGGTTTGAGATCTGGCTTGTTTCTTTGCACTTAGCCAAACTCATGTAAGCTATTTTTTCATTTGTTCATGTTAGCTGGAAATCGCACATATACTCAACTTCAAAATCTATCTAAAACTGAGGCTCAACTCGGTTATCTTATGACTTAGCCAGCTATTTTCATGCAATCTGCTTGATTTATGTGTTAGCTTATTTGTGGCTCGATATGGCTCTAATTGTTAATTTTATTAAATCACACTTTAATAACTCAACTTGCTTGAATGTTGATATTCATGAATTTTCATTTTCTTGAGTTACAAATCTATATTCTAGGAAAAGAACTACATGTAGAGAAAATCTGACTTTGGGTAAAGTTGACCTCAGTTATTTCTTGTACAACATGGTCTATTCTGAAAATTTCCCCCATTTGAGCATTTCTCTTTTTGAGACTGAAAACTTGTGACTAATGAAAATGGGGATTTGTGGATACCTGAAACATGTGAAATGTATCCTATTATTGATTTTGTTTTACAATTTGCACTAAGAAACAAATTTCTTTAATAGCTACATCTGTATTACATCTTTTCTTGAAGCTTGAAAAGATTGGACTTGCCAATTCTTGTGTATTAGGAAAAGTTTCTACAATATGAAAATTGTAATCATGCATTTGCTCTATTGAAACTATTTATCATGTGATATGCTGTAATTAATTTTCAGTCTAAAGAATTTATTTTTCACATTACTGTCCTCTAATGGTTCAAATGGGCCTCATGAACTCTTTTTGAGTTAATGGGCTGCGAGTAAAATTTTAAAATTTTATTTTCCTACAAATTTTACTTAATGTCCTAAATGAAAAATATCATCTTTGAATATTTGTTTTCTTCATTAATGCCCTGATGATCCTTTGCAAAAGTATAAATTGTTCTTTGCAATTGTGTTTGAATTCCTTAAAATTGTGTTCATTTGTGTTCTAATGCAAACTTAAAATTTTCTATTCATCATTGCTACATTGCTCTGAAATTTTGCTTTAATTTATAAGCAACATGCTTCGAGTCTCCTTCTACTGAAAAAATTCCTCTTGCAAATTTGTGAAGATATTTTTGAACCCATGAATTGAAAATTATAATATTCTGTAACTTGATGTTTGTTTAGTTCCTAGATGATTTCTTTATAATGTTTACAATATTTATCCTTTCCTTTCATGAGTTAAAAATTGTCTTGATTACATGCAAATAAGACTGTACCATTCTTGAAATGCATCTTTTACTTTTGAGTTGATCATATGAAAACTGAACATAATTGCTGAATTTTCATGAACATTTTGTAATTTTTCTTGAAAGTATGTATCATCAGTTTTTATACTTCATTTCTTTCCTTTTGACTTACTTTAACCAAGAATGCACACATTTCTGAAGCTGAAAATATAAAAAGGAAAATAGAACCCTGAGCTCTAACATGATTTAATTTTTCCTCTTTCAGGTTCAGTGAAGCGGATTGAGATCACTAGAACAACAAGCCATCCAAGAAGTGGAAACCTCTTTCTTCCCATGGCTTGTGTGGGATCTATGTACACTTTCCTTATTGATAAATGAAATTGTCTTATGTAATGAGTTGTATTTGTTTCGTTTGCATTTTGTTTTAGTAACATGATATTAAATGAACCTTTACAACTCAACACAATAAGACAACTTCACGTAATCATAAGGAAATAAAATGAGTTAATTGTACCTTTCATTTGATCATCTAGAACACAAGTAATAACATCTGATGCAAACTGTACTTTATTTTAACACTTCAAATCTGCAACTTGACTTACAATTTCAACATGTAATTTCTGATGTGTGTTTCCATTCCTGTCCTCCATCAGGGCCTTGCAACAGTCTTTCATGGCTGATGCATGGTCTTGATGAAGATGATAACTTGGAATGGCATCATATGTGAGGCATTACATCCTGGAACAACACTTTAAGCTGTTGATTTTCCTGTATGCATCCCTTAATCTGTTAAAACTGAGAATCTGATGAAATTTTTTGTACCCCCTCCAATGATTGACCAAAATGGTCAACATATTTGGTGACTTTGCTGAAATGGTTGCCTGCTAATCAGCTAGAACCCATGAAAATGATCTTTTCCAGCCATGAAAATGATCTGAAAACTTAAACCAAGCTTGACCATGCATGCCCAAGGCTGAAAAACACTGATAAAGACTGAAAATCCTCCATGAAAACTAAAAAACAACAATTGTAACTTATGCAAAATTGCACTTGGAGGAAAGATAAACTCCTACAAGGCTTGCCAACTAAGATGACAACCACTTATTGAAACAAAAAAATGTAGAAATATGTGTATAAAACACTTAAAGGAAAGCATGGGAAACTAATGTACAATGTCAACTTATCTCTTTTAGAAACAATGCTTCAGATGGATCCTGTTGACTGGGATCAGAAGCTCTTCTCCATCCATTCTTGCAAGCTAGAAAGCATTATGAGGCTTGCAACTGATAATCATGTAAGGTCCACTCCACAAGGAATCAAACTTTGTGTGAGCACCTGGTTTTTCTCTATCCTCATCCCATTTCAGCACTAAATCTCCTTCATTGAAAACTCTTGTTGTATCCTTCTTGTCAAATGTCCTTTTAAATTGTTTTTGATTCAGCTTAATGAAATTCATTTCTTGATTTATAACCTCTTCAAGTTCTATGAGATGAGCATATCTTACTTCCATTGGTTCATTCTCCATCAATTCAACTTGGTGCATCAATTCCAAGGTTGGAAGCTCAAGTGAAATAGGAAGCTTGGCTTCAAGACCATAAACAAGCTTGAATGGTGAGTTAGAAATTGACCTTTTGTGAGTTATTCTATCAGCCCATAAGGATGCCTTCAATTTTGTGTGCCAAGTTCTTTGATTCTCATATGTAGTCCTTCTAATTATCCTCAAAAATTTCTTGTTAGTTGATTCAACAAGGTGATTTCCTTGTGGATAATAATTTGAAGAAGTACTAAGATAAATACCATTTGTACAAGCCCATTCAACAATCTTTCCACCAAAAAATCTTTTGCATTATCTGAAATGATGGTAGAAGGAACACTAAACCTGGTTATAATACCTTCTTATAAGTCCAAAATGCTTGTTTCATTAGCTTCCTTCAAAGCAACCACTTCAGTCCACCGTGTAAAATAATCAATTGCGGTGAGTATCCATCTGTGCCCTAAGCTTGAAGGTGGGTTTATAAGGCCTATGAAGTCCAAACCCCATTGAGCAAAGGTTTGGTCCACTATAATTGGCTGCAGTGGTAAGGAAACAAGCCTCTCTTTTCATGTGAAAAATGCACACTTTTGACACCTTCTTACCCAAACATGGTTGTCCTTGAAAAGGTTTGGCCAATAATATCCTCCTTTAAAGATTTTGAGGGTTGTAGTTTTTTAAGAATAATTCCCTCCACCTTGTCCATCATGAAATTGTTCAAGTATCCTTTCAACTTGGTTTGGTTCAACACATCTCAACAATACACCATTAATGTCTTTTTTGAATAAAACACCATCAACCAACAAGAAAGGAATTGATTGCAATCTAAAATATCTTCTTTTTGAGTTGTTGAAGTTTGGTGGATACATACCATGTTGAAGGTACCTTGTCATGTCTAAAATCCAAGCTGAAGGTTGCTAATTTTCTGCATTGCAGGCTCATCTTGCAACAATAAAACAATTTCTTTTCTCTTTTGCAAGTCTTGCGCCAAGTGCTCACATAAACCTTTCCCTCTAATCAACTTGGTCACTTTAATGTTGATGTCATATTCCATCACTTTGGTAATCTAACCTGCTCTCTTTTCACTTATGTCTTTGTTCAACAAAAATTATTTAATACTTGGGTGAGCAACCATTAAATGAATTTTTTTTGTTAGAGAGAAAGTGTCTAAATTTCTTGAGGGATCTAACATTGGAAAGAACACGTTTCTAAACAAATGAGTACCTTGTTTCATACTCCATCATTCTTTGAATGAAAAATAAATTGGCTGCTCCAAACCCTCTTTATTGCGTTGTGTTAACATCCTTGAAATTGTGTCAATGTTAGCATAAGCATACAACATGAAATATTTCAAAAACTTAGGATTTACGACTATAGGGGATGAAGCAATAGCTTGCTTGATGGCTTCAAAATTGTTCACTCCTTTTTTCCATGTAAAATCTGATCTTTCTTGAGCATGTTGGCTAATGGCTTTGATAATGAAGAAAAATCAGCAATGTACGTCCTTATGAAATTAATTTTTCCAAGAAAACTTTGAAGTGCTTTCTTATGTTTTGGTAATGACAAAGCAAGAATAGAACTTACTCTTTCTGGATCAATCCTCATACCATGTTTTGAGATGATATGACCAAGAAGCTTACCCTCATGAATAGAAAACACACACTTTTTGGGATTAAGTGACACAAAATATTCTCTGCATCTTTTAAACACTGCTTTGAGCTGCGGTAAGTGATCACTTGCAAGCTTTGAGAAAAATGTTATATCATCCAAATAGACCAAAACAAACTTGTTAATGATACCTTGGAATGCCATGTCCATGGCTCTCTGAAATGTTGCACCTGCATTGGACAATCCAAATGGCATTTTTTCTATATGCATAGGTGCCCCACTTAGTTGTGAATGTTGTTTTAAACTGGTCTTCTTCCTTGACAAGTATTTGGTTGTAACCACTATACCCATCAAGAAAAGAATACCTTTCTGAACCAACAACCAGCTGAAGTATTTGTTCCATGGATGGCAAAGGATAGTGATCCTTGAGTGAAGCCTTGTTCAAATCATCAAAATCAACACATAATCTGATTTCACCATTTTTCTTTCTTACCGGTACAAGGTTAGCTACCCAAGTTGAATGCTTGATGGGAAAGATAATGGATGACTCAATCATTTTTTCAAGCTCTTTCCTCATCAAGGGTTCCAATTTGGGATTAATTGGCCTTTGTTTTTGTCTAACCAGTTTTGCATCAGCTTCTAATTCAATGGTGTGTTGAGCTAATGAGGGATCAAACCCCCTTAAATCATTGTATTTCCATGCAAACACATCAACATATTCTCTACATAACTCAATGAATGCATCCTTTTCAGATTTTAAACATACCTTGCCGAGATTGAGGTCTTTCCATCAAGAATGGTGAAACTTTCATGCTAATCTGTACTTGTGGTAAGGATAACCCTCTTTTTCTTCATTTCATCATTCTCTCCAAAGATGCTTTCCAAAGTCATAAGGCCTTTCGGGATCTTATTTGTCTTAAGTTGCATAATATAATCTACATACCTATTTTGAAGTTTCCCTTGATTTTGAGACAAAAATTCAACCTCTTCCTGCAAAAATTTGATTATATGAGCGTCATCATTAAAAACTTCCAATGTGAGTTGTTATCTAGAATGGATGGCCTCACTATAACCTTGATATGAGGTTGCAATTTATCATTTTTGATATCTGCAGGTATGTCAAACTGAGATCCAATGGTTGCAAGCCTATCAACATGTTTGTTTCTATCTCTAGGAATAGTTTGAATGTTGAAAGCAAGAAAATATTCAAGCATGTCCCATACTCTATGTCTGTAAGTCCTCATTAATGGATTTTTGCAAGCATTAGAACCTCTTACCTGATGTATAACAAGCTCGTTGTCACCATAAACCTGCAAATTCTTGATTCCCTTCTTTCTTACCCACTCTAAACCATGGATAAGTGCCTCATATTCTGATACATTGTTAGAACAACCAAATTGAAACTTAACAACTGAAAAATACCTCTATTTTGAGGGTGAAATCAACATCAAACCAGCTCCTGAACCATGTTGATTTTTGGAGCCATCAAAAAATAGTTTCCATAAACCATCATCTTGTTGATTTCTCTTTTCCATGGCTGGTATTTCAGTGTTATCTTCATGAATACAATAAATTCCAAGGCCATGTTCTTCAATAACTCTATAAGGATCATGCTCATAAACTTCATTAGTCATTTCATCCTTAAACAAATATGGAATGCCTTCTAATGCATGAAGAGTTTCATATTCAATCTCACCTAGTTGTTCATCATTGATGGCATAATTTACATTTATTGGGGTAGGTGTATGAGGCTCAATGTAAAAATTTGACAAAGGCTCATAATTAATGGTCACTTTAGTTCCATACCTGGTTCTAAAAACAAGATAAGACCAATCAACTGAAAGGTAACCTCCAATTTTGGATGTGAAGTCTCTTGAAAGACACATTACAAAATAAGGTGGAAAATCCACCACCATCACATCCTGCAATATGGTTACACTTGGGAAAGCATGTAAAGTAAGTTTCATATTTTTAATCATGCCAATGGTCTTAGTTGGTGAACCATCAAGATGTAAAACACCTTTAGCACTTGGTTAATACTTAAGTCCTAACTTTTAGCAACCAATTTGGGCATAACAGTGTTTCTAGCTCCACTATCCACCATGCAATTATGAACTAAAGAGTCTCCAATAATCAACAAAAGATAAAAAGGAGGTGGTCTAACCAATTTTACCTCTCCAAAAATAACTTTTACCTCCTTAGATGCTTGTTGTTTTGAATTTTTAGCTTGTTGGTCTGCATTTTAACATCACCATGTTGACTGTATTTTTTGTAATTTCTATTGGTTTTGATGTTAATTTCAGACCTGCAAGCTCTTTGAAAAACAAATATTTTTATCTTAGAATGGATAACGTGTCCCACATACTCATAGTAATATGTTATTTCTTTGTATGATCAACTATATTGAAAGGGAAAGCTCTTACCTTAATCTAAATTTTTCAAAACAACAACTTTCTCTTGTACTTGGGATGAAAAAGAACTCTTACCAGCAGTAATATTTTGATTTTCTTGAGATAGTATAGAAGTTTGATCACTTGTATTTACATCCATAGCCCTCTTTCTTGACCTTGTAACAACTGCAACAAACTCAACTCTCTCCTTAGTTCCAACTTCCTGATTTAAAGCCACATGATCACTAATTTCAAAGTTTACCATAGTTGCATCTGGTTGCCCCTGCATAAAATTTGGATCTCCTTGTGTTGTAAGATAAAAAATTTGTTGAACCTTGATAATATGCTTCCTCTTGAGTCATTTGTGGCATAGTAAAACCTTTTGGTACCATCTCTAAGGTTGCATTTGGCTCACTAGGTTGCATATTAGGATTTGACATAATGTTATTTTGCATTGGAACTAATGCTCTAGAAGTTGAAGGGGCATTTGGATCAGCAATTGTAAGTGGTTTTGCTACTGTAATAGCTCCTTGAGTTAGATATGTAGGTCTATAACCTTGAGCAGGAGATATGAAATTGTTATAAGGCTGAAAAGGTGGTTGATATGGTCTATTTTCTTGAAATTGATTTCTTTTCAGTTGTACTATCTCATTCCCCATGGTTTAAACAACCCCTTTTAAGTCATCTATGTCACTAGGATGAACTATGGGAGGTAGTGGTGGTTTTGCAACTGGTGGAATAGGAGCTAGCTCAGGAAAAATGGGCATAGAAGGTCTAAGAGCCAATTTTCTAGCTTGTATAAGGTTGTTTCATGCTCTTATTGCAATGTTAAAGGCTGCAGGAAGAGTAGTACCACCCATGGACTGAATCATAACAACAATATCACTATTTAGTGCATGCAAGTATATAAAAATGCATGTTCAGGTGAAGGCTTAACTACTTGTTGGTATCCTTTCCAAGTTCTAGTAAATCTCAAATTGAAGTTTTCCATGAATTCTTGGGGTGCTCTTTTAATGATTGTAAGTTGTTCTATGAGGGATAAATGGTTTGATTTTTCCTCAAACTATTTACACAAGGCTACCCCAAGTTAAGTCCCATGTAGTAATTGATCCTATTGTCAAACTTTTATACCATTGGAGGGCTTGACCTTTAAAATATGCAAGCAAGTAATCTTAAGGAAACATCCTCCTAAGTAACATTATGTATAGAATATAGGGCAAAAACATCTCTAATATGTTTCAGTAGGAGTAGTTTGGTCTTCACCAGTGAAATAGGGAAGAATTTTCAAGGCAACAACTTATATGTCATGATAAACAACAATTTGCAAAGGACTACCATTTGTGAAGGCCATAAAAAGGTTGATTTCTAGCCATTAGAAAGATAGGAATTTGAATAACAAAGTTCTGATTTGGAGATGGAGGAAT
This sequence comes from Taxus chinensis, assembly GCA_019776745.2. Taxonomy (NCBI): domain Eukaryota; kingdom Viridiplantae; phylum Streptophyta; class Pinopsida; order Cupressales; family Taxaceae; genus Taxus; species Taxus chinensis. The sequence goes on from JAHRHJ020000787.1 coordinate 142,563, forward strand.
GGAAATATTAGGCAATATAACATATATGAAAGAGATACATAATGATAAGAAGTTATGATAGCCACAAGTCGGCTATATACATCCAATATAAGATATATGATTAAGGGCGTAGCATGCCCCTCCCCTTCGAAGCAACATTGTCCCCAATGTTGAGAAGATATGGATGCTGCTGCAGGAAATTTGCATCCTCCCAAGTTACGTCTTCATTGTCTAGATTTTTCCACTTGATCAAATACTCAGTGATGACCCTTGTCCTCAACCACTTAGTGTGTGTCTGAAGGATGCATTTTGGTTCCAGGATGATTCTTCCCTCTTCATCAAGCTCAGGTAACACTGTCTGGGTTGATATTGTCTGTCCAATTACCTTCTTTAGGTAAGATACATGGAAGACTGGATGAATTCGAGTAGCCAGAGGAAGTTCCAGTTTGTATGCTACATTGCCAATCTTTTGTAACACTTGATAAGGACCATAATACTTAGGTGAAAGCTTGTTATCCTTTTTGTGTTGTTTTAAGGACATTTCTTATATGGTTCTAAATGCACAAAAACCCAATCACCGACTTCAAAATATCTTTCACTGCGATGTTGGTCTACCTGCTGCTTCATGCGGTTTTGTGACATGGCCAAATTCTCCCTGAGACTAGAAAGCACCTCTTGTTGGTGTTGAATATGTTCTTCAACTACTCAAACCTTTGGCTGGACTCTCAAAGATGAAGTGATAGATGGTGGATGGTACCCATATAATGCCAAGAAAGGAGACATTTTAGATGAAGTATGAAAGGAGGTGTTATACCACCATTCTGCCAGTGGTAACCATTGGACCCATCTCGCTTGCTTATCTGACATAAAAAAAAAAAGATATCCCTCAAAGAACTTGTTTACCACCTCTATTTTCCCATCATACTGGGGATGATAAGAAGAACTACGAGCTAGTTGTGTGCCCAAGCATGAGAACAAATCAGTCCAAAAATTACTAGTAAAGATAGGGTCTACGATCACTTACTATAATCTTTGGTGTCCCATGTAGCTTCTGAATTGTATCCCTGAAGGCCGTTGCTACTGTACTTGCAACAAATGGATGTGATAAAGCACAAAAATGGGCATATTTGGTGAGTCTATCCACCACCACCATGATTACATTTTTACCTTCTGATTTAGGAAATCCTGTGATGAAGTCCATAGAAACCTCTTCCCACCTCTGGCTAGGAATAGATAGAGGTTGTAAAAGACCTGGGGACTTAATTGTTTTCGCCCTTATTTTGCTGACAAACCATGCATTCTGCCACAAAATTTTGGACATCTCCTTTTAGCCCTTCCCAGAAAAAATCATGATTTGATTCAATGATAAGTCTTTAAGAAGCCAGAATGACCCCCTACTGGAGAAGCATGGAGCTCAGATAGAACCCTATTTTTAAGGATTGAATTCTTACATAGATATAATCTATCTTTATACCATAAAACATCTCCTTTCCATAAAAAATTTTCTGACATGTTTGGATCTTGTTGGAGATTCTGAATGATATTTTGTGTACTTGGGTCATTTTTCCATTCAGACCTTGCATCCTCTATCCAATCCTCCTGTAATACAGATATGGCACACAACAATGCCTGGGTAGATTCATCCTTCCGAGATAAAGCATCAACAACTACATTCTCTTTCCCTTTCTTGTATATTATCTCAAAATCATACCCCAACATTTTTTAGACCCATTTCTATTGTTCTTCTGATGATAAATGTTGCTCTAAGAAGTATTTCAAACTATCATGATCTGTCTTTACTTTGAAATGTCATCCCATTAGATATGGTCTCCATTGTTTCACTGCATGAAGTATTGCTAACATTTCTTTCTCATAAATTGGTTTAGATATATTCTTACCTTTGAATTGGTGGCTCTCGAAGGCAATGGGTCACCCTTCTTGCATGAGTACTGCCCCCATACCATACCCTGAAGCATCACATTCAACAATGAATGTTTTTGAAAAATATGGGGTGGCTAGAACTGGAGTGGTGCACATGGCCTCCTTCAACTTCTCAAAGGCCATAGTAGCTTGCTCATTCAATGGAAAGATTCCTTCTTCAATAAAGCTATGAGTGGTGTGTGATGCTGCCATAATTCCTTACAAATCTATGATAATAACCTGTAAGCCCCAAAAATCCTCAGATATTTTTTAGGGTTTTGGGAACCTTCCATTCAAGCATGGCTTTTATCTTGTTAGGATCCACTTTAACACCTTCATAAGAGACAATATGACCCAAATATTCAACCTCCTTGACACCAAAAGAACACTTAGAAGGCTTTGCATAAAGTTGATGTTGTTCAAGAAATTCCAACACCTCATTTACATGATGCAGGTGTTCCTCCCATGTTTTACTATATATTAATATATCATCAAAGAACACTAAAACAAACTTTTGAAGAAATGGCTTAAATATAGAATTCATCAAGCTTTGAAATGTAGAGGGTGCATTTGTTAGTCCAAAAGGCATTACCAAGAACTCATAGTGTCCTTCATGTGTCCTGAAGGTTGTTTTATGAATATCTTCATCCTTGATTCTAATATGATGATATCCAGAATGAAGATCAAGTTTTGTAAAGTAAACAACACCATGTAACTCATCTAGCAAATCATCAATTACAGGAATAGGAAACTTATCTTTAACTGTGTACTTATTGAGTTCCCTGTAATCTAGACACATGTGCCAATTGTCATCTTTTTTCCATACCATCACTACAGGAGAAGAGTAAGCACTTTGACTATGATGAATAAGTCCTGCTTCTAACATCTCTTGAACTATCTTCTCAATCTCACTCTTTTGCATATAGGGGTACCTATAAGGTCTGATGTTGGGTGGTTGAATCCCTGGTACTAGCTGGATGGCATGGTCATGGTCTCTTTTAGGAGGCAAACCCTTGGGACATTTCTCCAAAAACCCCTGAGTGCTCATCTATAACTACTTGCATATCTGATGGTATAAATGTATTGGAATGATGTGCTTCCAATGAAAATAGTTGTGCTACAAACCCTTCTGCACCCTTTCTAAGATAATTTTTGCATCTGATGAGAACTTACCATCTATGGGGACTTTGCTCTTAGTCCTTTTAGTTTAAAATTCCTCCCTTCGTACTGAAATTGCATGAACAACTCTTGGAAATTCATTTCAATAGTTCCCAAGGTGGTAAGCCACTGAACTCCTAACACAATGTTTGCTCCTCCCATGGAAATGGCATACATATGGGGCTAGTTAGCAAGTAATCTCCCATGACGAGATTAATGTTATGGCATTTTCCTAAACAACTAATAGTTTTCCCATCAACAATCATGACTTGACATTCTGGAGCTGGATAAACAAAGCAGTTCAAGCGTACCTGCTAACTTATGATTGATGAAATTGTGAGTACTTCCCGAATCAATCAACATATGTTACCCTCTATTTTTTTAAGAATCCAACTACTTTGAGAGTTTGGGGAGTGCTAATACCAGAAATTGCATGGCATGATATTGTTGGTTGGGGATCTCCTAATTCCTCCTCTCAACCATGCTCTACTCTTCATCTTCTTGTCTTCTTCTTCAGTAGGTCCCTCAATGTAGAACAACTTCTTTTCAGCACACTTATGTCCTGGTCCAAATTTTTGTCACAATTAAAACATAACCCTTTGGCTCTCTTTTCTTCAATTTGTTGAGGTGTTAGTCTTATTGTCCAAGGGAATGATGGTGGAAGGCTGCTACGATCTCTGATATTACTGACAGTTTGTTTCCAACTTGAAAGAAATTTTTCCTCTACCCTACGTGCCATGATCATAGAGTCTGAAACCTTATGAGGATTAAACATACGCACCTCAGTCTCAATTTGTTCTTTAAGACCCCCAAGAAATAAGTCATTCAAATTATCTTTAGGAATATTTTCCACCCGTAAGGAAAGGTTTTGGAATTGATGGATGTAATCTTTGACTGTTCTTATTTGTCTGAGCTTTGCTAATTGGCTGAAATAATTCTCTAACACACTAGAACTATAGTGAAATTGTAACTCTTCGGTGAATATTGTCCATGTAACATTGAGGCCACTCTTTTTCCTTTGAGCACATAACCATCGATACCAAATGAATTGGTCAGGTTCAAGATACAACGATGCCATGGTAACCTTTTGTCCCAATGGAATCTGATGAAGATCAAAGAAATTCTCCATTTGGTTAATCCAATTGAGTGGATCCTTTCCATCAAAATTACGCATTTCCACTTTTGGAAGCATGTTACGGGCTTGTAGAGTGTTTGTATTTGGATTGGTCATGTTTGTAGATCCACCTTGGCTAGTTTGTTTATTACTTTGACCTAAAGATCCACCATGGTTAATATGAGTATGATTGAGTTGTGGCTCATTAGGAATGATATGATGACCCATGATATTGTAACTAAATTGTTGAATGAAATCCTCCAATCGTTGTCCAATATTTTCTACATCTTCTTTGTTGGCCACTCTACCTTCGAGGTTTCACAACTCTAACTCAAGATAGCTGACCTTATGGTCAGTTGAAGTAAACCCTAACCCTGAGGACTCTGTAGATACCCCTTCTGACTCTAACTCCTCAACTATTATCTCATCCTTATCAGGGGTTTTACCCGGAGTGATGGGATTCTTTTTTCCTCTTGTCGAAGGCCCAGCCATGATGCCCCAAAATGGTAAGATTTAAGGATCAAGGTCGAAATTTAGGGTTTGGAGATTTCAATAGGAATTCGGCCAAATTTTATAAAACTCAAAGAACAAACTCAAACTAATTTTTAATCTTCTTTCTGGAAATGTAAATAACTTTGAAAAATTCCACAAATTGCACCCTATGTAGCCGAATTATGAAAAAACATAAAACCGCTATAACTTTTGCAAAACAAGTAAAAAATTATTAAAATTTTGAGGGAAGCTTACTTGACTGATTGTTCCATACCACAAAAAAATTTGCAGACAAATTCACTACCGATGTTGAGATATGGATGAACCTTCAAAATTAGGGTTTGACACAGTGTTGGCTCGAGTTCAAGCTCTGATACCACTTGTAATGAAATTACTTGTATAATTCAGATCATGAGCAGAAATATAACACCAAATAACACAATATTCCAGAATAATGATCTCAATATGTAATTATAATAGCTTCGCCACTTCGAGGGGGAAACCTCCAAACCATACAATAATACTCAAATGCTCCAATGATGATAAACTACTACCTACTAACCTCTATATATACTATTCCTATGCTATGGCCAACACCAAGGCTGACCCACTAATGAAAATATAACATATATGAAAGAGATACATAATGATAAGAAGTTATGATAGCCACAAGTCGGCTATATACATCCAATATAAGATATATGATTAAGGGCGTAGCATTGTTGTTGACCTTGTGTTCACCTTAGGCATGGAACATGAAAAAATCTGCAATTAATTCCTCTTAACAACTAATCTTTCGTTGTAATAATGTTGATCCATCAAAATCTTCACCTAAAATAGTCAAGGTAATAAGAAATTGAAATTGGACTGAGTGGCTCTTGGTTGATTATAACTCTTAGATCTTCATTTATATCTCCTTGATTTATGCTGAACTGTTACAAAAAATAGATCGGGTTGCTGATTTGGAGCAACTGAAATTTTAGGAACAACCTTGAGAAAGCACTATCTTCATCTACATGCTAAAAATAACACCAAAATTTGGTCTGTTGCGTGCCAAAAACTATTATCGGTTTGGAGTGCACCCTTGATGAGGAAGTGCAAGTAACATCCTCACTTTGACTGATACAATGGGAACTCCTCTGAGCTGTGGATGACTAGGGTTGAGGAAAACCTCTAGAGCGGGTTGGTTCCCTTGGTAAATCACCTAAACTAATTCTCTAGTGGGGTTGAAGGAGAGAAAAACAACACAAACTTAAGAAAAGTAGGTAAATAAGGTGATACACCAAAATTTTGAGACCTATACTTGCACAAAATCACACTTACTTGACTATAAAAAAACTGATAAAATTCACTACAACCATTTCTTATTTGATGGATCTTGCACTCACAAAAGGCATTGAACATACACTTACGTGACTTGCAAAACTTACAAAATAGTTAAATGGAGGTGCTGGAAAGTTATGAGCATGCAAAGGAAAGAAATTATTCACTAAAACATACCACACAACCTATTGTAACACACTTCAAAAAACTTCAATTGGAGGAAAAATATCTTTATTGCTTCAATAAGGTGCACAAGTACAAGATTTCTACATACAAGTCGCAGAATGACAATAAGCCCCCTACAAGCTTGGCACAAGCAAGGTATATATAGCAAAAGTGTATCCAGCTCCTAAAATAAAATTCTACATCTCATACCTAAAATTGACAAGATGGCTAATTGGAAACAAATCCAATAGCCACTTTGTGACAATTTTAAACAATTTTGCAAAAATCAATTTTCCAATAATAGGAAAAATAAGTCATGCATATTTGCAAAAGCTAAAAATATTTTTACATGGTCTATTTTTGTCTTTTGGACCTGAGTCAAACTATTTTTGAATCTCCCTTTTACAAGATTAAGGTATTATTTGGATGATTTTAGGTAAATATTCCAGTCTTATAAAAGGCAATATTTGTCCTATTATGAGATAGGTTTATTTTTGCTATTTTTGGCTTCATGCAATATGAATTGGTTAATTTGATCTTGCTTATATATGAAAGTCATAATAGTTTGATTCGAGCATAGTTGGATCATATGCATGGTTGTAATAATTAAACTTGGTTTTTTTGACTTTTCATATGCAAAGTATTTGGTTTTGTTCACTATGCAAAACAATTAATCATTTAAACCATTCCCCTAACCACATGGTTTTAACATGGTTGGCATAATTTAACCATGGTTTTGGTCAATCCTGGTTAACAATTAAAGCAGGGTTACTAAATCAATTCAATACCATGTTCAGCTAGTTTGAAGCCTAGGGGAAGGATGGGGAACCCTAAAAATAATCATTTGCACTTTTGAGTCGTTACTTGGAATTTTCAAGCATTTTTTCTGCTTAAGAAGAAACTATGGAGTCATTGGGGTGGCCATTATTCAACTTTCAAGATCTATACATCTACTTTTTCTCTTTGTATGACCTTATTTTGCCATGCATCGAAGTCAACTTTTCCATTATGAATCTTGGTTATGTGAAATGAGCTTTGGGGAGATTTGAGTTCAGCTTCTCTGGTTTTGATCATTGTTGTAGACAGATTTCAAGGGCTTAGAGTTCAGTTATATATGGTTGTTCATTTTGAGCTCGAGATCTTGCATACATCTGGTCTGAACTATCTTTTTTAAACTTTCATTACATCTTTGTTGTGGATGTTTTCTTAGATAAATTTTGAAGGTAGGGCTTTGTCATTATCATTTGAATTCAATTTTCTCTAGATATGTGAACCCAGATTTGGGTTTTCTGCTTAAAATGAGCTATCTTATGTGTTGAGATTTCTGTTTATTGTACTAGATTAAGGGTGTTCAGCTTTGTTTGATTCGATATTCAAGCTATGAAATATTCTATTCCCTTTTATGCATGTTATTGAGGCTTTCCTTTGTGAACGTGTTAAGCTTCTAATTTTATTCTCATTTCTACATTTTCAAACCCTTGACCTAATTTGTTTGACTTGTTCGAGTGAGAAAAAACACAGCTCATCGTGAGTCATTTTTTATTCAAGCTCTCTTTGAGCTTTCAATTGTATTCCTATTTGTTATGGAGTGTTATAACCTGGAGTGTTAGATCTATAACTAGTGATCTTGATGCATGGTTTCTCATATTTCTCCATTTATGGGTGAGCTGCTCGGATGTATTGTAAGCTTTTTTTTTCTATTTATATGGTAGCATAAGTTCAACTTGTATCATTATTATGCTTCGTATGTTATGAACTCGACACTTCTCCACATTCAGATCTCTTGGTTTTATTTATGGCACAAGACTATTGCTTCGAGAATGTATTGACCATTGTTTATATGTAGCTTTTGTATTCCTTTGACTATAAACGGTGTCATGAAAGAGAAGTTTGGGACTTGATTTTGTAAGCTCATCTTTGCATCTTTATTTCCTCTATACTTTTATTGAGTTTCACTTACTAAAACCAGCTCGAATCCTGTTGAGAATTGTTTCCATCGCATTCCTTGGTTATCATGGCTATTCATTCCATTGCAGCTCTTAATCATTCACCCAACCCTAATGAACATGGGGTTTGAAAAGCTCGTTATTTACACATCTTGATTAATCTCCTTGCTTATCCTGGAGCTATGGGTTTTATTATTATAACTCATGCTTGTAGTTCATAGTTCGCATTTTTGGGTCAAGCTTCATAGGGTTTGTATTGTTTTAACCTTGCTTGGAATCTGTTATTGGTTTTATTTAACTGCTCGATGGTCATGCCTTTTTAATAACTTAGCCATTTTGATGAGATTTTGATTCATAGGCTTAAAACCAAAACTCATTTGAACCATTGTATGTCTCAGATTTTGCATACTCGCATTCTGATTTTGGGATTTTGTTCAACTCAACCCTAGTTTTGTCTTTAATCCTTGAGATGGGTTTGCTCACTGCAATTGTAGCTTGAGCTCGTGGAATTGATTGGCCTCTATTTTACATCCTTTTAACACTTGTTTAATGAATTTTAGAAGCATGTGTCAAAGATTATGTAGCAAGGCTAAAACAAACTCCAAAAACTCTGATTTTTTTCTTAAACTGATAACCTTTTAAAAAGAAAACTATTGTGTATATTTGACAAATTTTTACTCTTGTTGAGATGCAACTATTCTATGTATACTATTTCAGATATCATTTTTAATTGATTAATAATCGGTGCAGATGCATAGAAAATTGTCTTGTATTATTATTTCTTGCATACATACCCTTGAATTGGAAAATGTTGTAATCTTCTTATCTTATCATGATTACATTCATATTGAAAACTAAAATAATACATTTATTTTGAATATGTCAACATATGTGCTTTCATGAAATTTATGCAACTTGTTGATCTTCTCTATAGGCAACCCTGTGCATTGATAAACTTGGCAATATTTCATTAGATAAGCTTTGTAGCCTATGGTTGTTGGAAATGTATACCTGTAACTGAAATATGCATGAATTTTCTAGGTCTTTGATTAAATGCATACAAATATTTTGAACATGTGTCAATTCTCTTTTTGGGTAAGATGATTGTCACTTCTCAAATTCCAAATCATATTTTCCCTTAGAGCCTTCTACAAAAATAAAGCTATGTGACTTGTCACAGTCATCTAGATTTGTCTTTAAACAACAAGTTGATTGTCTCTTAGATTGCTTTTTCACAAGGTTGAAAGTTGTATCTTTTTACCCATTATCTTGCAAATGCATGTGACTGTACATAGAATCTTACTCTGGCATGTGTTTACTTGCATAGCTGTATTGTCTTTGGATTTTCTTATAAGCAACCCCATAAATGCCATTTTGAAGAATTCATTTGGGATTATATTTGAATTAATCATTTGTATCTTTTCTTTGATCTCCTTCTAAAAATTGAAACTCTTTGTTTTTAATGATTTCTATTCTTTCGAAACAATGGTCATGAAATTGTCAGAGAACCTGCATCTTGATGCATTCTGAAATGTGTATGAAATGTTATTATCTTACGACTCATCATGAAAAACTATACTTGTTATATCCTATCATAAAAACCTGTAATTTGAGTTGTTGTAAACTTTTTTCATACATTGATATTTATTCTTTACTTGATGGAGAAATCTATCATAAATTTTGTACTTAATTTTGAATCATTACAAATTTGTATCTTTTGTATTTTGTATGATCTAAAATGCTTGCTTTATGATGATGCATATAGGTATAATGAAGTAACATAAAAGTTAGAGTCCCTAAGCTCTAACATGTCCTTTCTTTTTCTTTCAGGTATAGTGAAGCAGAATGATGGAGACAACTAGAGAAAACTTGTTGGAAGTGGCTTCATCTACTCAAGAAATGATGAGTTTCTTACTTCTTACGTTTTCAGTTTTATACTTATATGCATTCTTTTTGTTAGCCATATCCCACATCTTGTGTGGGATTACTGTACACTTTCTTTATGAATAAATGAAATACCTTATGTAATGAGTTGTATATTTTCTTTTGCATTTATTTTCAGTAACATAATGTTAAATGAACCTTTACAACTCAATATCTAAGACAATTTCACTTAATCATAAGGAAATAAAATGAATTAATTATACCTTTATTTGATCATTCGAACATGAGTAGTAACACCTAATCTAATTGTAACTATTCATCAACCCACCATATTAAAAATCTATAACTAAATTTTTTGTTTTAGAATGTGTTTTCTAATATATGTTTCCATTCCTACCTTCATTAAGGCCATGCAGTAATCTTCCATGGCTGATGTATAGTCTTGATGAAGATGAAGCATAGGTGAGGAATTTCATTTTTGAAACAACAACTTAAGTTACAGATTTTCCTGCATTCCATATCTGGATCTATCCAAACTTAGAAATCGAGAAAAAATTTGTACCCCTCTCCAATGATTGACCAAAATGGTCAAGAACACCATAATTAGATTTAACATGAAACCTTAATTATGATTTTAGTGAATTAAGTATATTAAAGGATGTAGGGGTTAGTCAATAGGTGGATTATTCTGATTAATTAACTTCCAAAATTTATTATTACAAAGTCAATAATAATGGTTTTATACATAGTAACTGATATGCTAAATAACAAATGAACTTAAAATAAAACAAAGGAATGAGTGCACTTAGCTGATTAAATGATGATTTTACAAATTTCTTGGAAAAATGCACTTGTAGGAACATGGAGATCTAGACTTGAGAACAAGCTTCCGTTCTAGGAGACTGTCACTAGAAAATGGACTTGGGGTAGGACTGTACAACTCGTCCAGGGTTATACAGTATGGTCTACACCTCCTATAAGGTCTTGGACATGCTTGGCTCAAGGATCTTGGTTTTTGTACATATTTTGCACTCTCTGTTATTTGAAATCTATGTTGTCACTTTTTAAACCTTACATTTTTAATTATCAAGTGAATCTATCTGAACATCTCTAATCATCATCTCAAACCCTAGCCATGGATTAAAATTATTGTACAAAGCAAATATTAGTTGGGTTGTGGGAACCCATGTGCACCAACGATGCTAGAAACTAATTCTGAAGAGGCATCGAATTTCATAGCATTATCGACCTAAAATTTTGATATTTAAATGAATGAAACTAGATCTTGACAACCCATCTTTGACAGTGCTTGAATTGAGTTTGTCTCTTTCTAAGATACTTGGTGAAAGGGATATTTGGGCACTTGTAAATGATGATATATTATTTCCTGGACCCTGCTAAGGAGATTCAATACATATTGATATTACTTACCCTATTTAATTTAGATGTGCTAATATGCGATATTTATGCGGATCCCTGGGTGTCTTTTACAAGTGTTAGGAAGTAAGTGTATCAATGTAGTTCCATAAGAATTTCAGGTTAGTAAATGAGGTAGTGTTTACTTGCTTATATAGGGTTTTGTAAGATGTTTTATCGAATAAAATGATGACCTCAGAGAGATTAGAAGACCCTAGAAATGATATAAATTTGAAAGAAAAGTTTGGAGGACATGTTGGTATACAGACTATACTAGTCAGTCAGGACCAGGATGTATTTTCCTGGCCAATTTGTAGGGTCATGACCAATAGAAAAAAAAAACATACGCAATCTTAAGTTAGGAACATATTGCTTGATGTTTGTATATGGATTTTTTGCACTGTAATCTCATAATTTCATGACATGTGATAGAGCGATGATAAACAAGCTAAACATGAGACCTATGGAATGTGACCAAAGTAGGAATTGGAGATAGGTTGTATTTATCTTAGCAAGAGTGCATAATCAAATTTACTAGTGCAATGTCAAAGAGTGAATTGTTAAATTTGAGTGTCTACATATGTCCTTCCTTTAAGTATGAAATTAAATTGCATGCTTAAAAGAAAAGATACTTGAGTGTGTAGACACACTTTGCCTTCACTCGAATGTTTTTTTTTCCAAAATCCCATTGTGCTTGGTATTAGCATGCTCCACGATGAAACCTACAACACATAGTGTAGTCAATGTCCATGATAAAGTAATGAATTTTAACTCACATGTAAAGAGTAATATGAAAAACTTGCATTTGCATAAGAATGAAATGAAAGAGATGTAAATAAGGAAGGAATACACATGTTTGTTTGTGGAGTGAGAAAATATCATGTTTTTCTTGTGTTTGAGGACATAGAGTGTAATTCGAAAGAGGAGATTCTCGAAACACTGCATTTGAAATAATAAATCTTGACATTTTGAGTCCAGCTACGGGACCCATCGTCAGGAGAGAAAGATTTTATTCCCAAAGAGAAATTATTACAATAAATAGTGTAATATTTGAATCTTGACCTTTTTTATTCTTTAGAAAGTATTTTCTTCTTCATGTTAGACCTTTCGTATTCTCTAGCTCTTATTTTTCGATGAGTGTAAAAGGGTTTCCATGTATTGCTTAGGATAAATCCATCATCCTTATTTTAATTGTTAGGAGATTTTTCTATTTCAATGGCTTCACAAATTTGACGTTAGGAGATTTTTCTATTTATATTTCCATCATGAATTGGATATGGCCCAATATTCCGTTAAGGTATCACAAAAAAAAAATGGAGGTTTTGCATGTCAAAGGGCCAACAAAGATTTGTGTCATCGAGAAATCTAAACCACCATCAAGATTTTTGTATGGCAAAATGAAGAGCATGGTTTTCAAAATCCTCCATGTATAAATTTGTCATAACCGGAGAAAGGGGGATCCCATAGCAACGCCTACTATTTGTTCAAAAAAATCTCCTCTTAAGGTGAAAAAAGTGTACGAAAGGTAGATCTCTATTAATTTTTGGATTTCTTGTGTGGTGGAATTTCCAGGTATTTTGATGGCATCTGCAATAGGGATTTTTATGAATAGTTGAACCACGTCAAAACTGACCAATAATTCTTCCTTGGATATTTTCTCTTCTTTGATTTTATCCATAAATTTTGCCGAGTCCTTCACACGTGTATTTGTTTTTCCAACTAATTTTTTTAATTTCTTTACAAAAAAAAGAATCCATATTATAAGTGGGTGAGCCCCTTGGGTTAACAATTAGTCTTAATTGGTGACGTGTTTTGTGGATTTTTAGAGCTCCGTATATTTGAGGGATGATGGGTGCTTGTGGCATGAGCTTCTTCTTTGTGGCCTCGTCCAAGGTTGTTTCTTTAATCTCCTTCCTGACCTATTTTAATATCCTTTCCATAAGATTGTGATCAACTTTTTTGTAGCTTTCATTGTCCCGTAGATGTTCAAACATATTTTGATTGTAATTTGACTTGTCCATTAAAACAATAGGATTCCCTTTGTCTGCTTTGACAATAATAATATATTCTTCGTTTTTAGTTCTCTTGAGATATTAAATTTTGGAGGTTTTGATTTTTTGAGAGCTCAAGTGCATTCCATACGCAGGCCTTTTGCTTCATCTAATGGAATTCCCATTTCTTTAACTTCAATACTTCTTATGATGTCCTCGAAGGGGATATTCTTTGGAGCAATTGAAAATCTTGGGCCTTTGTTCACGATGTCTATCTTCGGTTTATCCAAGTGGAGGGTGGAAATATTTATCACACAATTTTTGAATTGTTCATTTCCTTTCAACCCACTGGTCTATGGGATTCAAATCCTATGTGATTTCCAAGGTGTGGAATTCTCTTTGGGACGTTAGGATGAGTGCACAGGCATGTGTTTATTCCTTAGCTATCTACTTCATGCAGGTTCCTTACGTCGTTTGGAGAGATATGTGAAGGTTCTGTGTTTTCTAAGCTTTCACGCTCTCCACGTATCTCCAAGTTATGCATAAAATCAAAGAAGACAAACTCTCCAAGGAAGAATTAATGGTCAGTTTTGACATGGTTAAACTATTCACAAAAATCCCTATTGCAGATGCCATCAAAATAGTTGGAAGAAATCCAAAAATTAATAGAGCTCTGACTTCGGTCTACTTTTTTCACCTTCAGAGGAGAATTTTTTGAAAAAATAGTAGGATTTTTCTATGGGATCCCCCCTTTCCTTGATTATTGTAAATTTATACATGGAAGATTTTGAAAACCGTGCTCTTTATTATGCCATACAAAAACCTTGATGGTGGTTTAGATTTGTTGATGAAAAAAATATTTGTTGGCCCTATGACAGGTAGAACCTCAAAAATTTCTTGTGCCACCTTAACAGAATATCAGACCATATCTAATTCATGATGGAAATTGAATCAGATGGAAACCTGACTTTTTTGGATGTTCTCATTTCCATAAAACAAGATGGTGGAATTTCTCATCAGGTTTTTATAAATAAGACACATAAAAATCTATATCTCAACAATAGATCACATCACCACCCAACTCAAAAAATGGCCGTTTTAAACACAATGGTAACAAGAGGAACGGGAATTTAAAATGAGGACTATTTGTGACTGGAACTAGAATATTTAACCACAATTTTATGTTGCAATGGTTACAATGACAAATAAATCCAAAGAGCATTCAAGCATTCTTTAACACACAAAGAAAAAAAGGACCAAGAAGGGAAGATCCAAGACTTGTAATCAAACTCTCGTATATACAAGGCCTCACATATAGCATTGCAACAATTCTATCAAGAAAATGTCTCAAAGTAATTTTTAATCCACTGAAAACACTGAGAAACATCCTGGATAGAGAAAAATATCCTCAGGAACCCAAATTATACGGTGGAGTATACTCGCTCCCATGCTCATGCAAAAAACAATACACTGGAGAGACATGAAGAACATTAAAAAATTATATAAAAGAGCATATTGCAGATATTTTCCATGACCAAATTACAAAATCCACTCTTGCAGAACACTCCTCCAAATTCAAACATCACATTTGCTTTGAAGATACAAAATTGATTGCAAGAATTGACCACTGTTTAACTCAAATGTAAAGAGTAAGATGAAATATTTGCATTTTCATAAGAATGAAATGGAAGAGATGTAAACAAGGAAGGAATACAGTTGTTTGTTTGTAGAGGGAGAAAATCTCATTCTTTTCTTGTGCTTGAAGATTTATTTATTGACTTTACCAAAGGATAGGGGTGATCAGTCCCCAATTGCGCTGAGGAGAAACTAGAGTATTAGGTGCATGCAACCCAACATGGAATGCTGAGGAGAAAGAAAAAGAATGAAGTGTTGAAACACCCCACTAAGAAGAAGACCGGGTATCAAAGTTATTCAACAACTTTGATATCTTCCCCTTTGAGTACAAGAGGAAAAGGAAAGTCTGCCTATAAAGAACTTATCCACTTCAATACCTTCCATAACCCCATGGAACACACCACTACAAATAGATCTAAATTTTGTAAATAAGGACACATAGTAGAAAAGAGAATGAGTGCCCCCATGCCCTTCCCATGTGTCATACAACTAAATAGAAACTGTAATGTTGAAATGTTGATGGAGGAAGGAGACTTTATGCCCCCAAGATTTTGAAATTATAGTAGAAACTGAATGTCGTATGGTGAAGGAGTGAAGTAATTCATGCCCCCTATATTATCTAAACTAAGTGAACTGAGCCTGAAACTGTGCTCAAAAACCTAAATCTGTAGCTGAAAACCTGAAACTGCTGAGAAATTTGATGTAACTACCTCCTAGGAAAAAAATGTGAAAGGGTCAGGACCATACCATACGGTCTTGACCAATATATATGGTTTTGAACATGTGAATTTTTTAAATTTTGTGTTTGTTCTAGATTTTTTAGTACATATACCCTGTTTGTACCTATATGTTACCCCATAATTATACATTTGTGTCTTTTTGTAGGTGTAGAATATACCTATATGAATGACCCCTCTTTTGAGGTATGTGTGAAAACCGAGTTGAGAACTTTTCTCAAAAGAAAATATGTGTTCACATGCATTAGATGTCTAAGAAATTTTAGGAGAGGTTAGATTTTTGAAGAGGTGGAAACCTTGAAGAACCTGTACCTATAAAAAGGAAGGTGTTTACACATGGTGGAAACCATGGCACATAATAAAAATAATGATAGAAATGAATAGAAACCAGTATAGATGATAGGAACAACAGTAATACAAATGCATGTAAGAGAAACAAGTATAAAAATAGTGAAATCGGATGTAACAATTATGCAAACAATGTCACACAAAATATATAAAGCCACAAATATGGGACACCCATGGTGTTCACAAGACAATCAAGGCTCGTAGGCCTGCAAATAAGACAAAACAATAACCAAAAAGATAGGAATAATACCAAAAACATGGGACACCCATGGTGTCATAAGACAATCAAGGAACATAGGGCACAAGAAATGAAAACAAGAAAATAGTATCACACACACAAACAAGTATGCATGAAATAAGAGTGTCAAAACATGATAATATGATATAGTAGTCAATATAGGTGAAAATATGTGAAACAAGGTATGTCAAATGCTACACAAGACACATGTGTTAGTCCGGTTAGCTCAAAAGATAACATGTACACAATATATGTAAATCAAGCATAATGAGGAAGTAGAAAGGAACTATAATAGAACAATAACACCTAGATGTAGTGTAAAATAGATGCCCCTAAATGTATAGGAAGTTTGGGTAAAGGGTTGGCCAACACCTATCATCATGTACCACTCTATGTATGTCCACATCATGCTCAAAATACCATGTCAACATGTGTGTAAAGAGTAAATAAGCATGTTATTTATCAAACCAAAGTGACAAACAACATGTATAATGTAAAGTGCTAACAACTCAAGCAAAGTGTACAAGGTCTTGATTTTGTATTTTTACAAATATGTGAATGTTTTTGTATTTTGAAACTATGTTAATGTTTTTTATATTTTTGAAAGATTATCTATTAGAGGGTGGAACAATGCTACCAAGTGGTATCGAGAATATCATTAGTGTTGGGATCAAAACCTGAAAGGGTCAAGGTTGACCATGTGGTGAAGCCTTTGAAAAGGGATTAGTAAATAATCCAATTCTGGAGAAAGTAATATAAGGCCATAATGTATTCTTCATCAGTGTAAGGAGGGTCATGCATCCTCATAGTATGAATCCAATATTATATTAGGTTGATAATCATAATAATGATTTTCATTGTGAATGATATGTCACCAATGAGAAGGGGAAAGGTGATACTAGTGTTGTGTGGAGTGAGTACTCAGATATATGTTGTAACATAGATCATCCAAGAGCTAATGGTATGGATTGAGGATCAAGAGTGACCAAAAAATTTTGTGATAAGGTGGAGGTCAAAATCCAATCATGAGCATAATGTAACCTTGGAAAGTATCAAAGGAGTAGAAAGAGGTATGATATTGAGTGTTAACCCCAAGGTATATCAAATCCTCATAAGTATAAATGTTTTTATGTGCATGTAAATTAAGTGGGACATGGTCAAAAGTACCATGGATATAGATAGTGCAAGTGAAAGTGTTGAATCCTAAGGTGGACACTAATTGTATGAACTATCATCAAGAAGGTATTTGCTTCGATAGGTGAGAATGTGGCATGAGACATAATGACATGTCCTTGGGTCTTGAGATTAGTGACTATGTCAGGTTAAATCAATAGTGGTCAGTTCATGTCCTGATACATGATGATAGTGACAAAAATGGATTATCTAGCTTGTTTGAAATATTTTTGATAGAGTGATGATACTTAGATGGAAAGGAAAGGAAACCATGATCAAGTAAGATAGGAAAGAGTGATGATGGTGAATCAAGATGAGAAGGTATCTCAATAGAATTATTGGGTGGAATAATATCCAATGTATTGATTGTATGTTGTAATGGATCAAGGTTACTACTATCATGGGAATGTGAGAACTAGTGATGTTAGTATTCAAATAGAGTAGTCTTGAGATGATAATTCTCATGGGGTGGGTGGAGGTAAAGAAATCATGAAAATGGACTCATCTTCATCAATTGGGTTGAAATTTATTTTACAAGTTATCATCAATAAGTTTAATGGGATCAATGTCACTATCAGTAGAGTAATCAAGTGCATCAAGGTTGTTGAGTAGAAACATCCAAAAGGTTAGGGGAAACAATCATTAGTGTGGAATAATGAAATAAATGAAGGAATCTATCTAATGTGGAGGTATCTAGAGGTGGTTCAATGGATGGGGAGGTAGTGGGTTCTAGAGTGGTGGTTGGTTTCACCAACAACATATGTGTCTAATTTTTCCAATAGGAATTAGTTTGTAATGGGGGAGTGACTGAAGGAATTTTTGGGTTAGACATATCGATTTGACAATACTAGAAAGGCTCAGGGTCATGGGAATAGTATGTTCAGTGTCATTGTGGAAAATTTGACACAATGATGGAAATTGGATGAAACAACTTGCACAATATGAATCCAAGGATGTCCTAAAAGCATATTGTAATGAATAATATTGTCCATGATGTAAAAGGTTGTAGGTAACAACTTAGGACTTACTAGAAGGTCGAGAGTAATAGTGTTGAGTGTAGATCATGTGATGTTGTCAAATCACACATAATAGTAGTAGTAGTATTAATTACAATGGGGAAATTCCTATTTATGTGAGGAGGGTTTTAGGGACATATGTTAAGGCCAAAACCATTATCAATCAAAATTCATTTGATGAGAAAACTTCAGATACTTGCAGAGATGAAAAGGGGTGGGCATGTGTCTAGAATTAGGAACTTCCATATTGGATATCATTATTAGTGAAAAAATAGTGTGATCAAGTGACCTTAAAGTATCCATGAGGGAAGAAAAAGTAATTGGGTGAGTATCAATAGCTAAATTGAAAGCCCTCAAAGTATCTTATAAAATTCCTTATAAACAAGGATTTTTGAAGTAACTCTAAGAGAGAGATATCTTAGTATGGGTGTTATTAAGTTTTTCTAAGAGATCATACCCTTTAGAAGGTGCATTATCCTTATTCATAGGAGTTGTAGGTTAGGGGAAAATGTGGGTTTCCCCTCGATTCATTTGCTTATTACATCTTGTGGTAACAACATTAATGTGGGATCCATTGGGGTAGTGTGAAAAGCATGGTGGGAACTGTGTAGTGACTAGGATGAATTTAGATTGGATATCTAAATAAGTAGGGTTTTCATATCAACCATGTGACATACAAGACTAACATAAGGGATCTCACCCATATGTGAAGTAGAGGCATGACCTAGTTAGAGGGATAGTATCTAGTGCTAGCATAAGGGTGTGAATCATTAGGCTTAAGTCAAATATCATAGAAGATGAGAGGTAACAACATGATGAGGAAAAGTAGAAGATAAATTAACACTAAAAGTCAAAGTGAAAATCATAAACAAGCCCTATGGTTAAGATAGATGCTAAGGTTGAATCACAAGTGGGTTCACCAAAAATGTTTACACCCTAATTAGATTTACATGAAATATAATTGATTTTAGTGAATTAAGTACACTAAAGGATGTAAGGGTTAGCAACAAGTGATTATTATGATTAATTAACTTCCAACATTAATTACCAAAATCATAATAACACATTAATACTTGTAACTAATATCTAAACAAGATACAAACTTGAAAACACAAAGGATTGAGTGAACTTAGCTGATTACAGATGATTCTAGAAAGTTCTGGGAGGATGCACTTGTTGGAATAGGGAGATCTAAACTTGATGATGCTTCATTTTTGGACTGTGACTGGAAACTGACCTAGGGACAGGACCATACAACTCTATCTAGGGACCATACTATATGTCTTGACCCTTTTGTATGGTCTTGGACCTACTTAATTTCTAGGATCTATAACTTCTACACATGTTGGTTATTTCCTAGAACTATTTATCATTGTCAAGCCATAATTTTTGATCATGTTGCAAATCTCTTTGAACATCTGATCATGATCTCAAACCCTAGTCATGGATGGGAAGTCCTGTAAAAAAACATTAGTTAGGTTGTGGGCACCTACATGCACTGTTGATATTGGCACTACTCTAAAGATGCCTCAAACTACACGTCATTCTCCACCTATCATGTGATACCTAAATGAATTCAACTAGATTTGTCAACCATATTTGACCATTCTTGAATTTAGTTTTCTCTTAATAAGATACTTGGGGAAGGGATGTTTGAGTTCTTGTAGATGAGAGAGATGATTAACTGTCTTGACCTAGTAAGAAGATTCAAGACCTATATATATTGTTTCCCTAATGATTATAGATGTGCTATTGCAAGATTTAGGGAGCCTTGGGTTCCTTTTGCAAGTGTTGGAAGTGAGTGTATCAATGTAGTGCCATAGGATTTCCAGGTTAGAAAATGAGGTAGTGTTTACTTTCTTATATAGGGTTTCATAGATGATTTATCGATGAAATGCTGACCTTGAGAGATTATAAGACACAAAAAAAGATATGAATTTGAAAGCAAAGTTGGAGGACATGTTGGTCCAAGACCATACAAGTCAATCAGTATTGGATATAATATCCTGACCAAATTGTACGACCTTGACAGGGGATGGAAAACATGTAATCTGAAGTTTGGAAATGTTACTTGATGTTTCTCTATGTATTTTATGCATTTTTTCTTATAATTTGATGACATGTAATGGTGTAAGGATAAACAAGCTAAATAAAGATACCTCAATAATGTGCTAAGAAGGAATGGGAAAGGTTGTATTTATCTTATCAAGAGTGCATTGTCAAAATCAGCAATGTCAAAGAGTGAATTACCAAATTTGAGTGAACCCATAAGTGGTTTGTACCTAATTAAAGGGATGCTAACCCTTGAGGTTTCGTAAAAAATTATTACAAGTCATATCTAACTCAAAGAGTAAACCCTAAATTCACTAGGGTTTTGATATCACAAGGCTTAGCTACTGAATAGTCAATCTCAACCCTAAGCTAGTTAAAGATTTCAAATAATGACGGGTTCACCAAACTGTATCAACCCTAATTTAATACCAATATATTAACTCTAGTTGATTTAATTAGGATTGAATAATATATATTACAGTGGTAAGAATAATACAATCATTCACATATATAACGGAAACTAAGATGTTTGCAAAGATGTCAAACGGATAAAATAATTAAAAGTTTAACTAGGGTTTAAAATGTGAATTAGCCTATTCAGTGTGAGGTCCGAGCACTTAATTAATAATTAATAAAATTAAATATGACATGAATACAATTAAATAAACGGCATTAAATGATAATGTAATAAAATGCAAGTAACACATGACATAAGTATTTAACGTGGAAAAACCCCAAAGGGTAAAAAGCCATGGTGAAAAAGGTAAGATTCCATTTACGAGAAACATTTGCAATCTAGTAATAATCCCTCCATTCACCTTATAGACACCTAAATCCTTTTTAATTAAATTTCAATTCACCGGATTGAATTGTTTCACCTGACCCCACGGGTTAATTTAAATGGTTAAAAGGGTGTTTCTTCTCATGAAACACCCCAACCATTAATATAATTGATTTATAAAAAATCAATTTAATCATAAACATAAATTTTATATTACATAAATTAAAATATATTATATTCTAATTTATTTAATTATAAACTATATTTTATATATAACTTAAACACTTAATATTAATTTTCTAACACTCCCCCTTCATATTAGGTGGGGATCATATGCCAACGTTACCTGTTTATACAACAATATTTAAAATCCTTAAACTGCAATGAGGGTTTAGGATAGCATATCAAATTTGAAGGATTTATACACCATCGTGTTACACATACCTTTTGGTACAAAATGATTTGGAATCCATACATCATAAAGTTATTATTTAAGCTAAGCATGATTTGTGAGACTACATTTCAGAGTTTCTCATAGAAAATCTATACCAGCATCTCTAGGAGCCTTTTATAAAGTAAGGACCTCCTTTACAACATGATGCAATATTACTGGACTACAAAGTAAACTAGAGTTCTAAGTTTACAAAGATCATAAAAATATCTTTTACAATGCTTTAAATTTAGAGCAGAAGTATAGAGGTGAAGAAGAAAACACATGACTAGTCATTAGGAGGTGGCATTGTTATGCACAATCCCCCTCAATGAAAACTTTTAAAGGCCAAGCATTGCATAAATCTTGTAGAACTTTACAGTTGACAATGATTGTGTGAACATATCTGCAACTTGATCTTCAGTTGGGTAGTATTAGAAATCTATATCACCGCAGAGCACATTCTCTCGGATGAGATGCATCTAATGTTTCTCTATATGATTAGTTCTCTAATGATGAACTAGATTATTAGCTAGAGAAATATGACTCTGGCTATCACACAGAGGATGAGTACTTCATTTAACTTCCATGGGAATCTCTTCCAACATCCGTTTTAGCCATATGGCTTCTTTGATGCTTCCATCGCACTTTTATATTTTTCCTCAGTAGAAGAGATGGATACTCTCAGCAACATTTTGATGCTCCAAGTAATGACACGTGTACCAAACTTGAACACATATCCAATTTAATATTTTCTATCTATCTCATTACCAACATGGTTAGAATCACAATATCTATATAAACATGCATTATCAAAAGAAGTATAATGTAAACCAAAATTAATTGTTCATTTAACGTATATCAATATTATTTTCTCTAACTTCCAATGATCCTGATATGGTTCCTACATGAATCTAGATGTAATACCTACTGCATTTACAATGTTAGTTCTAGTAATTGTAAGATAAATAAAATTACGTACAAGTTTCCTGTTAAGAGTAGAATTTTCTTTTTCACATTCAAGTTTATGATCAAGTTTACAACCAATTTCAATAGGAATAGAAATTGGTTTATAATCTACCATATTAAATATTTTAAGCAAGTAAGTAGCATATTGTGACTAAGATACAACAATAGAATGTTTATCTTGAAAATTTGGCATGCCTAAGAAATGATGCAAAAGTCCTAAATCAATCATTTAAAAGTATCATTTCAATTTAGCTTTAATTTTCAGCATTAAACTGTTATAACTACTATTAATAAGTAAATCATCAACATATAATACAAAAGAATAATCTCAGTATTTTTAATTTTAACAAAAATAGAATTATCAGAAGAACAGTTAGTGAAACCAATATCTTTGAAAAAACTATTTATTTTTGCATAACAAGCTCTAGGAGCTTGTTTTAAGCCATATAGATATTTTTTTAGTTTACACACATACATTTCTTTTCTAGGTTCCTCAAAAGCTTTAGGTTGTAAATTTATTCTCTTAAATCACCATTCATGAATGCATTCTTAACATCCAACTCGTGGATTTCCAAACCATATTGAGCAGCTAAGGCAATAAGAATCCTAATTTTGCTCATTTTTTCAATAGGTGTAAATTTTTCTACATAGTCGATACCAGGTTTTTGAGTGAACCCATGAGCTACCAACCTAGCTTTAAACTTATCAATATTTCCATTGGCCTTATATTTGATTTTGTAAAGCCGCCTAGAGCCAACAATACTATTTTTTCCAAAGGAGGGACTAGATCCCAAGTCTAATTTTTAATTGAGGCAGAATATTTAGCTTCCATAACTTCTACCTATATTTCTTGATGAGATACTTATTTGAAAGATTGTGGTTCTGGCTTATACATAGTAATTAATGCATGATAGGTATGATGAATACATCTTACTAAGGTTATCAGGATTAGAGTTTTGAAGAAAAGATCGAGCCCATTTAGGTCTTTTAGTTATAGAGGAAACATGAAGAGACTCTTTTTCAACTATACAATCGTTATTAACATATATTTTATCATCACAATCATCATTTTTAAATTCACAAGGTTCATCATAAATAGAAGAAATAGAAGCAGAATAAGAACAAAAGGGTTTTTCTAATATTTTAACATTCTTGTTCTCGATAACTTCACGTTTTGCAGGATCATAAATCCTAAGACCTTTTGTTTTACCTCCATAGCCTAAAAATATGCATGAATATGAGGTTTGATCTAACTTCTTCATTTTTGCTTTAAGAATGAAGATAGAGGCAGGGCTTCCAAAAATTCTCAGATGGGATACACTAGCTTTCTTATTAGTCCACTTTTCTAAGGGAGTAGATTGAAAAAAAGGATTTAGTAGGCACTTTTTTTAGAATATGAACAACAGTATTCATTTCTTCAGCCATTAAAAACTTAGGAACTTGAGTTGAGTGCAGCATGGTTCTAGTCATTTCAAGGATGGTGCAGTTTTTCCTTTCCACAATACCATTCTGTTGAGAAGAGTAGGGAGTATTTAGTTCCCTTTGTATTCCACATTCGATACAAAATAAATCTAATTCTTTACTAATGAATTCTCCTTTGTTATTTGTTGGTCATCAAACTTGCACCCATGTCTCGGATCTAGAAGAATCGAGTCGTTTGTGACAACAATGGAACCATCCCCAAGTTGTGGGACCTTGCGTGCTTGGGACGGATCTCCGGAGAAGTTTGGTTCCTCTACCTACCTCTAACGCTACTGCTACTCCTAATACAAAAAGAAAATCCTAGACTAAACATGCCAAAGGACTAGGGATAGAAGTATAACATGAAAGGAAACTATACTAAAAGGCAATAACACTAGAAAAAGAGGGGTGAAGACTATCTGTTCTGAGTGAAAATGAAGGGAAGTGTGTAGAAGAAGGATAGGCACGTGTAGCACAACTAAAATGCATCCCCCAAACTAGTTTCATGGAACATAACTAAATAAGGAGCTGCAAGGGACGAGGAATGGCACAACGAGCACGCAATGTAGTGCCCACATTTTACACACCCAAACACAACAGTAAAATACCAGGATAATTTTTTTTTTACTTCCATTGCTCAATGCAAAACACCACAAGGACTCCAAGTAGAACAACTCAACAACATATACGACACCTACATCAGTCACCAAATCACATAGACACATGCAGACGACATCGACATGTCGATACCACACTCTTCCCAACGAACGAATACTAGCAAAGACCCAACCACAAGAAACGTGACTTTAGGAATGGCGAACCCACGACATATCATTACTTTAAATGTATTTTAGTTACGGCTAACTTTCCAAGATCCTTATTAGGTAAGCATGATTTTCTCCCTTTTTCCACCTACATGTCCTGAAAATTCATTTCACAGATCACTTATTGTTCAACCATTTAATTTGCTCTTTACCCTTATGACAGATCTTCATAACTTACATAAGTATTTTCCATATTTCAAATTTTATACAAAATTCTAACTCTCCCATTCTTATGTTAAGATTAGGCTTCCCAAAACGCTTATTCAAAGTTTAGAATTTAACCTTGTTACACAAGTGAACCTAACGTGATGTCAGGATGAAATCTTGGGATTAAGGAGGACATAGATTGAAATAGCTTTTTCCCCACGAACACCCATCGATCACGGAATAGTTATTTCCCTACCATTATTATTATAGTACAATAACTTGTTGAATTCCAAATTTGATTTATATATATATACATCCTTTGTTTTCTCGAAGTTTGATCACACCATTTGACAATTCATATTCTTGTAACACATGAAGTTGCTTAAATTAAGTCAAAAGGACTCCCAGTGACATTATTCCCAACCTCAAATTTTGGTTTTACTCTCATATAATTTACTTTTGCGTCGCACTAGGGTCTCATTATTACCATCGTTTTAAACGTAAGAGTTACAAAAGTACTTATCTGGCATATTAAAGAAGCACATGGTTAAGTTTGATTCCAGTTTCTCCCAGGGTTTCAATCTCTATTATAGGTGTGATTAAGGTTAAAAGGTATTTACCCTATACTCCTTTCGTGAAAGATCAAGGCACTAAATTTTCACAAGCCCAGAACAAGACGTTTAATTACGAGGGACAAAAAGGGTTCACTAACGAGAGTGCAAGACAAAAAACAACTATATCGCGATCTTCAATTAGGTCGTTTGGGTCCAACAGGGATTTCATTCACTGATGAAGTTAATTTCTAGATCTAATTTCGTAAGGCCCGGAAATCCAATAGGATACAAGGGAGTAATATCTCTACCTACTCCACAGATGGGAAGGTTACACCGCTTAGTCATTCCTTCTAACAAGGACTCATGAGGTGACTTCCAAGGTGATCTTCACCACTCAGCCTGGTGTCGGGCCTAAAGAGAGGACATTCTTCTCACGATTACCAAACTAGAAGGAAATCGCATACTCTGGATAGGTTGGACCATGCCATTCCTAAAATATGGGTTCACGACAATGTCGTTAAACCTAATGACTATGACAGTAACTCCAACTAGGGTTTTATTTACCTAACCTAGGAGGTCTCATTGAGTGCAAGCTTAAGTTCGTTCTACGGTCTTAATTTTCTTATATGGTAAAAAGGGATCACACACACAGGCAAGCTATACACGAGTATTTTATTAAGGTTGAGTGTTCCCATTAAAACTCTTTATTGTGTTTGCAGGGTAAGAAGGTAATCCAGTAATTAATT
Organism: Taxus chinensis; assembly: GCA_019776745.2. Lineage (NCBI taxonomy): Eukaryota > Viridiplantae > Streptophyta > Pinopsida > Cupressales > Taxaceae > Taxus > Taxus chinensis. The sequence goes on from JAHRHJ020000787.1 coordinate 169,062, forward strand.
TAATCGTTTATGGAATACTGAGAAAGGACTACAATATATTAACTTCAATTTCAATTTACTATGCATAAATCAAACCCCCCCCCTTTTTTTTTGCCATACACAACTAAAAATCAAATTGAACTGGTGATAAGATGCACATTTCCTAAGTTATCCCTAAAACTAGCATATCATACATATTAACAAATTTCATTTATAATTTTTCGGTAACAAGAGACTGCATTAGACAGTTATTCATTTTACAATGACCTATAAAAATTTCAATAATAATAATAAATTTACACATCGCCCCCTTTTTTTTGTCGTCATTCTTCCATCCTGCAAAACCCACGTGAGCAAGATATCAGCGATAAATCGCTGGCATGGCTTCCACCCTAATCAATCATAATTATCATTTTTCAGTTTCCCATTTACATCTGACAATAATTACAATTTGCAATCGAAATAAAAAAGGTCTAGAAACATGTATTCATGGCATTTCATTTTTCTTCATTTTATAAACCTAGGAGAGAGAAAGAGAAAGGAAGAGAGAGAAAACATCGTTTTGTCAAAAGTTCTAATACACACAACAAGTTTCATTATAGTGTTTTTAAACAGTTATTTACGTGTGTTAAAAGTTTCCAGGGTGATTTGGTAACCCTACGAGGGTCCGCAGCTTTCTACTTTTACATTTTCTCACTAGCTACAAAACGTACAAAACGGGCTCGGAGGCTAAGAAACTGCTTCCAAAGGTTATCTTCTGATGAGCATGCACATCACGATTAACTGTCTATGTGTCCCCAGATATACCAGGAGTTCATAGAAACTGACGGAATTGAAAAAGAGCGAAGGGTTTGCGTTTGGCGGTTAGTTCTCTGGGGCCACTGGTCGTAGTTCACCCAGTTGTAAAATGCCAAAAGTTAACTCGAGGGCCCAGAAAACCGCGTCATAACTGACGTTCGATGGAGGAGCACGCAACGAGACATCTCCTACTAGTTCCCCTATATAAGGAGAATTCATCAGAGTTGACGGGACTGAGAACTAGTAAACCATTTTCAAATGGCGACAAGTTTTCTGGAGCGACAAGAAGAAATTGGTCCAGTTTGACCTCGTCAAACTGCGACCGGCTATCCCGAAAAGTGCTCTTTCCTATACTGAATGTTCCATGCATTTGTCTAGTATAAACGCTAGAGGTTTGCGAAGACGGAACGTGATATCTCTCTCCGGGTTTCAAATGGTGGTCCAAAACGAAAGCCAACTTTCTAGTTTTAACAACTCTCTACTGTTGTAAACCAATGTAACAGGGCTCCTATAAGAGCGTCAAAAGGATGTCATATGATCGTTTCGGGTCAAACCAAAAATCAAGGCGACTCCTCGTATACCAAGGTACACGAATGAAACTTCACATCTCGTTTCCAGAGTTGCGAAGGGTACTTGGTGAGTCTCTGAAAATTGCAAAATTTAACTATTTAAAACCAAGAGAAGGTCAACTTTATCAATGGGGAGTCAAATTCGTCTGGTCGATAGAACGATATTGGAGCGGTCAAGAAGGGTAAGAGTTTTCTGAATCATCTCGAAGTGAGGGTGATAGTTCATGGTTTAAAGTAGGCAAGTTATAACGACTTCGAGAGTTGCGACATGACACTTTATTGTTTTGCAATGAGTTGAAGGGACATTTAACTGTATTAAATTCCTAATGAGTTAAAATTCTATTTAATTGCAAAAGAGAACTAAAATACGAGAATTAGGAGAGGTAAGGGAAGAAGGACCATGCCTGGAAATGAACTGGTGAGGCAGAAGTCGAGGAGTTGACATCGCACCGATTGATTTCACTTGCTTGCAGCCATGGCAGGAAAACCCAAAAATAGCATCCACAATAATGTCAAAATCGGTGGCCAGTTCTATTGGAAAATCCTTTGGTGGCAAGAAAGGAACAACAAGTGCCTCCAGCTGAGTAACAAGCCCACGGTAAAGAGGCTTATCAGTGTGTTTGGGATAGCAAACAATGTCATGTGTACTATGAATCCATTATGTGCATATCCTGCAATCCTGGCATTCCATGAGACAACATTTCTTTGAGGCATTCTCCCAAATAGTTCATGCACCTTCTCAACAAATCCTCTACATATTCAAATGTATTCATCGGGAAAAGTTCATATGCAGCCCATGTATTTGAAATATCCCAAAACCATTGCATTCCATGAGATGAAATATCTGAGGCATTTTGCCGAACAATTCACATGCCTTGAATACACTTCCACATTTTCCACGCATATCAACTATGACACCAGCAAGCACAAAATATTACAAAAAAAACCAGATTCTATTGTTCATACCATGTTCCAATACTTCCATTTTGGCACAGGCTGGAAGCACGCTGGCAAAGTAAACTGATTTGATTGGAGCCTTATTTGCAACATATGGTGAAGCAGCGTGACTGTCTCCTGAGGAAACCCATGTCCTCTGTACACTGCCATAACCTATTCCAAGAAGGTTGTCTTGTTCTTTCATTGGCCAAATACAAACACCAGCGCCCAAGGTACATTGAAACTACCACATCTGACAAAATTTATTCTCTTTTCTGCCTTATGGAAGTCCATGTGCTGTTCTAAAGCTCCCATTTTGACACAGGCTGGGAAGATATCAGCAAAGGTTGTGGATTCTGGCTTTACACAGACCAAATGCATTTGCTTGAAAGTTTCCAAGGCCTTTTCAACAACCTCATTTTTTGCACATCCTGCCATCATTACAGTCCGTAAGACACATTTCTTTCAGGCATTTTTGAACAGTTCGCATGCTTCCACGTTTCGCATATGCAAATCTACTAGGGCGCACGTGCAACAACAACATATGACACAGTTCCTCTGCAGATTTTTGGAGCCCACGCAGGTCTGGGCACGGGCTGGAAGGGTGTCAGCCACGTTACCGAAAAAAAAGGAGACAAAAACCACTTCGTTTTTGCATTATTTTCCACGCGGGTGTGAGTGGTGCGGCCTGGGCGCATGCTGGCGCGGCTAGGAGGTCTGGGAGGAGGCCCAACAGTGATGGCGCCCCAAGAATGACATTTGGCATAAGCATTCCTTTGGACAGTAAAAAAAAATGCCCTGGTTCCAAGCATTCATTATAATGCCCACAAACCCCACCTGGTGTTTTAGAGCATTCCGCCCTTCCCTTCTTTGCCCTAATCCACCCTCACAAGAAGTCACTAAGGGCTTTCTTAATTTTAAAACTTCTATTTTATTTTATTTTTTACATTTATTTTATTATTATTATTATTTTATATCTGAAACACAAACACCAATAAAAATCATTGAATGCCTGCAAATTTATCAAATCTACATGCACTTCCCCAAGTTATTTGGCATGTTGGAGAAGGAAGGAGGGTGATCATATCAAATCGGGTGGTTAAAGCAATCAGATCTACTCATTAATGCCCAAAAATATGTTTTCCCATTTCTTACCTACCAAATCCACCAAGAATTTGAATTTGAATGTCTAGCACTATATCCTATGTCAGCAGTTGTCGATTGAGACTAGGTATATGCCAATTGGAGCTCTATAGCAAAAGATATGGCTGTCAGAAGATGTCAGAGCCAATTGGGCACGCAATACACATGGCGTGCATAGATTGACTGATGAAATCAGCCAATTGTTCATCTGATTTTTCATTTCTGCCACGTGTCATTCATTGGTTGGTTGTCAGGATTCGGTGCCCTGTTGGCGCACTTTGATTGGTTGTGTGTAGCATACTCAAGTCATGTCAGAGAATGACACATGAGGAGGTGCAAAGGTATGTGCGTGGAAGAATGAGGTGTGAAGGAGGTAGAAGGAAGGCACATATAAACGTGCGCGGGGAAATGAGGAAAACTGGTGAGCTAGAGAACGCATAGTCAAGGCGTAATTATTACAAGGTAATGTGTGATGGTGCGAGGAAGGGGCGCGCGGGGATACCAAGGACATCCAATTTGGAGCAAGTGTTAAGCGTGTGCACATGCAGGATGGATGCAATGTTTGAGAGGAAAGTGGAAAGGGAATGCGTAAGGGGAAGATGGAACAAAGAGGAAAAGGAAAAGGAAGGGAAGAAGGGGAAGTGTACAAGGGCACGTGAGGAAAAGAAGGGAGGTGCGCAAGGAAATGCAACCAAGGGAATGTGCCAAGTGAACTTGAGCATGTGCAACCTTGCAATGAAGAGCTCAGAGCCAAAAAGTGTATACAAGTTACCCAAATAACTAGGAGAGTTATTTGGATAACAGTTTTGGCAACTTTCGGGGCCATCTTCCTACTAGATGAAGGAGATTAGTAGCCTGAAGCATCCATTGGGCATGGAGTCTGTTATGTAATCATAAAATTCTGATCTGTAACTTTGAAGAACTACCCCTAAAGTCACTTGAAGGATCATTTCTTGACTCTATTCTGAACCCTGCAAACTGCTGAAAGATAACTGGCATCCTGGAAGCAAAAGAAGAGTGTGCACAGGAAGCACGTGAGAAGAAAGAACTATGTACAAACAAAACAATGTGTGTGCAATGCACTTGGAGGAATTGAAACTACTCTAATATATACAAAATGATGCAGCAAACTTAATGGAAGGGTTTGAGATAGATCCCATTTACTGGGATTTGCAGTGCCTCCATCAAGATGAGTTAACTTGAAAGAGTTAGCCTCTTTGCACGAACTGATGATGTATGGGCCACTCCAAAGTGCATCAAACTTTGAATGGTGCCCTGGTTTAGCTCTGTCAGCATCCCATTTTAAGACCAAGTCCCCAAATTTGAAAGCTTGAGGCCTAGCCTTTCTGTCAAACCATTTCTTTGTTGATTGTTGATGTTGTTCTAGCTTGATCATGACAGAGTTCCTTGATTCTTCAAGATTAACCAGCTCTGCCATTCTGATTTCTCTCTGGTCCATGCCTTCAAATTCTAGCTGTTAGGCAAGTGCTAATGAGTTCAACTCTAGCATCAAAGGAAGGGTAGCCTCTTTTCCATAGACAAGCTTGTAAGGAAAAGTTCCTATTTCCTTTTTTATTATGATTCTATCTTCCCAGAGTGCACGTGAGACCTTTGTATGCCACTGTCTTTGGATGATGTTCATTGTGTGCTTCATGATCCTGATCAGGTTCTTGTTTGTTGACTCTGCCAAACCATTTCCTTGAGGGTAATAGTTGGAAGAAGTCTTCAGATAGATGCCCAGATTTAGAGCCCAATCAGTGATTTTAGTGCCAAGGAAGGCTTTTGCATTATCAGAGATAATGGTTTGAGGAATGCCAAACCTTGTGACTATACCTTCGAGAAAGTCAAGGATGACTGACTCGGTTGATTCCTTGAGCGTGACAACTTCTGTCCATCTGGTGAAGTAGTCTGTAGCTGTCAGCACCCACTTGTGTCCAGCGCTTGAAGGTGGATTGATCATGCCTATGAAGTCAAGACCCCATTGCGCAAAAGGTTGATCCACTTGGATTGGTTAGAGGGGAAGCACTGCCAATCTTTTCTTTCCTGCAAAGAAAGCACATTCCTTACATTTTGTGACCCACTTGTGTGCATCTGCAAATAGATTAGGCAAAAATATTCCTATCATTATGATCTTCATTGTTGTAGTTTTGGCAGAAAAGTGTCCACCAGAGAATCCATCATGAAATTCTACTAACACTTTTTCAGTCTGTGTGTCATTGATACACCTTAACAGCATGCCATCAAGATTTTTCTTGAAGAGAATTCCATCAATCAAAACATAAGGGATAGATTGTAACCTCAGATGTCTTCCCTTTGCCTTGTTTAAGCTAGGAGGGTATGCGCCCTCAGAAAGAAATGTGATCATGTCCTTCATCCAGTTGCATGTGCCAGGATCTGTATTCTACTCAAGTTCTGCATGCGAAAGACCTTCATCTAGAAATAATGAAGTCTTAGATTCATTCTGCGTATCCTCATCAATCTGCCTGCAAAGCGCTACCTCTTACCAGTTTTGTGGCTTTGATAGTCACATCATATTCCATGATTTTGGTCACCCATCATGCTCTCTTTTCACTGATTTCTGCTCCCATGATGAAGTCTCTGACATAAGAGTGGGAGACTAACACCTTGATATGATTTGTGGTGAGCATACTTTTGAATTTCTTGAGTGCATGCATGATGGTGAAGACCTTCTTCTCCATGTGACTGTATTTTAATTCATAATCCTTCAATGTCTGGCTGAAGAAAGCCACTGGTTGTTCCATCCCTTGTTCATTTTCTTGTGTTAGGACAACAACAACACTCGCATCAGTGCCATAAGCATAAAGGATAAAATCCTTTGAATAATTTGGGTTGATGAGTGTTGGCACACAAGCAATTTCTTGCTTGATTTTGTTGAAGCTTTCTCTTCCTTTTGTTGTCCATCTGAAGGCTATGTCCTTCTTGAGCATCAGGGTGATTGGCCTTACCAGTCCTGCAAAGTTAGGAATAAAATGCCTAACAAAATTAATCTTACCGAGGAAGGACTGCAAGGCCTTTTTGTGCACCGACAGGGAAAGAGCTAGGATGGTTGAAAATGCTCAGGATCAATTTCGATGCCATCCTTGGAAACCACATGGCCCAAAAGCTTTCCCTGTGCCATAGAAAAATTACACTTCTTGGGGTTAAGGGATACCCCAAATTTTCTGCATCTCTCAAATACTTTCTCCAGGTGCGCCATATGATCCACGCTCTGCTTTGAGAAGACTGTAATGTCATCAAGGTAAACCAAGATGAACTCATTGATGTAACCTTTGAAGGCAATGTCCATGGCGCGCTGAAATGTTGCCTGCATTTGATAGACCAAAGGGCATCTTCTGATATGCATATGTTCCCCACTTGGTTGTAAATGCTATTTTGAATTGATCCTCTTCCTTGACCAGGATCTGATTGAAACCTGAATACCCATCTAACATTGAGAATCTTTGCGTGCCGGCCACAGTCTGCAGAATCTACTCCATTGAAGGAAAAGGATAATGATCCTTTAGAGATGCCTTGTTCAAATCTCTGAAATCAACACAGAGTCTGATTTCACCATTCTTCTTGCGCACCAGAACTAGATTCGCGACCCAAGTAGAGTACTTGATGGGAAAAATAATCTTCACCTCAATGAGTTTGGATAATTCCTTTCTCATGAGGGGCTCTATCTTTGGATTGACTGGTCATTGCTTTTGTCTGACGGGCTTGATACCAGGATCAAGGTCAATGGAGTGTTGAGAAACACTTGGATCAAAACCTTTGAGGTCTTCATACTCCCATGAGAAGATATCACTATATTTTTGACAGAGAGAGATGAAGGCCTGTTTTTCATCATGAATGCAAGCTTTACTGAGCAGTAATTCTTTTCTGCGAGCAATAGTAACTGGGGAGCAATCTTCTTGTGCGGAACGTGCACATATACTTTTCTTCACCCTTGAACTCATCATCAGGGATAAACATTTTCTCTAAGGTGACCAACCCTTTAGGCAACTTATTTGACTTTAGTTGAATCACTTGGTCACCATAGCTGTCATGCAAGTCAGCTTGCATGCTTGATGAGAACTCAGCTTCATTTTGAATGAACTGGACGATCTGCGTGTCACTGTCAAACACTTGCCAGCTGGTATTGTTGTCTGGAATGGATGGTCTAATCACCATCTTAATGTGTTGAGTGTTTCCTTTGACAAATTCCTCAGCAGGAGAGAACTGTGAACCAAGTGTGGCCATTTGATCAACTTCCTTATTCATTTTGTGTGGCACCACCTGTATATTTAGAGCATCAAAGCTCTCAAGGAGGTCCCAAACTTTGTGTTTATAAGCTTTGAGAAGCTTATTCTTTTCCTGAAACTTGTTGATAACCTGGTGAATAACCAATTTGTATCCCCAAATATTTGCAGCACCTTAATCTTCTTCTTTTTAGCAATAAGCAGACCATGCACCAACGCCTCATACTCTGCCACATTGTTAGAACATGTAAACTACAACCTGTGAGCAAAGAATAATTTCTCATCCTTAGGAGAAATGAGAACAACTCCTGCTCTCCTGCACCATTTCTGCTTCTGGATCCATCAAAGTATAATTTCCATAGACCAGGTTCAACTTGGTCTTTCTTGAGTGCGCGTGGCAACACAGCTTCTTCTTCAAGAATGCAGTAAGTACCAATCCCAGTTTCATAAGCTTCCAGTTCTTCAGCATATGGGTCAAATTTATGGTGCCTCTCTGCCCACTCATCAAGTACTAGATCAGGAATAGAAGGTGGAAGAGGATGCTCTTCAGGAACTGAAGCTTGTTCTTCTTGGATTAAGCAGTTGGCTTGGAGAGGGGATGGGACATATGACTCTACATGATAGGAAAATATTGGCTCAACTTGTATGGTAAACCGGGTACCATACCTTGTCTTGAGTAACATATGGGACCAATCAGAAGACAAGTAACCACCCACTTTAGCAGTAAAATCTCTTGACAAACATAAGGAAAACAGAGGGGGCAGATCAATGATTGACACATCTTGAGTTATTGTTAGATTTGGACATGCATGGAGGGTTAACTCAAGATCCTTGATGATTCCTAGGGTGGTGATAGTTGAACCATCGAGTTGTAGGACTCCTTTAGTCAGGGGGCTATACTTAAGACCTAAGACATCAACTATCTTCTTGGGCATGACAGAAGTACTAGCACCTGAGTCAATCATACAGTTATGGACAAGATGTTTTCCTATGATCAAAGACATATAGAAGGGTGGGGTTTTAACAACTTTACTTACTTGCTTCTCCTCTTCTTGGCAGATGTTGATAGAAGCACGTAGATTTTTCATAGCTAGATCAGTGCGTGGGAGATGCGTTAGGGCTTCATGCAACAAGTCGCGCTGGGATGGAATGGTCAGGGCATCCCACATTATAACATTTATGTTTGTCTTTTTCATCTGGTCCACAATGCTGAATGGAAAACCCATTGACTTACGCATTTGAGGAACAACAACATCCTTGCTTGGTTGCTCGGGTACAGAGGCAGGAACCTTAGCTGGTACAGAGGCTTGACCTACCAAAGGAGGGGTGCGCGCCACTTCCGAAGGAGTTTTGCACGGAACCTCGGGTGTGGGCACTTGAGCACTTTTACTAATGGATGTCTTAGCTGCTTCCTTTTGCTTTTGAGGATCTTCTTGTGTTGCTTGGAATTGTGACTTGTGCGCTAGACTCGAGCATTCTTTTCTTGTATCTTGTGTTGTCCGCAACTTGGGTGCTCGGTCTGTTTGTTTCATCTGCAACTTGGTTGATTGCACAAAAGTCCTTTGTGCCAAAGAACATCAAATTGGAATCAGGAGGAACTTCTGTATTTTTTGGTTCACTACTTCAGGTGCACTTGTTGAAGGCTCACAGGTGGAAGCATTCTAGATCATGTAGGCTTGCACGCACACAACATTGGCACAATGATATTGACTGTGAGGCATGTTGCAAGGGAAGCACCATTCTAACTCCTGCGCCAAATTGTTCTGAACTGGAACAAGCACCTGACTTGCACTGGGTGCTGGAAGAGAGGGCGCGGGAGGAACAACTTGCAAGGGCAGATGTGCGTTAGCATGCCATCTGTCATTTTGCTGGTTGGGCGTGTATCTTTGGTTTCCATATTGATTCCGCCAAGGCTGACTGCTTTGGCTATGCACCTGATTAGAACTGCCTTTATAGGCTTGTGCCTGTTGTTTCTCTAATGATATGACCTTGTTTGACAAATTTCTAATCAAGTTCTTCAAATATTCATCTTATTTTTGCCGCGCTGAAGAGTAGGATGTTGATGCAACAGATTGCGCACTTTGCTCAAGAATATGAATAGGGACCAAAGAAGGCTGAGGCGCTTGTGAAATTTTTGGGAACAAGGGCATAGGTGGTCTAGGAGCTATCTTTCCCGCCTGAATAAGACTATTTTCTGCCCTTACTGCAATATTATAAGCCCTTGGTAAAGTCCTACCTCCCATGGATTGAATCATGACTGAGATATCGCTGTTCAACGCCTTTAGATAATATAAAAAAGCATGCTGGGCTGTAGGTCTTACCACAAGAGGGATTCTGTCCCAAGTCTTCTGAAATTTGATGTTGAAATCAATCATCAACTCATTGGACGCGCTCCTTGTTGTTGTCAGTTGCTCCACCAAAGATAGGTGATCTGACTTATCTTCAAAATAATTACAAAGAGTTGGAAGTAAATTATTTATCTAAACAATTAGAAATGTTGAAAAATCAATTTGCAGAAGCTATGAGTAAATATGATAAATCTAATAAATCAGAAAAGAAAATAAATAAGAGAAAACAATCTTCTTTAGATGATGATTCTATTTCTAATAAATCAAATGATTCTTCTAGTTCTCTTGATTCTTCTAGTGCTGAGAAAGAAAGTTCAAATAAGAATTCTAAGGAAATACAAAACTTTTCTCAAAAAATTAAGTTACCTGAATATGCAGGGGAAGTAGGAACAAGAGAACAAGCTGAAACTTGGTTAACTAGTTTAGAAAGATATTTTGAATTACATAATACTAGTAAGTTAGGTCGAACACAAATAGCTTCTTATCAACTGAAAAATGTTGCCCTTAACTGGTGGGAAGATACATTGAGATCTGAAAAACTTAAAGCCCATAAGGTCCATGGAATAAGTTTAAAAATTTGTTTAGGAAGAAGTATTTATCTGAACATTTCTTACAACAAAGGAAAAATGAATTCTTTGATTTAAAACAATGTTTAAAAACTGTCAACGAGTACAAACAAACTTTTGAGAATCTAAATAGATTTGTGCCTTTCATTTCTGGAACTGACAGAGTTGTCAGATTTATTAATGGTTTAAGAGAGGAATATAAGGCTAGTGTATGGTGTGGAAAACCTACTTCTGTCGATGAGGCTGCTCAAATAGCTGAACAATTTGAAAAATATAAAATTGTTGTTCACCAAAAGAAAGAAGATTATAAGAAAAAGAATTCCAATTTCCATTTTAAAAATAGAAAAAGGCCATTCAGTGAAACTGTTAAGTGTAATCATACTCAGATTAGAAATCAACAAAGGAAACAAGATTATGTTAAAACTAAACCAGAAGAAATTAAATGTTGGAATTGTGGAGGTAACCATTTTGCTAGGGGTTGTCCTCAGAAAAAGAAGAGTTGGGATAAGAACAAAAATCAGAAAATTGATGATAAATCAAAGGAAGGGAACCAAAATATGAAAGTTTATGTTGTTGTTGATACAAGTATTATACATAAACAAGTGTCATTGATTGAAGTAAAAGGGACTATTAATAATGCAACACTTGTTTTCTTGATTGATTCAGGTAGTAGTCATAGTTTTATATCACCTAACTTAGTCAAAAAATTGAATTTTGTTTTCTAGAAAAATGAACCCGTAGCTGTAGAAATGGTTGATGGACGGATAGTAAGACAAACAGAGCTTTAGTGGAAGAATTAGATTTTCAAATTGATAATATTGTATCTCGTGAATCTTTTCATGTACTTAACTTAGGTCAATATGATGCCATTTTGGGGATGACCTGGTTAGAAAAGAATCATGCTCTTATTAACTGTGAAAATAAACATGTATTCAAGATCAATATGAAGTTACTCATATTTTGCAAGGAACTAAAAGACAACTAACTTTAAAAACTATTTTTGTTCAACTTAAAAGAAGTCTTAAAGAAAAATGTAAAGTTTTATGTGTTGTGATTACTCAACAAAATGATAAACTACAAATAGATATAGATGTTCACCCAGTAGTCCAAGAATTTATGGATGTATTCCCTTCTGATGTTGAAGAGTTACCACCTAGGAGATCTGTAGAACATGTTATTGACCTCATTCCTGGAGCTGAACCAGTGTCAAAAGCACCTTATAGACAATCTATACCTAAATTAGCTGAGCTAAAAATACAATTGACTGAATTATTGAAACAAGGAAAAATTAGACCTAGTGTTTCTCCCTGGGGTGCACCAGTGTTGTTTGTTAAGAAGAAAGATGGACTATGAGATTGTGTATTGATTATAGACAGTTGAATAAACTAACTATTAAGAATAAATATCCTTTACCTAGAATTGATGATTTATTAGATCAATTGAATGGTGCTAAATGTTTTTCTAAGATTGATTTATGTTCTGGATATCATCAAATTAGAATAAAAGATGTTGACATTGCAAAAACTGCCTTTAGAACTAGATATGGACATTATGAATTTGTTGTTATGCCTTTTGGATTAACAAATGCTCCAGCCACATTTATGACATTGATGCATGATGTTTTTAGACCTTTCTTAGATGTGTTTGTGATTATATTTTTAGATGATATTTTGATCTATTCCAAAAATGAAGAAGAACATGAGAAACATGTTAGATTAGTACTTGAAACTTTAAGAAAACATCAGTTATATGGTAAGTTAAGTAAATGTGATTTTTTAAAACTGAAGTCTCATATCTAGGACATGTTATCTCTGAAAAAGGAATTGCACCAGATCCTTCTAAAGTAAAAGCAGTACAAAATTGGGATACACCTAAAGATGTACAAGAAATTAGAAGTTTTCTTGGATTATCTGGATTCTATCGAAGGTTTATTAAGAATTATTCTAAAATAGCTACTCCACTCACAGATTTAACAAAGAAAAGTAACACATATCATTGGTCTGAGGAATGTGAAGTTGCTTTTAGTAAATTGAAAGAAGCATTAACAAGTGCACCTGTGTTATGTACTCCTAATTTTTCTAAACCTTTCATTGTTGCTACTGATGCTTGTGGTTCTGGTATTGGATGTGTATTGATGCAAGATAATAGAGTTGTGTGTTTTGGATCTAGAAAATTGTTGCCTACTGAAAAGAACTATCCTACTCATGATTTGGAATTGTTAGGGATTATTCATGCTTTAAAAATTTGGAGACATTATTTGTTAGGTCACAAATTTGTTTTGAAAACTGATCATAGAGGTTTGCAGTATATTTTTACTCAACCCTTATTAAATATGAGACAAAGAAGATGGGTAGAGTTACTAAGTCAATATGATTTTGAAATACAATATGTACCTGGTAAGGAAAATTTAGTTGTTGATGCTTTAAGTAGAAAAAGAATGTGTGCAAATGCTTTGTCCTTAGAAAGAAGTCAATTTGAACAAGAGATAAAAGATGCATTGCCTAATGATAGTTATTTTGATGAATTGTATTCTGGTTTGAAAAATGGAACATCAAATATGCATTTAAAGGATAGACTTACTTCTTATTTACTTGGTGTGAATGGGTTGTTGTACTATAAAGGTAGATTGTGCATTCCTAACCTTCCTAACTTAAGACAACAAATTTTAAGAGATTCTCATGATATTCCTATAGCTGGTCATCCTGGATTTCAAAAGACATACTTATCAGTTAAAAAGAATTATTTTTGGCCTAGAATGAAACAAGACATTAGAAAGTATGTACAACAGTGTATGACTTGTCAAAAAGTTAAAACTGAACAATGTAGTAAACCTGGTCCATTACAACCTTTGTCTATTCCTGATTGGAAATGGGAGTCAGTTAGTATGGATTTTATTACAGGATTACCTAAAACCAAGAATGGTCATGATGTTATCCTTGTGGTGGTTGATAGATTAACTAAAATGGCACATTTTCTACCAACCAAAATCAAAACCTCTGCTTCTGATATAGCTCATTTGTTTACTAAGGAAATTTTTCGTTTGCATGGTCTTCCTAAAGATTTAGTAACTGATAGAGATCCTAGATTTACTTCTTCTTTCTGGAGATCTTTGTTTGATGAATTGGGTACTAGTTTGAGTTTTAGTACTGCTTATCATCCAGAGTCAGATGGACAAACTGAAAGGATAAATAGAATTTTAGAGGACATGCTTAGAATGTATACAGGTGAAAAACCTAGAAATTGGGAACAATATTTGCACTTGATTGAGTTTGCTTACAATCAAGGTTATCATACTACAACCAAAATGACCCCTTTTGAAGTTGTTTATGGTAGGAATTGTACTACTCCAATTTCTTGGTTGAATCCTGAACATAGATCTTGGTATGCAAATGATAACTTAAATGAAATGGAAGATATTATAAATAAAGCAAAACAAAACATGAAAGTTGCCCAAGATAGGTATAAACATTGGGCTGATTCAAAAAGATCTGTTAGAGAATTTGAAATAGGTGATCAAGTATTTCTTAGAGTTAAACCTAAGAAAAGTTCTTTAAAATTAGGTAAATATGCTAAATTAGCTCCTCGCTATTGTGGACCATTTGAAATTTTGGAAAGAATAGGAACTCTTGCTTATAGACTTGCTTTACCTCCTGAGTTATCTAGAATACATAATGTGTTTCATGTAAGTTTGTTAAAGAAATATGTATATGATGCTAACCATGTTATAGATTGGAAAAACATAGTTATTGAACCTACATGTGAATTTAAAATTGAACCTGAATTAATTTTGGAAAGAAGGACTAAAAATCTTAGAAATAGAGAAATTAAAGAGGTTAAAGTAAAGTGGAATTTTTGTGATGTTGAAAGTGCTACATGGGAAAGAGAAGATTTTCTAAAAGATCAGTATCCTGAATTATTTAACTAATAACTTGTGTTTTTGTGTGATTTTCATAATAAACTTGGAACTACTGAGGACAGTAGCTGATTCAAGGGGGGAGAAATATTATGTGACTAAATCCCCAAAGCTTTAATCATTAAAGACTTGTTGATTTATTTAAATAATAATAAGTTTAAAATGAGATTCTTTATAACAAAGGTGTTGTAATAAACTATTGAAAAATAAAAAGTGGGAGTGAACAACCCGAGCATTTGATTAAAGAGGATTAATTAAAGTGAAAGGGTGTGGAACCATTGTGTTGGTTCATAACTACCCATGAAATATTATAAAAAGGCATATGAAAGTGAAAGAGAGACATTATGAATTGGAATGAATGATTGGAGAGAAACAATTACAAGAGAGTTTGAGAAAGACTGTGTAATTGTATCCAAGATTTAACTTGTGGAGTAATTCCAAAGTTGACCAGGTTACAGACAGGCAGTGGGCAAGAGAGAGGGGCACCAGAGGTGTCCTAACCGGGGGTACAACGTACAACCTCAGATGGTTCCTGGCCAGGGAAAGGTGAAAATACACTGGGTGTATAACATTTCCTCTCAATAGTGTGGCCATAGTCTGGTGTCTGTTACCTGTGTGTGCATTGGAATTTTGTATCAAATTCCTGATCATTTGTCTCAGATAAGTTCTCTCTGTAAAACTATGTAAAATAAGTTGATTGAGCTAAGTATCACAACATTCCCAACTTCAGGTTCAGTTCCCATAGCTAACTAAAGACAAATGGGGACCATTACTCTTAAAGAAAGGGAAAATGATTTGTGCATCTTCGCAAACCATCTCACAGTATCTTGCAACTGTGCAAGCCTCCACACACTTCCATGGGACTTTGTACTCCTCAACCTCGTAGCATCTTGTGTCACGCATGTGGACTCAAGATAAATTGTAACATTTGCGGCACATCGTAGCATACCACGCAGCTCCATCATGACTCACAACATGTCCTTCACTTTGTGAATTAGCCTTGCAATACCTTGATGCATATCATCTTGTAGCCCCACCTGTCACACATTTGTCTTGCAATGTCATGTGACATTCACAGCTTCTCGCGATGTCGCACATCATTCACAGCTTCTCGCAATGTCAACGCTATCTCTTAACACTCACAGTGTCACACATTATGTAGTGACCTTGCAGTGCTTTGGGCTTCGACACATGGCTTCACAACATGACACTCAACCCTGCAAGCATGCACAAGACCTTTGCATCTGGTGGTTGCATGTCAACCATATGCTACCACATAACACACTAGGTATCACTCTTCAAGTTTGTGGCATGCCAAAGCATAAACCAACAGATTGTGGGCTAGAAGTTTGATCGTCACTCTGCCATGAAGATGGATGATTTTGTAAGCATCACATGTTATAACCACCTTTTTGTAATCATATATAAATGAGTAAAGGTTAAATTCCCAAAGACCATATAGTAGTGAATACTTGCAAACCCCTAGTATCTTGTATTGTCCACACTCATTCAAGATCTCATTCCAATCTAGAGAAATCAACTAAGTATTTCCTTCTTACTGATCATGGGGATCCTCATTTCTAATCTTTCTAAACTTTGTAAATCATTGTATTTCCCCTTAGTTTTATGTGATTAGAAGTTACAACATTCTATAATAATTTTTCTGCATTTGAAATTTGTTTGATGTGTTATAACGTTCAACTCTTCCTACACATTTTAAAACCGACAAGTGACACTCTCCACATTCACACTAAGTCAGATCATATACCAACACATTGTGCACTGGAAATTCAGTCTTCACTTTGTTCAAAAGATTAACCATTATGTAATTGTTCACTTTAGTAATTGTCATTTGTTATGACCACCTTTATAAGCATATGTCTATGTATATGTAAATGTTTAACCCAAAATAAACAAACAAACAAAGCAAAATGTCAACTAACCAAGTAGTAGTGAATATGTAAATGTTCGACCCAAAATGACCAAAGAAAACAAAATGCCAACAAAAGTAGTTATGAATACCCTATTTATGCCTCAAGTATTTTGTCTTTAACATACTCATCTGAGATCTCATTTTAGTCTAGACAAATTAGTCAAGGAAGTTTTTCCCCTTACTCATCAGAGATCTCATTTTAGTCTAGACAAATTAGTCAAGGAAGTTTTTCCCCTTACTCATCACAAAAATCATCATTCCTAATATAACTAAATTTTATACAATTTTATTTTCTAAGAAAACTTCCTCATTCAAATGTGTTTGGTTTGTTATTGCATTTAATTATATGCACATTTTATAACCTACAACTTGTTTCCAAGGGCAGAGTTGTCCTTTGCATGTGCATATTGGGCCTCATCGATTAGGCCATGTTTTCCATTCCAAGGTGATGTGCAACATACCCCACTAGTCTCATAAGAAAACACACCCACATAGTCAGAGACATCAGTCTCATTACTAGGCATAGTTAAATTCAAATTCAACACAATACTCCAAGTGCATTCCTATCAATTTGGCACAACCAAGAATATTTGTTCATATCTCGTTTCTTCCAAGTTGTCAATAATTTCTTAGTTATTAATTTTTATACATAAGACATGTTTTTACTTGTACATGTTTTTATATGTTTGTAGGTGCATAAGTTTCCAAATACAAAAGCACAAGTACTAGCTATAGAATTTTCACAAAACTCCACTCGAGATAATTTGATCTTGTTTTTGTTCTCTTACAATTACAAAACATTTGGAAGTGTTATTAATTTTTTAAACTTTGATATGTATGCCCCACAATACACACCAAAGTTGGGCATCATGTAAATGCTTAATTTTGGTACTAGTGTATTTATGTTTTTATTAATTATTAATCCAATTAATATTTCTCATAAGTGTGCTCTTGTTTCCTTACATCCCTAGTCACTTTTTTCCCTTTTCAACCTCATTTCGCATCGTTTTGTTCCTTTCTCCATCCCCCTTGTTCATGTTACTCCTCCCAATTTTGTCTCCTCCCCTATTTTTGGGCTTGCTCTAAGATGATAATAAACATTGCTTTTACTAAGAAAATAGCCCCAACCTTTTGGGGCATTGTTTCTATGGGCCCGTGACCCTTAATTTTGATTTCTATGCATTTTATAACTTGTTTGTCAGATTTATTTACCCATTGTGCCAGTTTATACACCATAAAATCTTCATTTAATTCAAAAGGTCTATAAATGTAAAGGTGTATTTCTAAATTTATGACAATGAATGAGAGGATTATTACCTTAGCATTATAATGATATTGAAATATTGAAAGATAAGGGAGACGAGATTGATCATTGACTTGCATAAAGAGTTCCAATTTTCACAAATCATGAGAGGCCTTACGTAAAAATGGAAAATAATGCAAGCTTTCATTAACATCCCACCAAAGTTTAGAAGTTTTGCAAAAAGTTAAGGTCGGATTAAGGTTCCAAAGAAGGAGATCAATTCATAGTAGTTTGTAATATAACCAGTAAACAGAGCTAAGTAATAGCAAATTAGGGCACTAAGATCATATGCACAATCAATTTTGCCTCTACTCAAAACACTGCCAAGTTTTGTAGATCTTTGCCATAGACATGACTTATAAGTTCGTATGTTTATGGCAATCTTTACATTTCTGTTTATGGCAATCTTTACATTTCTATTATCATTTATCTCAAGTCAACTTTTGACAGTTGATCCATCTATATGGGCTGATCTTCTACCACTTGTCTCTAACTAAGTTGCAAAACCAAAGCATTACCAAACAAACCCTAATTATCAAAGTCTTATCTAACATTTCCTATATTCTAGACAAGGCTCTCTTTTTTTTCCCATTCTGATTTATTGGTTTCCGTTTATTACATATTTATATTAGAGTTAATTAGTTTAGTACATTTGTGTATCAAAAAGCACCTTCCAGTAACCCTTTCCACACCACATTCTACGCGGGGATTGTTCCACATTCTACAATGGCTCTACAGGCCCATCAATTGCTTTCCCGGTTGATCGTATCAACCTTGGCTGGCATAGTGTGGGAGACTACATTCAAGCTTTTATATTTTGGCTTTATACCCTTACATTGTGGGCCTAAAAGAGGCTACTTGAAAGAACCAGTAGTCTTCTATATATAAGACCTTGAGAAGGCTACACTTTGACCCTTCCATTGACTACCTTAAAAACTATTGTCCAAACTGCTGCTGTGATGCATCACTTCACTAGGGATTTTCATCTAACCTTGGACACTATATTCTTATCTTTATGGTTGCCAATTTGAATTAGGACACGGAGTAGCACTTCAGACCCTGTTTTTCTTCCCCATATATCAGACTTTCGTTTATCACATCTGTCTGCATCGTCCGACATAAATTCAATATGATATCTAACATTTAAAATTTCTTTTGCCATTTCACATGAAAGTCCACCCAAAAAAATTAAAAAAATTGTGCTGACAGTTTCCTTAGTATAAACAAATTTCTTATTAAAAAGAACCAAAAATGATCAATACCGATCATGTAATCATCGAGTGTCAATGCATTCCAGCTCTGTTATCAAAGAATATTGTAGAGAGACGTAGCTTTAGAGAAACCCAAGTTTTTTTTTGGAGGAAAGCATCTCCTTTCATATATCAGATATTCTTGTCACGGTCTTGACACCAAGATACAGTGAATGTCTTGCAGTTCAAACAGAGCAAAGGAACTACATGTCTTACAGTAAATCACTAAAAAGGTGCTTCAACAAGAAAGCCTCCATGGAAATGGAAGATTTGAATCATATAGGGCACTGTCTGTGTTGTATATGTATGTTCCCCAGAATGAACAAGAACTCTGCCGCCAAATCCATCAAAGCAATCCTTTTTGTTTTATATATAAAGTTCAATCTCTCCATCAAGGACTAGACTAAGTAGATTACCTTTCATCGTGGAAAGAGGAATCAATAGTCATTAGCATGACCACATTACTGGTGGGTTGAGTGGAGGCTGAGGGCTCATACAATGCTGCCACTGCAATCCATCGGGGCTCATTTCATTTACTACACTGTTACACACCATGGTCGTTTGCGATGGTTGGATTAGATCTTCCTCCATCAGAACCTCATTTTCATCATCCATTATTATTTCATCCTCATTCTCGGTGACATTATCATAACCAGGCTTCTGATCTGATGACAACTCCTGCACACACATGGTAAATTGAGATGGCACCCATGGACCCACTTCAAGACGATTATCTACAGGTTTTGTCTCTAAGCTGTACAAGTTTGATGCAGAATCTGTTTGTCTTACAAAACGGAATAGGTCAGGCAAATTTCCTGACCCTTGAATCTCCCAAGCTGCTAACAACAAAACATTGATAACTTTTTAATAGCATTTTAAAATCTAAATTGCTTACAAAATTGAGCTTTGTATAGCAAAAACATCAATTCTTCTACAGATTAAAAGATATCGACCACCCTCTACACTATGTATACCATTTAGACCCTGACCAAAAAATTCCATAGAGAACAATGTAATAAGGACCACAAAAAACCTAAAAATAAGGAATATACATGTGTCAATTTTGGTATAGATGAGTACCCTTATGGTTTGAAAAGCAATTTGTATTGAATTTGATTGGAAGATCAGGGGAACCAGCTGCTGGAAACCCTGGAAAAATTGGTGGATTGACTGGCTTGTAGAGCACGAGTGCTTTCTCATCATTTGGAACATATGGTAGAGGTTCTGCAACCATTGCACAAGGCTCAGCTGACTGCTACAATTCTGGCATTTAAGTGGGGTTTGGCATTTCTGGTATTTGCATTAGTGTATATCATATGAAATCCCAAAAGATTCTTGTTCTTCACAGAAGATAGGTAATTCAAGATCCTGTTTTCCATTTTATCCCACATCAGATATATCTCTAAACTACATATGCAAACACACTCAGATGATTACCTATGAGAAACATACCTGGGGCTCACTTTCCTACAGGAAATGGAAATATCTTTCAAGTCTAATATGAAATATTACAAGGGCAATACATGGAAGAGTTGGTAATTTACAGAAAAAAAAACTTAACCACCGACAGTTTTACCCTACACAAAAAGCAAGTTATTTAATTTCTGCAAAATTGTTTTTTCATGAATTAAAGTAAAAAAATATTAAAAATAGTAAAATTTGAATATTCTAAGAGCATGGTCCCATGTTGGGGGCTGGTGCTTCTATTTATTTGGTAAATGCGGTCTCATGTAAAATAAACTTAATCGCTACTGCTCAAATCCAACAAAGCTCCTAAAATTTCTAAGCAGCTACATTTTAGGGAGATGATTTCGAGCCCCACAAAGCAATTGGGGGCACAAAAAAATGTGCTGCTTAAAAATTTTGGGGAGTTTTTTTGACACTTGGCATTTATGTTTAAACTTCCCTCCTTATTTTTCCTTGCAATAGCTTTATTTGAAATTCATGGGACCATTCTTTTGCTTACCTGCTAAAGATTCATATTTTGTCTCAGTATAGAAAAATAAAAAATAATGGGACCCTATTAATGCAAAAATATCTTATTTTTTTCTCCCGCACCTGCTCAAATTTTTTAGCTTGCCTAATGATAGATAGACACAACTGAAATTAAACAAAAAAGGGTATTACCAAGGCCAGACTATGCATCTTCTAGATATTGAGAACTTACTACAGATAGACAAAACAACTCATTTACCAAACATGGTATATTCTAGTCTGCTAAGAGAATCAGAACAGTGCACATCAAATGTTTATCCCAGAATGGAAAATGCCCACCGCTTCAAAAGATAATTTAAGAGATGGGTAGTGATGGGAGCCTGAAGCTTTACAGCACCTGCTAAAATTGTTAAACAGTACACTTTTGACCAGTAAAAAATTTCCTCAAAATTTTCTTTTCAAATATTTTGTCTTTGATAACTCGCCAAAATTACATTTAATACATGGCATTAGAAGACTATGCTTGGGTGAATGATAATTTAAGACTACAATATTTGAAACGATTCGCCAGGATTCTAAATTTAAGAATTCAACATTGAAACGATTTGCCTGGCGTTCTAAACTTCGAAAGTATTCCTTAAAATTGCCCACAATTAGAACTGTCACATCTTAATCGGCAGTACAGATCACATTTCAATTGCCAGCCATTCATTTCCATTTGCACAGTCCATAATCTTTACAGATTTAACTCAATCAAGGAAAAAACAGTCTGAATGATCCATTTGCCAATAAACCATTATTAGCACAAACAGAAACGTCAGTTAGTGAGAAAACCCAAGCAATGTCAGCACATGTAACCCAATTACTACAAACCCTAGCATCCTACGGCATTTCATCACCATGTCCTCAATTTACATAAATTAACCTAAACCCTAACAGTTCCAAACGAGGGCAAAAAACTTAAACTTAAAAATATAAAAAATCCCATTAGAGTATTGCGAATTCTTGATTCGTTGAAGTCTCTACGCTATTCAAATGAGATAATAGTAATAAAATAAATTCCACTAAGAATTCACTCTAATTACCACAAACCATGCCATGAAACCCTGAAAAATAACCAAAAACACACATTTTAAAAGAAAAGACTTACCAGGCGGAATCTTTTTGAAGATGCCAGGAAATCGCCATAGGAATACTCCGCTTCAATGTCAGCCGCTCCCTTCCTGTTCAGACGATTCGCCATTTCTACCCTGAATCCGTATCCCCTAAGATTGATATTAAAAAACGTTATCCGCATGGTTACGTTGGCGCCATTTGAGCATAATTTGCCATGGCCAATAATACTTTAACATTGGGGCATGAACGATTCCAATAAAATGCTCTAGTGAATTTGGATGCATTCCAAATGTGGCAAGGACTAATAACATATTTTAAATAGATCCATCTATATCAATTTTGAGGGGTCTATTTTGAATTTGTTACTATCGTATTGATTTTTTATTTTTGTTTTTTTTAATGAAAAAGATCTTATATTATATTAAATGCAATATGATATAAGATTCTTTCAATAAAAAAGTGGGTGGTATGAGAGCACGTCCTAAAGCCACAAGTACACTATGTCGTGCCTAAAAAAACAGTAAAACAATGCCAAGCTACAAATACATTCGGGGAACACCAAAAACAAAGACACCATGCACCGAAGCAGAACGAGAAACAAGAAGCTCAAAGCGCCTGTTCTTCTCCTTAGATCTCATGACAAAAGTCCATGGCCCCTGTTGGGGAGCCAATTCGAGCAGAGGATCAAGACAAGGGCTATCCTGAATGCAGTCAGAATCAAAAGACTCAAATACATGCGACCGCTTGGCATAACTGCCAACAGGGGGAATCTCAGCATTCATTTCTTCTGAATTTTCGGGGTGAGAAAATTGAATTACTCTGTTAAGATGGAGATATCACAATTTCTCAATCACCTTCTTTAAACAAGTAAATAAAACTCTTTTAACGTCTTGTATTATCACACTCCATCATCCCAAGCTTATTGTAGATTACGCCTATCAAAATAATTATTGGTATAACAAATAGATTTAAACTAGCAAAGATATCTTAAATACATCTATTTGTTCAATATTTCAAGAGATATCGATCTTAATGCACTTATACTATATTTGTTACATGGAATAGATAAGCACCTCGAGAGTGATATTTCAATGTCTTTTAGATATATGTATTTAAGATATCTATGCTAGCCTTAATATATGTTGATCTTCTTGGGATGTTCATGTGCGATATTTTATCATCTCATTTAAATGTTGTCTCATTTGTGCTTTGAGATCTTCCACTATTAGTTTAGCCCAATGTTTAGCATGTCTTCTCTCTTTCATTTGCATTTCGATGGTTTTTGTGTTCCTTTGCGATTTGTTCGCATTATTGTCTTTAATATTGTCGAGCATTTTCTCTTTAATATTCTCTTTGTTCTTAGTTTTCAAATTTTAGCCTTGGGCAAACCATGTTCTCTATGTTTTTCTTTTTTGCTACTTACTAAATAAATCATATTTTTTATTCTTTGATTTCATTTGTTGTTTCTTATTTCTACATTTCATTTTATTTTTATTTTGGAAAGTTGCATCATTTGAAGGGAGGCTCTTTAATAGTTTTGAGATTTACAATGTTATGTTGTTTGAATGTGAGCTCTTTAATAGTTTTGAGTGTTTTTAATATGTGGGTTCTTTAACTTTCATGTTGGATATTACAATATATTTTTTAAAAACTCATGGTTTTAACAAGGCAATCACATGATAGATCTCGTTGAAGTACGTGCGTTCTGATGAGGAATGGCATCCCCTTTAGAAGAGTAATTGGAATTGGTTATTTCCTAATAAGAATGGAAACAATATTACTCACTCCTAATCATTGTTAACCAAACCCTATAATTAAATTACATAAAGCATGGAAAACATACATCTTGATTCCATAGAAAACATTAGCATTTTTTACATTTGTATTAGTCTACATCTAAATATACTTGAATCTAAAGTATGTGAGTTAGTCTCTCCAAGGATTGCATCTTGATAAAACAAATAAATGATGATAAGAAAAACAGCACGTGAAAGTACAATAACAAATACAACAAAAAAAGTTGGGTCCATGACAATGACTAGTGTGTTAGTCATCATCCCTAAACTCAATTGGATCCTCAAAAGCATATGCACGAGCTTCTAAACTCAATGCATATAAGGGTACAATGGGCATACTTGAGGTATCAAACAGAGGCACGCACAACTTAAGCTTTTGAGGAACCCATGGAATAATTGTAGCATACATTGGCATTACCACTTATCTTGATAAAAGTAGCATTAAATGGAACAAAACTCCACCTGCTTCAACTCCAACCTATACAAGGCACTGACAATGTAGTTATTAATTTCATATTCATAAATATATCATTCAAACTAATTTTAGGGTTGAGGATCCATGTAACAAACTGCATGAGACCACCAAAATCCTCCATGGCTTGTTTTCTTGACTAGTTCCAACCACAACCATTATAAATCAGCAATGATCTTTGTTTTCTTGTCCCGCTTTCGAATTTTGGCTTAACATAGATATCCACATAAAATGAATATCATACCAAGTTCATTATTGGGTGTCTTTGTTTCTTAGTGCATTGCCATTAGAATTGTATTTGCACAATAATCAACAAAGTTATTCTTAAAATCTTCACCGTTAAGATGAGAATTGTTGTTGACCACTAATACTTGAAATATATTTAAAAATATTAAATCCACAAATCCATGGTTTTCTAAACATCACACCATGAGATGTGTTTGATATAGGAATTGAGGAGAGCCCAGCAAAACTCCACAATGCAAGCATCCAAAAAAAGTATTCAGACAAGAGGAAGAGATTCGCCAACAAAAGCACATAGTATTAAACTAAAAGGAAATATACAATGTGACAATGGTTCCACTAGAACAAAATCTCTGTAAGAGACTACATCTCCACCAGCTTTGTAGATGACTCAAAGCTCTAGTCTAACTTTCCACGATGACACAAAAGCTTCTTATATAGGAAAAGTAAGAGACGAGTATGAGATTTTTATTGGTTGAATGAAAGGTGGGATAATACATTCCCCAATTTACACCTCACACTTTTCACACGTGTGAGGATAACTATCACTTAAATGTACATTTACCAATGTTGTGCACATAATAAATCTCACCTTGATAACAACACTACCTAAGGTGGACTTCACAACAAGTGTGAATATGACATACACCAACAGCCCCTAAAGATCAACTTAGGTGATGTAATAAAAGAGAATAAGTCTTATGTTAATAAATATGGGTCCCAACAACTAGGCCTAACTAGGTACCCATGTACAATGATAGAGCAAAAAGAGCAATAAAGTTGTTGAAGTAATTACTTGTTAAATCTGATGAAGCTTCCAAAGGAATGAATTAAAATTAGCTTCCTGGAATATAGTTGTGTGAATAAGAGTGACTACATATACATGTTCCATCTAAATGAAACACACAATGAAAACCAAAGAAGGTTGGCTCAGAAACTATTATGATTTTTTAAAACCACATAAGTGTTGGCTCAATTAGCATATTTGGCAAATGAAAATTATTTTGAAAACCCAGAAGGGTTGGCACAAAAATCTATGGCATGAAAAACATTACCAACCTTTGCATCCATTAGGGACAAACACAAGGTACATAACATACATGAACAACCAAGGAAGCATTAGCAGTACACACAACACCCCACATAATATTGACTGGGAGTGAAGACAAGCCACTCGATATCTCCAAACATTGTCAATGTCGCAGGGTGTAGAAAAGCATAGCAAAATCCTCTAGTGAGAGTGCCCAAAATGCCACATGATGAGCATTACGACTGAAATGTGAAAGGAAGTGTGAAAAATCACACACACACATGAAGGTAAATAAATGTAGACTCCTCCCATAACACTTTGTAAATCAGTGTGACTACAAATACACTTGAAAAACCAACCCAATATGATTTACAATTTAAAAAATAGGCCATTAAGCTAGAAAACTTAAAATTTGAGTCGACACCAAAATTATTAGATGTTGCAAGTGTGAAGATTGAGAAAAAATACACACTTATAAAAAATAGCAAGTAAACCTAAGTTAACAGTCAAAATTTATGGCCTCGTAAAGGTCCAAAGTACATGACTTCATCAACTAAACAAACAAAAAACTGTTAAATATAGAAATTTAGGTTATAAAAATACAATACTTAACATCACCATTTTGTATATCATAAAAATAGGCAAGGTGGAAAAAATCATCTTCCCAAGCTTCACGGATCAAAAGTTATGATCCTCAGAAGAAGTGTACTCCAAAAAAGGGTTCAATGGGGAAAGTCTAGTCCTCGGGGGCTAAAAATGCCCAGTGTGTGGTCATATGGCAGGTCATGGGTTGAGCATAGGTTGCATGGGCTAGAGGGTGGTCATATGGGAGACCAAGGGTTGGTTGTGACTGTGCAGTATGTAGATTACACCTGAATTATGTTAAAACTTCAAACACATGCCATAGGTGCCTCGGTGTTCCGTTTTTACAAACCAATACTTTCTAGAAATCTATCAAAGAGAGGAATCCAAAAAATATACTTTTAGACCATGTTTTTAGAAAAATACAAAAAAAGCACTATCTTCTTTGTTACTCCTTTTTTACCCTATAGATCCATGACTTTTTAAATTAAAACTTATATTATTATAATTAAAAATCCTAGATCGTAACCATAATTTTTAGATTTTTCCATAAACTAAAATAACAAAAAAAAACCCTATAATAGTAATTTTCATACAAACAAAAAATGCCCATTCAGTAATTTTAAAAACCCACAACATGGATTAGCTCAAAATACTTAAGAGCTAGGGAATCATAGTAGTTCTAGAATTGATGAAGGTGTGTGAATCCAGAAACACTCAAAAATGGATAAAGGTAGAAATATCTTCAAAAAACTCTTCTTTATTTAGATATGCAAACAATAATGTAAATAAATCTAAATAAAAATCAAGATCTAAGAAAATTACAAGATAGAGATTACATAGCTAACTTTGATACCATATGGGAATTGAGGAGGGCTTGGGAAACTCTGGAATGCAAGCATCTACACAAAGTACTCAAACGAGAGGAAGAGATTCACCAAAAGCATGTACTCTAAGCTCCAATCTAACTTTCCACAAGGACACAAAGGTTCCTTATATAGGAAAAATAAGAGGTGAGTGAGATTGTTATTGATTGAGTGTAAGGTGGGATATAATCATTCCCTGAGTTACACCTCACCCTTCCCACACATATGAAGATAGATACCACTTAAATGTGATTTTACCAATGGTGTGCACATAATAAATATCACTTTCGTAATAACACTACCTAACGTGGACTTCATAACAAGTGTGGATATGACACAAACCAACATTTGAAGAGAACATCATTATGTTTTATTTTTCAATGACAATGAGCACATGCATGGAAATATTAGTATCTCGAATTTAAAAATGCCATTTTCCTTACTATAGACACCTAATGTTGGTCTTTGATACTTTGTGGCATCAATCATTGGCCTCTTTGAGCATTTGGCAAAGTGTGAACTCGTTCCTATCACGGATACATGACAAGTGTCAATCAACGGAACTCTGCACACCCCCCAATACATTAAGTCTTTGCCTTACCAGTTCATACACTTTAGGAAAGCACCGATGCATGACAAGTGCACAAAGAGAACGCATGCCAGCAATCGGCTTTTAGTATTCTCATAGAAAATTTTCTCAAGGTTAAGGCTCCTCACTTCAAACTCTGATTTTTCAGAGCTCTGATGGGTGACTTGTGACACTTTATGTTACACAGTGCAGCCATCGGCACATGGCATTCTTTCAAGATCTGTAGCTTCACTCCAAGCTATGTTGAAGCACCGATCAAGAAGGACAGCTTGGCACAAGTGACACATGGTAGAGATTGGTAAACTCTGATTGATCCACTACAATGTCGGTATTATGAGGTTCGGCCAAATTTGACGGTCTGTCAGTGTCTACAAAAGAGCTCATGTGACGAATCACAGAGGCACGATTTGTTAAAGAACCTGGTTTTCTAATCATATCTTTTAATTGAGACCCCCATTTAGAGATATGGTTGGTGATTAAGTACGTTAAGAGCTGTTGATTTTAGTCTTGAGGTGGAATAATTATAGCGGTGTTGGCAGAGTGTTTCAAGATTGAGGGAAATAATGAATTAACCTCCTTACATTTGTAGAGATATTACCCTAATGTTCTCACACAAGAACGTAATCGAAGCAAATTTGGGTTCAGAGTAGAAACAACTCAAGACTTATAGGTAAAGTACTTAGACGAGTAATTATGTGTTTATGTTAACATGTAGGAGGGTTGGTAAGATTTGAACAAGACCACCATCTAAACTATGATGTAGTATTTACATAATCTAAATAACTCTAATTTGGTAAACATGCCCGGCCCTGACAATATTCTACAATGATTTAAAGGAGTTGGATTTCATTAAAATAGACTAAAAGGAGGGGGAGAGGGAAGGCAGATAAGGGAACTAGGCTCTCACATTCTGGCTACTCAGCATAATAAGCACCCTGAGGTGTCAATTAGATCTCACAAAACCAAAGCTTGTGAGAATAGTTTTAACAGGAAATCCATTCCTATTTAACATCACGCCAATTAGTCAAGGGAATTTAGAAAAAGGAATACAGAACAATTAAGTCATTTATCACTAGATCCTAACACTTAATAGTAAGGCATTTAGGGTATTGAGAACATATGTTTCATTTGTTCATATTTAGTAACTCATGAAAATAGACTAGCTAAGCTCAATCTATTTTGTTGTCTGCAAATTTAAACATAAAGATCAGACACGCAAACTCTGACTTAATAACTGAATAAGATTGTATTGCCTAAGCATAAGACATCAAATCAACATTTACAAACAATTACAGACTTTTTAAAGCCACATTAGAGCTTTGAATCCTTTCTCTGCATTACATTTGTCCATTGCCTAAGATGAAATTTACAATGCAGTTTAGGATATTTAAGCAAATCAACTAGCTTGACATGCTCTAGAAATTTGAAATTTGTAGAAAGATTGGGAAATAATCAGACTCAACCGCCATGGATTACAATCAGAAGCCTCAAAAGACTCAGAGGTATCATTGGAAGCATATTCCCGAACATTTAGCTAGTTTCCAAGTGATAATACATAACACTATCGTTTTTTTGAGCAGGAAAATTGGTTCCGTTAGAGTTGGTTCCATGTACATGTGGTTTTATCCCATGAAATCAAGAGTAGGGATTATCGCTTCGAGCTGCCACTTAGATTTTATAGATTGTGTTTGGAATTGAATTTGGATTAGCAAGATTCTCTTTTCTGTGTTCAGATCCTCCTAATCTAATGAGGGAATATCAAGAGAGACATCTCCGCGAGTGAATGAGATCATTCCAAAAGCATATCAAAAATGATCTTTGGGGGCCATTAAACTGAAAGAAACAAGTAAAGGATGGCTTGAGACTCTGTATTCAGAAAATATTGACAATCTCCCCACCATCTCCTCTTGGACTTGGCTTGAATTAAAGCTCTTGGAATTACACTCCTGATGGTACCAACCTCATGTTGAATGGAGGTCTCAATCAGGAGATATGACCAAAAAATAAGGGCTTCGTTCATGCTTTCATGACGTCCCCGAGCTTATTTCAACACTAAGCCAAGCCATCAAATTTAAGCTCACAAGTGGGCATTGTAGTGAATCTCAGAGCTTGCCAATGTGTGCCATGTGCACACCATGCTACGTGTTCTTCATCTACATGGTGTTAGATATGGTTTGGAGTGAAGGGGCAAGGGAGAATCTTTTGGATGGTGTAGGGACTCTGATTGTCGCCACTTATCTTTTTCGTGCATATGTGTTCCCCATCAGCGACATGTAAAGTCCAGAGCGAGGGAGCTTAACCTTTGAATAACTCTGCAATTACCCTGAATACCAATGACACGTCCCTTTTAGCCAATTGTCGCTAATTTGTTTACTCGTTCTCCACAAGTTACCCAAGCTTTAAACTTATGGCTAGCTAAGCTTTAACAAAAGCTAAATCCAGGTGTCTCTATATGATTTGACTCAGGCCTTTAAAATTGTTGGCTTCGCTAATGAAACGACTTCACGTCACTTTCCTCTGCTTAACTATCCGACTTCTGAAACCTTGGCCCTCGATTGATGACACATGTTTCAATCCCTAAATCTCGAGATCAGGGTCTGCCTCTTCTGATTTTATGTCGAGGATACATGGATTGGTCCATGTGGCTTCTCGTCGCGGTTTTGTGTTCTTGGGATCTAAAGTTCCTCCTCATCATTTTGATTTTGCTTTTTTCAAATTCCCGTTTGACCACGAGACTCTGAGATGAACGTGAATTGATCTCCAACTCTCAGAACTCACGATCTCAGAACTGTCAAAGCTCTCAGGCTATTTTCACCGTAACTCTGAAATACTAAATGCACTCATTTCGGGCTCTTGGGTTCTCGAGGATCTCCAAAACACTTGGCTCTTGGGAACATTGGTAAAAGATTTTCAAATAAGACAATTCAAACCAACATGATTTAACCTGTCCACAAAGTTAAACAAGTGAGTTAATTTTGATGCCTAAAATTTAATAGTAAACTTAAACAGGAGGACTGTCAAATGCACATTTCAAGCCCCTAACTTGAAAAATGGCTTAATTCCTGGATTTTCTCCCTTCTTTTGTCTACACACATGATAGACATTAAAAGCCAAAACCAACCATGAGAGCACTTTTAGAGGCAGAACTTTGATCATTAAAGCAAGGATCAAACTTTGAAGGCAGTATAACTTGTAAAAAAATAGATTAACTTTGTTGTTTCCACTTAATAAACTTATGCCTATCATGTTTACCATCTTGTGAAAATAAATATCAAATACTTCCTAAGCTAATTCAAGGGTTTTTACAACTTGTTCTAAGGTTTCACATCATTGTCAAATATTATATACTTTGTGTAAAGTGCAATTTGTGTTAGGTTGTGGAGCCTGTTTTCATGTGAGAAAGTGTTGAAGACTGTATACTAAGAGTACATGTGTACACTTTGTTATGTTGTCTTGCCGAGGTTCATGTGAGAAAGTGGGCCTCGAGCAGGGGTTACACAAGGGTATGGCAGCACCCGGTACTGGGGGTTCGGGGGCGTAGCCCCCGAAAAAAAAAAATTGGCCTTAAAATGTGCCCGATATATTGGAAAACGTTGCTTTTCTCGTATGGGCGGGTTTTTTGACCCATAGGTTTATGGGACGGTTTTGGCCCATGGTTTTGATACCCACAGTTTTGTAAAACTACTTAAGCAGTTGTCTATTTATATGGTTTTGTGCATATGGTAGAGATAAGGTAACATTACAGATGTGTTTTGAATTCGGGTGTGAATTCTGTAGAGTTTGTTGAGCATAACGCCAAATAGATCTAGGTATTGTATTGAGAGAGTGGTGGCTTGTAATAAAATCTTTGCAAGTGATTCTTGGTGGACGTAGCCCAAATTGGATGAACCACATTAAATATTGTCTCTTTGTGTTGTGTTATTTTATTCTGCAATTTTATTTGAGATCTGTAATATTTTCAGCATATTAGTTTCTACTGTTGCGATTCTGTGAGGGATTATTTTGCATATTTTATCTCTTATTTCCTAACAATTGGTATCAGAGCCTAGTTTGGTTTGCTTGAAGTGTTGAATTGCAGGGAAAGTTTTATCTTGAGTGGGAGATATGACAGATGATGGAAGATCAATGGTTGATAAATTCAATGGCACAGAATTTTAGTCTTTGGAAGATGCAGATGGAAGATTACCTTTATCAAAAGGATCTTTATATTATGTTGTCTGAGAAGGTGAACAAACCCTCGAGCATGACGGATGTGGAATGGGATTTGCTGGATAGGAAGGCACTTGGGACAATCCGGATGTGTCTTGCATCTTTGGTATTATTTAATGTTTCAAAGGAAAAGACTACAAAAGAACTAATGGATGCATTAGGGAAGTTGTATGAAAAACCCTCTGCCTCTAATAAGATATTTTTAATGAAAAAGTTGTTTAATATGAAGATGTCTGAGAATGGTTCAGTAGCAGATCATTTAAATGATTTTAATATGGTTGTAAATATGCTAGCTTCGGTTACAATAGAATTTGATGAAGAAGTTAGGGCTTTATTAATTCCGTGCTCTTTCCCTGAGAGTTGGAATAGCCTGGTAATGGCGGTAAGCAACTCGGTTCCAGCTAACTCAAAGTTGAAGTTTGAGGATGTTGTAGGGGTGATTCTAAGTGAGGAAATGTGAAGAAAAAACTCTGGGGAATATTCTACTTCAGGGAATGCTTTGACAGTGGAAACTAGAGGGAGACAGAAGAATAGAGGAAGCCATGGAAAATCAAAGGATCGGGCAAGGTCAAAATCCAAAAGCAAGATAGTATGTTGGCATTGTGGAAAGTCTGGGCATGCAAAGAAGGACTGTTGGGAGCTTCAGGGATAAGAAGAAACAACAGGAAGAAAAACAAGGAGGAAAATGTGGCAACGGGTAATGTATGTTAGGATGCTTTGATTCTTTCTTTGCACAATATTACTGAATCTTGGGTTTTAGATTCAGAGGCTTCTTTCCATGCTACTCCACATAGGCATTATTTTGTTGATTATGTTCAAGGAGATTTTGGGCATGTTTTTCTTGGTGATGATGAGCCTTGCAGCATAGTTGGAAAAGGTTCTTGTTCAGGTTAAGATGTAGAATGGGAATACTTGGCTATTAAAGGATGTCAGACATGTGCCTACATTAAGATGAAATTTGATATCGGCAGGGCAATTGGGAAGTGATGGTTGTACTGTGATATTTACAACGGACTCTTGGAAGGTTACCAAGGGTGCTCTTGTGGTGGCAAGAGGTAAGAAGGTTGGAACCTTGTATTTAACCACTTATAGCACTAATGTTTGTAATCTTGTGGCTTCAGAAGTAGATACAACATTGTGGCACTATAGGCTTGGTCATATGAGCCATAAGGGCATGGAGATCATAAAGAAGAATTTTCCTGGATATACAGAAACAGGTTTGGAGTTCTGTGAGGACTACATATATGGGAAACAGAAGTGAGTAAGGTTTCTCAAGGTTGGACCTACAAAGAAAGAGAGTAAGTTAGAGCTGGTGCATTCTGATGTGTGGGGGTCGACTCAGGTATCATCTCTTGGGGGTTCAAGTTATTATGTTACTTTTATTGATGATGCAACAAGGAAAGTTTGGGTTTATTGTATTAGAAACAAATCTGATGTATTTGACACTTTTGTTAAATGGAAAGCCTTGGTAGAGAATGAAACAGGTCTTAAGCTAAAATGTCTCAGGTCAGATAATGGAGGGGAGTATTGCAGTAATGAATTTGATGATTACTGTTCTAAGAATGGAATCCATAGGAAAAATATGGTTCCAAGAACTCCACAGCAGAATGGGGTGTCAGAAAGGATGAACATAACAATAATGGAACGTGCTAGGAGCATGAGGTTACATGCAGGACTACCTCTTTCTTTTTGGGCAGAAGCGGTGAGCACAACTGTGTACTTGATAAACAGAGGACCCTCAAGTGCCTTAGATGGAGGCATACCTGAGGAGGCTTGGTATGGTAAGAAAGTTGATTATTCATTTCTTAGAGTCTTTGGATGTGAGGTGTTTGTTCATATAGACAAGGATGATAGGACCAAGCTAGAGGCTAAATCAGAAAAAATGTACTTTCATTGGTTATGGTGGTGATGACTTTGGATATAAATGTTGGAGTATTAAGGACAAGAAAATCATTCGATCTAGGGATGTGGTCTTTAATGAGAAAGTCATGTATAAGTAGCAGTTGCAGGAAAACAGGGAAGAATCCAAGAAAGAATATGCAGTGGTAGAGGATCTTCCGGATGGGAAAGTGACACATGAATCAGTTCAGGAACCTCCTCAACAAGGAACCCCAAACTCCTATATTGAGGAGGTCTTCTAGGGTAAGAAGAGAACCTAAACGTTTTTCTCCTTCTCTTTATTATTTATTACTCACTGATAGTGGAGAGCTAGAGAGCTTTGATGAAGCAATGCAGGTAGATGCCAGGAAGAAGTGGGAGCAAGCCATGGATGAGGAGCATCAGGCTCTCATGGAGAACCAGATATGGGATTTGGTGAAGCTACTCGAAGGAAAAAGAGCATTACAGAACAAGTGGGTGTACAAAGTCAAAGAGGAAGGAGGAAAGAAAAGATACAAGGCCCGGTTGGTGGTCAAGGGGTTTGCACATAAAAAAGGTATAGATTTTGATGAGATTTTTTCTCCTGTAGTAAAAATGACTTCTATTAGAACTGTTCTTGGAATAGTTGCAACAGAAGACTTGCACTTAGAGCAACTTGATGTAAAGACTGCATTTCTCCATGGTGATTTGGAGGAGGATCTATATATGCAACAGCCAGAGGGATATGAGGTCAAAGGTAAAGAGGAGATGGTGTGCAAACTGAAGAAGAACTTGTATGGCTTGAAACAAGCTCCACGTCAATGGTATAAGAAATTTGATAGCTTCATGATGGAGCAAGGTAGATATACCATTGCGTGTTACAAATAAAGAGGATGGTAGTTATATTATCCTGTGTTTGTATGTAGATGACCTGCAGGTAAAAACATGCAGGAAATAAAAGTACTCCACTAAGTGAATCCTTTGATATGAAGTATATAGCCAAGACAAATCCTTGGATGAGATATCTTGATAGGAGGCAAGCTGTTATAGGAAGAGTTCATTCTGACCATTGCGTGTATACAAAGAAATTTGAGGAGGGAAGTTATATTATCCTATGAATTGATGTTGATGACATGTTGGTTACAGGTAAAAACATGTAGGAAATAAAAGTACTCAAGAAACAGCTAAGTGAATCCTTTGACCATGAAGGATTTGGGGGCAGCCAGACAAATCCTTGGTATGAGGCTAACTCGGGATAGGAAGGAACGAAAGTTGACTTTATCTCAGGAAGAGTACATTAAGAAGGTATTGGACATGTTTAACCATGCAGGATGCTAAACCAGTTGGGACTCCTTTGGCAGGCCATTTCAAGTTATCAAAGGAGCAGTGTCCCAAGACAGAGCAGGAAAGAAACCAGATGTCCAAGGTACCTTACTCATCAGCAGTTGGCAGTTTGATGTATGCTCATGGTGTGCACTAGGCCTGATATTGCCCATGCAGTGGGAGCTGTGAGTAGATTTATGAGTGATCCAGGTAAAGATCATTGGCAAGCAGTAAAGTGGATCCTTCAGTATTTGAGAGGGACCATGGGGACAATTTTGTGCTATAGTGGATCAGACACCACTTTACGTGGTTATGTAGATTCAGACATGGCTGGAGATGTAGACAGCAGGAGGAGCATGACAGGTTATATTTACACTGTAGGTGGGACAGCAGTGAGCTGGATTTCACGACTACAGAAGCTGGTGGCTTTATCAACCACGGAGGCTGAGTATGTTGCTGCCACAGAGGCAAGCAAATAGATGATTTGGTTACAACAATTGCTTGAGGAGTTGGGGCATAAGTAGGAGGAATGTAAGTTTGCATAGTGATAGTCAGAGTGCTATACACCTAGCTAAGAACTCTGCTTTCCACTCTAGGACGAAGCATATACAGTTAAGGTATCATTTCATCAGGACAGCTTTGGAGGAAGAGAAGTTGAAGTTGGAGAAGATTCATACCAGTCAGAATCCTACAGACATGATGACCAAGGTGGTCACAAGGGAAAAACTAAAGCTATGTTCAGCTTTGGTTGGTCTTCACAGAAACTAGTGAAGGGTTGAGAAGCTTGCTCAGAGGAAAACTAGTCTCCAAGTGGGAGATTGTTAGGTTGTGGAGCCTGTTTTCATGTGAGAAATTTGTTGAAGACTGTTACACTAAGAGTATTTTTGTACGGCTTTCCCTATCGCCGGTGAGTGGGTCAGGGGGGTTTGGGGGGTTGAAGCCCCCCGTAAAGGGGGTTCGGGGGCGAAGCCCCCGAAGCAAATTTTCATTTGGCCTCGAAAAACATGCCTGGGTAATGGGAACCGTTATTTTCTGTTTATGGGCATGGTTTTTGTCTTTTTGCCCATAGGTTTATGGGACGGTTTTGCCCATGGTTTTAATACCCACGGTTTTGTATCAAACTGCTTAAGCAGTTGTCTATTTATATGGTCTTATGCATATGATAGATGTACAAGAAAATGTATTACAGATGTGTTTTGAATTCAGGTGTGAATTCTGTAGAGTTTGTTGAGCATAGCTCCAAACAAATCTGGGTATTGTATTGAGAGAGTGGTGGCTTGTAATAAAATTTGAGCAAGTGATTCTTGGTGGACGTAGCCCAAATTGGGTGAACCACGTTAAATATTGTCTCTTGTGTTGTGTTATTTTATTCTACACTTTTATTTGAGATCTGTAATATTTTTTGCATATTAGTTTCTACTGTTTGCGATTCTGTAAGGGATTATTCCGCATATTTTATCTCTTATTTCCTACACATAAGTTATATTCCAGAAATGAAAAGTAACTCCTATTGACGCATTACACACACTTACGTTATTTCGTAATTCCTAAGATGGATGCTCAACTAGAAGACATGTATTTGTACTATTTTCCAACTTTGACAGGTCCTTTACACCTATGATCTTGTTAACCTAAGTGAGAGAATGGACGGGATTTGGTTGCAATGCCAAGAGATGAGAAGGCGAGGGGACTTTTTTTATGACATCCCCCTTATAGTTGTAACTTGAAAAAAATAGGTAATTAAAATGATAGAAGCATGTAAACTGTACGAAAGAGAATGAGCCTATTCCTAAAAGATATATGGTCAGAAAATGGGATTACAATGATTTTCTTGGATATGCACATAATGGAGACTGAGAAAAAAAAATTGGCCTAAGAAAGCCGAAAATGTAAAATGAGTAATGTCAAGTGTGGTATTGGGGACTCTCATTACAAAATCTAATTAGGAAATCATGTGCATCATGGATGACCGCCAAACAGGATGGCATTCAGGAGAGAAAATTGTGGAGTCTAAAGAAGTTATTTCATCCATTGTTTGACCAAATTTTCAAAATTGTAGGTATCGGTCTCCATTAATAATGGATTGCTTGTAGAATCCACTGGTCTCATGTGATCTTAGCAAGATCCATAGCATTCCTGAACATTTGTCATTGTTAAATAAAATGGGAGCTTTAGGATATTTTGGAAATTTGCCATTCCAAATGGATTTTTTAAGATATGAAATTTTTGGAAATAGGTATTCACTATGAGGGATTTTCCAATCAGTCTTGTGTTATCAGTAAGGATTTCTCAGTTGATCCCCAGCATGACATGTCAATTCTATCAAAAGGGAGATTTATAGTGGGTCGTTGATAATCCTCTAAAGCATAATTTGTAGATAAAATTATTTTTACATGTAATATTTATAGGTTAAACTGGTTAGGCATGATATCCAACCCCAAAAGGCATATTAAAGGAATTGTGCGTGAAATGTTTGACAAAATGCCTTAAATAATTTTTACACTTCTCGACTGCAAAGTTAGACATGCAAGGTCAAACAAATATTTAGTCTCAAATGCGTTTATTTTCCTGGAATCGTAAAAATGGATTTGTGGGAAAAGGATTTAGCAACTTTGGAAGTTGCACTCTATCCATACAATCCAATTTCATACGGTGACTGTTGATGTTCTGACACCCTCTCTACTTGTGATAAAATGGTAGTTTGGAATGTTTGACATGGACATCAAAACTATAGCATTAAGGATCAGAGCTCTGATTTTGTCAATAATCATAGGGTGCAACAACTTGGAATAGCATTATTGAAAAGGAATACATGAAGCTTTATTATCAGTGCAAGCCTGATATGAATCATATCCAATCTTTGAGATGTAGAACCGAAGCTCACAACCATGCAGATCTCAGC
Source organism: Taxus chinensis (assembly GCA_019776745.2). Lineage (NCBI taxonomy): Eukaryota > Viridiplantae > Streptophyta > Pinopsida > Cupressales > Taxaceae > Taxus > Taxus chinensis. The sequence continues at coordinate 206,961 of JAHRHJ020000787.1, forward strand.
TAATAAACCTCTATGGTTTATTCATCCCACAGCAAAAATTTAAAATGGAAATCTTTTGTTTCTTGCTTCTATAATTTTTTTGAGTAAAACAGATCATATGATTAGTTAAAGACAGTGTAATTTACTGTCATGTAAATAGATTTCGATCGAATAATCATTTCAAGCCAATTAAACCTAATAAAAATGCCTCTTTTTTGGGCCATTAATAGTGTAGTTACAATTGTGCTCAAATAAAACTTTCAAAATCTTGTTATCATGCATTTACCATTCTATGACAACCAATCAAGGAAAACATGGGAATACGTTATCTCTCAAGGGCACCCATGACTCATTTTCAAGGATATGAATATTTTTAGTGGTTACATCAATATTTGAGAGTGATATTACTTGCTTGACTTATTTATTCTCCAATAATGAAATAACGAGAACATTGTTACCTTCTTACAATGATGGAAGGGTCCTTAGCTAGTGGCTTACATTGCTCCATACTATAGAAAATTGATATTTTTCATATTTGTGCCAAATCTACACCCTGATTGGCCTTACCATTTTCAAATGCATTGCGTAGGCACATTTGAAGAAGTTAATGAAAAGGGTTTCCAAATAGAAAAGGCCTTATTGGCCAAAGGGTTCTTAAAACCCTTTCAACGAGATAACTATGACTCAAAACCTATAGAAAAATCAAAATTCTTTAACAAAAAATGTCATAGATGATGGAATCACTGATTCCAAGCATGTGCAAGAAGTTGAAAACACCGCACATTTGAAACTCTTGTGCGGTTCACTTAAACTAGAAGTCAAACACAAGGAATACATCCCACTCACAAAGTCCTTATCATCAATTCTCAAACAACTCAACTCATCCAATATGGTCAAGTTTCCAACCACTACACCTTTTGCGGATGATGCACCTAAACCTTCATGGAAAAAAGACCACAAGTATTGTGAGTATCACCGTGTTAAAGGTCATGGCATAAATCGATGTCTGAAACTGAAGAACTTCATCCAAGATCTCCTAGATTGAGGAGATATCAAACTTGATGCATAAGAACCCAACAAAACATCTAATAATCAGTTGGGGATATATAAGGAACCTTTCCCAAAACATAAAAAAGTAGAAAATAAGTTGGATTGAGGTCAAATCTCTCAAGGGAAAAGTGTTAACCATGGTTTTCCCAAAGATCGAATCAATTTGATTCTTTTATTGGTTATGTTCATCCTATCACCGACCATATCAACACCATCAAAATAAAATCCCAAGAGCTTTTCATTATAACATGACACACTCATCTTATTATCCCAGGACCCCCTTTGTCTACTCCTTTAGATGGTCATTATGATCTCCTAGAACAACTTGAGAAGACAACTACCAAGATTTCTATTTTGGATCATCTTAAGATATCTACTGTTCATAAGGACATCCTTTATAAGACCCTTAGGAGTCAAGAGTTCCTACAAACATTAAATTTGACACTTCAAACTTCCAAGCCTTGGTTGCCAAATCACCCTCATCTGACCAAATCATTTTTAGCCAAAATGAGATTCCTACAGACAATCAAACACACAACTTACCCTTGTATATAGAAGTGATCATTACCCATAAAAAGGTTAAAAGGGTGCTTGTGGACAATGGATATGGCCTTAATATATGTACTCTAAGTTTGTGAAACAATTAGGACATACTGATGTTGAACTGGAGCCTAATGTGATCACCATTAAGGCTTATGATAATGCAAAATGAAAATTGGTGGGCACAATTACCTTACCCATGGAAGTTGGGCCTATCAGACATGAAACAAGATTCCATATCATTGACTTGGAACTTCCCTATAACATTCTCCTCAGTCACCCATGGATCCATGTCATGCAGGCCATTCCCTCCACCTTCCACTAGTGTATCAAAATATATCATCAAGGACAAGAGCTTACAATTCCTAGTGACCCACAACCCTTTGCCCACTGCAAAGTGTTAGCTGGTTATTACAAAACAACTTATGAATGTCCTTCTACAAAGCTGACTATTAAACTTAAATCAAAGGCCCTCACCTCTCATGTCAATATAGATACACTTTAGCCTCACGAAAGTGGTGTTTCTACCTCCATTTCCCCTTTGCTACATGGGAAACCAAATTGAAAATCCTTCATCCCAATTGTGGAGAATATGGCCTCCAACATGCCCTCCTTGTATCAAACCTTCCCCTCTCACCCAAAATGCATGGTAGGCCTAACTTTCAAACGCAAAGACATCAGGAGCCTTACAATATCGACAAATTTGCCCATGGTGGTCTCCTGGAAGATGAACAATCTAGTAGTACTTATACATCCTAGTCCCCTGATGAAAATATGGCTTCTTGCTATCAATCCCTATAATATATCATCCCTAACAAGATGATGTATGTTATGGGATACAAAGGATATGGATGTGGATTACATGAACAAGGTGTGTGGGAACCTCTTCCGACACATGAAAAAATGGATAGATATGGCATTGGTATTCAGCCTTATGGGGCACAACCTCCAGAAGTTTACACCACCTCTTCTGAACCTGAGGATAGCTCTTCGGATGATGATAGTTAACCAGAGTCCCTTTATAGTCTCTATGAAGATCTTACCTCCACAAACATGTTTTCTAACACTACTATTTAAACCCTATCCCCCTTCATTACTGAACTAGACCTTGTACACCCATCCCTCATTAATTGGGACCAACAAATCACATACCAATTGATCTATTTAGAATGATGAAAAATTGGACAAGTTCATGGGGTTACACGATGATGTACCTATAGGAGATCATAAGAAAGGTTTCTTTATCGACCTCGATGCATACATGTATTTCAAGGAGGAGGCTAAGTTATATGGTCAACAAAAAAGAGAAAAAGGATACCAAAATCTTCAAAAAATCCTAAAAGTAAAAAATCCCAGTCTCCTATAGTGAAAACCTCTTTGAGGAACTTGCAGACAAATAAAATTAAAAATCAATCATGGATAATATAAGTGATCATTCTATTGGTGAAAATCTCATTAAGACACCAATAGAGGAAGAACTCAATCTCCCTCCCAATCCTATGCATATGGAGGATGGTTCAAAATATTTGGTTGAAGAGACTATCAATGTCAACATTGGCACAAAGGACGAACCTAAAATTGTTAAACTAGGAGCTTCTCTTTCCACACATGAACAGAAGGCCTTTACAATGCTCCTCAAAGAGTTTTTGGATGTATTTTCTTGGTCCTATATGGATATGTCAGGATTGGATCCTTCTTTGGTTGTGCACAACCTCATTCTGCATGAATCAACAAATCCTATCAAACAAAAATTACACAAAATGCATCCACATGTAGCTCTTTTGGTCAAAGAAGAACTAGAAAATTTACTGCAATGGGTTTCATCAGACCTATCAATTATTTGTAATGGATCTCCAATGTCATGCCCAGTTCACAAGAAACCATTGGTATTCAGATTTGCACATACTTTAGGGACATCAATAAAGTGTGTCCTAACAATGATTTTCCTCTTCCAAATATTAGCATGAATGTTAATTCAACAAGGCCATGAAATGCTATCCCTCGTGGATGGATTATCTGTCTATAATCAAATAAAAATTGTGGAAGAGTATCAACATAAAAGCACTTTTACTACTCTTTGGGGAAATTTTTTCTATCAGGTCATGCCTTTTGGCCTCAAGAACGTAGAATGCCACATATCAATGTGCCATGAATGTCATATTTCATGATATGTTGCATGACATTGTAGAGGACTATGTGGATGATATCCTTAGCAAGTCCCAAACCTGAGTAGAGCTCCTGATAATCCTTCATCATATATTTGAGTGACTAATGGATTATAAGGTCAGATTGAATCTGAAGAAGTGTGTGTTCAGTGTCATCTCAGGAAAACTATTGGGCTTCATCATCTCCAGAAGAGGAATTGAAGTGGACCAACAAAGGTCAATGCTATTAATGAGATGCCTCCTCCCAAGAACCTTAAAAATCTACATATCTTACAAGGAAAATTTTAATATATTCATAGATTCATCTCCCAGCTCGTAGATAAATGTCATTCATTCACCCATATGCTTAAAAAGGATGTTGATTTCCACTGGGGTCCTGATTATCAACAAGCATTTTCCCAACTAAAACAATACTCGGCTAACCCACATGTTCTAGTACCACCTACTCCAGGTGAACCCCTATTGTTGTACATCTCCACCACTCAATTTACTATTAGTGCACTCTTGGTAAAATATTATGCCCAACACAAAGAAATATTTGTCTATTACCTCATTTGTACCTTGATCTCTTATGAGCTCAACTATCCACATTGAAAAAGCATGTTTGATCACTGTTTCCACTTTATTATAAACTTTTCCATTACCTCCTAAATAACAAAACCAAGCTCATATCTAAAGTTGACCCACTCAAGTACCTATTATCAAAACCTGAACTCACCGGGAGGATGGCCAACTGGATCATTTTACTAAGTGAGTTTAACATTGAATATGTCCACCAAAAATTAGTAAAAGGACAAGAACTTTCCAATCAACTAGAAGAAGCACCCTTACCAAGAATGGAACCCCTCGATTTGGATTTTCCAGATGCTTCCATTTTATACATTGAAATATATTCTACTTGGAAAATATACTTTGATGGGTCATTCACATTTAATGGCTCAGGGGCAGGTGTTTTTTCTTATCACCCCTACATAGGTGATCTTATTTTGCAAGCTTTCAGACTCAACTTTCCATGTACAAACAACATTTATTAGTATGAATCTCTCATCGCAGGTTTAAAAGTCAACATAAAATGGAATATCAAACAAGATGAGGTTATAGGAGACTTGTAACTCATCATCAAACAAGTGAATGATGAATATAAAGTCAAATATGAGAATCTTGTACCATATAAACACATGGTGGATAACCTGAAAGAGTAATTTGTTTATGGATCACTTTCTAATAGGTCCCTTGAACATAGAACATGTCAGTAGATGCCATGATTACTTACAGGATGGTACTATTGGATCATTGTTATGATTATTGTTGAATACCATATATTTTTAGTTCCTTGATCATCTTAGAGTACCTACCTACGACATGGTAGAATCATGTTTGGTATGTGAATTTGTTGGTCTCTTTTCCCTTGGTATTTTTATATACAATTACTTATAGGATGATACCTTCCCACCCAACATTTACCATTCCCAAAAGATAACCCTTATCTAGTGCATCACACCTTACACCTTCTTTAGGGGATCTCTTTATCGTTAAGGCTACGATGGGACTCTATTGCATTGTCTTAATTTTGAAGAGGCTATCTAATCTATCAAAGAGGTGCACAAAGGCATATGTGGTGCTCACACTAGTGCATGGTCCTTGCAAAGAAACTTCTACCATGTGGCTATTATTAGCCTACTATGGAGACAAACTGTTGTTAATACATGAAGAAATGTTCCCTGTGCCAAAAATATGGAAACTTGATCCATGCACCATCTCAGTCTTTATAACCTATCACTACACCATGGATGTTTTCCAAATGGGGGCTCGATCTCATAGGGAATCTTACACCCACCTCATCTGATGACCATAAACACATCATTACTGTGACTGAGTACTTTACCAAATGGGTGGAGGTTGTTCCTCTCACCTATGTTACCAATGCTTAGATATCAAATTTTATCATGAACCACATCATTTTTCCTTATGAATCCCTTCTGATTATTATATCTGACAATGGAAAATCCTTTAAGAACACACAAATGAAGGCCATAGGTCAACACTTTAAAATTTGTTTAAATTGGTCTACTCCTTATTACCCTCAAGGTAATGGGAAATTTGAGGCTAGAAATAAAACCCTTGTTTGGATTATGGAGAAACTGGTCAGTAAGACAGGTCGTAACTGGCATCTCCAAATTCATCCTACCTTATGGGCCTACCAAACTTCTATCCACACACCCATAGGTGTAACCCCATATTCCCTTGTGTTTGGAATTGAAGCTATCATCCCCTTAGAGATCGAGCTTCCCTCTTTGTGAATATCCTTGAAATACTATTTGGATAATGAAGAGGACTACAAAGTGGCTAGACTAGTAGAGCTTGAATTGTTTGATGAAAAATGCCTCCATACCTTGGACCACCTCAAAGTGTATCAAAATAAAATCCACGCTAGCTAAAACAATCACCTTATTCCTCATGAATTTGAGGTTGTACATCTTGTTCTAAAATAAAACCAGTTCAATACCACTAAAGAGCATGAATAGAGAGGCAAATTTGAGCCTAACGGGTTAGGACCATACATTGTGGTCACAAAATTTGGTTTAGGGGCCTATAAACTTACCTATCCTGATGGTGATGAGCTCTAAGATCCCATGAACATCATGCATCTCAAGTGTTTCTATACCTGAGCTTAGAGGCATTCAAAAATAAAAATAAAAAAATAGTAAAGAGAAATAAATTCATTCAAATGTGAAAACCACACAATTATGGCACTTTGGACAGGTCCTTTGGTGAAAACTAGTTTATGGCACCTTAGGAGGATTCTATTGTTCACAAGCACCTCACACTTAGGGCATGATCACTTCTTCCTAGATTTTTCCTTGGTTTGTAATCTTGTTGAACCTATCCCTCTTGGCCTTGATTTGGCTTATCCTATTCTTGTATATATGCGTGAAATTTTCCCTTGTATACTCTCACCTCTCACTGGGGCATCTTGGTGTTCATCTTGTCCACATAGTTTTCCTACAAAAATCCAAAAACATTTGTAAAAATCAAAAATCCAAAAATATTAGAAAATCCTAAACATTCAAAACAACCTAGAAAACTCAAAAACATTCACAAAATCTCAAAATCCAAAAAATAGTGAAAAACTCAAAAACACTAAACATTGGAAACTATACCACAAAACATCTTACTTCAGTGCTTGCTTGTTCTAGCGCACGACATGCAGATCATATTGTGATCTTCTTTCATCAACAAAGTTTGTTTGCTTGTTATGTTTGTCTTCCTGACATATATCATTTCTTGGGGCAGTTTCATAGTGCATGTTTACTTTTCATAGGACTTCTATGTCCTCCATCCAATCCCTTGCATGTATCCTTATTTGGGGCATCATTTTAACCCTTGTCATATAACTTGAACATTTGGGTACTGAAGCTGGATAACAAAAACATTGGTACAATTTTCTTAAACATTGCTTGTTTAAGTTTATTTGATTGTGTTTGTTTGTTTTTTTGTTTGCTTATTTGTTTACTTTCTCATATTACATTGCTTATGTATTTTTCTTTGAGGCAGTCCTTTAACATTACAAAAAAATCAGTATTATGGATTTTTATGTCATTTTACCCTTTTTCATATGCTTACATCAAATAAAAAGGTACTTTCAAGCCAAGACCGTGTGTACGCTACGCTACAATATTTCCTTCCATCATCTATCTTTCTTCCATTCTAACTTTCCCATTCTACCTAATTTCATCCTCTAACTAACATTCCTTCTCACTAAACCTTTAATATTTCTTTTAACTTACCAAGACACAATTTGTAACAATGACATTGTTTCTTTCCCTCCCTCCCTCCCTTGTATAATCCTCATCTTATGCAAGGGCTCCAAAAAATCAGTCAAATTGAACAATGGCCAGCCAAGCCAAGTTCAAATCCCACTTCAACACGATAATATTTTCTACCGTTCGTGGTCATTCTCCTCTTCTTTTCAAGTGTCAATCAACCTCTTCTATCACCCCATCGACACTCGAGGGGGCATTTTCCATCCTACTAAATTTTCTTCTACCCATACAAAATACAGTTGTCTATTATCTTCGAAGTAGCGTCAGTTGTCACCTATCCAAAATTACAACAATTTTTGATATTTTTTTGGTTAAGTGACCATTTACATAGATGTATTTACCTCTATGAGTTTAATGAGTGGAAATAGTTCAAGAGGTAATCGATCTTGGGTCATTTTTGGGTTATTGTAGCTTTTTCAGGTCCTAGAGGAACATGAGGAACGGTTCCTCTATTCTTCATGTACCCTACAATCCCAATTTACCCACAATGCATCCCTCAACAGTTTTGATTGGTATTTTCTTTCCCCAGTGGAACTAGCTATATTGGTCCCCTTATTCACCTCAGGTCTTAGTTCTCTGCATTGTTTTGTTCCCCGCACAACACAGCCTTCATGCATCCCATCATTTGCCCTTCGTTGTGGCCTTTGCAAAACCTTTAGAACCCACATAATTGGTTCATGTCGGGCTTTAGTTCCCCACACCTCATTGTTCCCTGCATTGCTCTCTCACCCGCAAGCCTTGCTTTCAAGAGCTTATACAGAGATTGTTCATTCGGGAGGAACCGTTCCATCGAGCCCATTATTCCTCACAGCCTCGTGACTTCCACAATTTACTAAACTCCTTTGCATAGCGGATAATGCAAAACTCCTTAGAACATAAGGAACTTGTTCCATTGTGTTTGGTGTTCCCCACATCACTGCTTTTCCCACACCATATAAAGTTCCTTATGTTCTCTCAACCTTGTTTTATCTACATGGCATGGAAATGCTTAAAATAAAGTTCCCAAAAGCCCTCCAATCCCCGCATTGCATTGTTTTACACCAAATTGATCCCATTTCGAATTTCATTATTATAAAAGGTCAAAATCGGTATTTTTTCACCATTGTACATCGAGATTTTTGTCTTGCACTATCCTTTTCTATCCCAAACTAATGAAAGAAACCATGTGATATTTCATTTATTAATATGCTTTGATAAAATAGAGGATGAATAAGATACAGTGCTTCTATGAAAGTGCTTGACAAGTCTCTCTTGGAAATAGATTCAGACATTGGTATTGTCAGAGAGAAGATATTATTTGAGAATGAAAAGTTCAAGAAGTGGACTTCTCCCAGTGAACCTAGGCATGAGATGATGGTGTAGAGAGATCTAGTAGTGAAAATCATTGTGTTATGTTGGTGAAAATATTTCAGCTATCAAACTATGCTAAGAATAAATTTTGAAATATATTTAATTGATTTGCTCACCAAATTACTTAAATATTGCATTTGCAAATGTAATGTATAACTCAAGTTGAGTCAACTTGAGAACTAAGGTAATCGTTGGGTTAGACTTAAAAGTACTTATAACTAACTTTGGGAACAGAATGCCTATAAAAGGCTCAGTTGTAATTGTAAAGGAGGTTCTTCCCATTCTCATTCCAAGTTCTGCTGTGGAACTATCTTATCTGTATATCTACTAACATTCAAAATGGCTTAAAATTTCCCTTCCAAAAATCAAGTTTTAAGAACTTAGCCATTTTTCAGCCTTTTGAGTTGGGCGCAAAAATTGTTGTGTCAACACCAAGAAAAGTGCGCCCCTTTGAAGATCCTTTGGTGCCCTAAAAGGCATGTCAACATGACAAGAGTTGTGCCCCTAAGGTGCTAAGAGTGACATGTCAACCTCCTCAAACCTGCGCCAAAGAAACGCGCTTAAGATGCGTAAATTGATGTGTAGACACATAGAAATATGTGCCCCCTTTTCCCCTTGGCGCTGAAAAATGTCATGTTGACACTTTCTTAAGTGCGCCCAAGGCACTGAAATCTTGATGTCAACATCTTTCCATCCACACCAAGGCACAATCTCCTCCGTGTCGACACTTCACCAACGCGCCAAAGGCGGTTGGTGGCGCAATAAATGCACATTTTTCTATATATAGGTGCACTCAACCTGTCATTTTCACGAATTAAAAATTGAGAAAAGTATTTCCTATGTGCTTGTCAGTTATCCTCGTCAGCCTCACGTGTCGTTCCTCGTGCTTGTGGATCCCACATCTGTCCTTCGTCATTATATATATCCTGGTAAGTGGCTTCTGCCCATCTCGTTGTTGTTTGTGGTTTTTATGTCAGGTTAGGTGATTAGGATTGTATGTTAATTACAATGAACCTAAAAAGAATTTAACAAACCAATCAGCCAGCTAAAAACCCCTCTTCCCCCTCCTTCCAGATCTGTAAATCTGGAAAGCTCTGCCTCTGAAAGAACTCCAACCCATTTTTCCTCTACTCCTTTGCCTTGCTAAAATTTTCCTACTTACCATCAAAATCCAAATGCAAAGAGAGGAAAGAGAATCCAGAAATCAGCCAAAAAGTCCTTTTTTCCTTTGGCGCACTGTCCTTTCATGTTACACTACCACACAGTCATGCCATAGGCACACTTCCCGCCCATGTGACATGGAATCTTCCATGCGCGATAAACAAACTCAACAAATCTTGAAGAGTGCAGGCGCTGGCCAAATCAACAACAACATTATATGTTGTGTCCCCAAATCTGTGCCACTTTAAAGCCAAACCCTTTGTGCCATTAACCTCTGTGCAACACATTCTTAAAACTGCGCCTTGGGCACTGTAAAACCATGCAACATCATCAAGCAAATATGCGCCCCGCCAAAACACTTTCCTAAGGCACTGGCGCAACTTCCTCAACACCAACATTGCATGTTGTGTATAGCTAATCTGTGCCCTGCCCCTTTTGGCGCTGCCTTCTATCATGCAACACTCCTCAAAAGTGTGCCTTACTTTTTGAAGCTTCTGCAGCCCGCAGTGAAGCTACGCCTTGCACCCAAAGGCTTATAAATTGATCATTTTTCATTTTGCAAGTTTTAAAATATGGATAACATGATGGTTGACATGGCTCTCATATGTTGGACCTATCTGATTCTCTCTATAGAACAACAGCAGCCACCCTCGAGCTCACACATGTCTTCATCGAGTAAGAAGCCAACTAAGTCTAAAGGAAAAGCTAAGTTGACAGAGCAAGAAATGAAATACAAATATCAGAGAGTCAGGATGCCTGACTCACTTGTAGAATGCTAGTCTCGACATCAGAGACTCCAGAGCTGGGACACATAGATATGGATGATTTCTGGGAAAGAACCACAAAGGTTACCAGTGGCCCATGGATGGACAAACTGGTAGGCAGCGGGCTACACTTTGCAGCAGGACTCCCAGTAAGTGCAATAAATAATGAGTTCATCATGTTGGTGGCCCATTGTTACAATAAAGACACAAGATGTGTCGAAGATAAGGAGGGCAAGGTGATCATCAACCTCACCGCCCGCCACTTCGAAATCATGTTGGGCATTCCTCACCACAACCAGTATGTAGTAGTAAGCAGGAAGACTGCATAAAGACTTGGATTGACAATGAGGACAAGTGCATGCAGATGATGAATGAGGTTTACCTGAAGAACAAAAAGGTGGTGAGCAGATGGCCACAGACCATCCACCGCAGTGACTTCTCAGAGGAGCTAAGTGATACCATCACTTTCCTCAGCAGAGTATTTGGGCTTCCTGATGCCCACTACTTTCACAAATGGATGCTCAGGTACTTAGAGACCATGAGCAAGAATGTGCCTGAGCAACGTTTCGGCTGGGGAGAGATTATCAGTGATACTATCTCGCAGCAACTCCAACAGGTTTCAATGACTGGGAGGTTCTATATGAACTCCTATGTCGTATATGCCGCTGCCTCAGAGAGAGAGTACCCAGGACTGATTCAAAGTGGGGTATGGCCTCAGGTCAAGATATATGAATACTACCCAGAGCTAAGGCTCGAGAACAGTATCACCCAGTTTAACAAAATCAATGATGCCTTCTTCTATGAGCATCATCTACCTAATGAGGCCAAACATGAGACATGGTCAGACCAGCATGAGCGTGATCGCTGCCACAAAGAAGTGGGAGGCTTTGTTTACACAATTCCCCACCTTCACATATCTCAGAGCTGCCAACTTCCTGGGAGAACCAACAAGGTTACCAAGGTATGTAGGGCCCAAGCTGATCCTTCTGGAGCTGTCAAGGTAGCTGATTACATATCATGAGAAATGTATGAAAAGGAAGAAGGGTGGAACTCCTTTCCCCCTCACAGTTGGTAGATACACTTGCACCTCATTGGGTAAAGCCCGGGAAATGTATGCAGAGTTGGAATTGCTCAACCTGAAGCATGATTTCCCAGCAAGGCCAACCTTCGACTGCCGGGTTGCCTCCCCAAGGCAAAGATCGATCCCATCCATGTCCCAGAGATCGAGGACATATGGATAGACGTGAACCACGAAGTTGAAATCAGGTGAAAGGATCACTCCCGGCTGGCACTGGCAGAGATCATCCACTATGGAGTTGCCATCATCCCAAAATATTTCCAAGAAACTGATCAGGAAATTGATCAGGTTTACCTTGACATGGATGGGGATGATTGGCCATTTGCAAGCATCGATAGGACCAAGGCACCCAAGACCATAGAAGAAAGGGTCCAACCCATGTTGCAATGCACCAAGCATTGGTGCAAATGAAATGGTCTCATCTACCTTGGAGTGGATTTCACTACTTCCCCCTTAGGAAGAGCACCTCCAATGTCAGATCACTTGCCAAAGGGAAAAGGAAAGGATGAAGTTGGAGAGTCAAGCAAGTAGGAGAAAGCTCCTGATAGCCCTCCTTCTACCTCAAAGCAAATAGTGGACTTAGTGTCCCCAGGAAAAGAAGAAGTGACAGATGTTCCAACGGACACATCCACTCAGGATGTTGTCACAGCTACAACTATGGAGGTGCCCACCATTCCCTCTTCTACTCCCCCTCCTCCTCCTGTCACTCAGGTAACCACTCCTGTGGTTGTGTCTTCTCCTCTGTCTTCCTCCCTTCCATCTCCCACCTCTTCCATCTTCTCCTCTCTTGCAGATCTATCCTCCTGGTTTCCTCCATCCAACTACAGATCCCTTCCATCTCCATGTCCTTCTCTTCCCCTGTAGTGACTCCGAGCCCTATAAGCACTAGTGCATTGGACTCTTTATCCATGCCACCACCAAGTGTTTCCACTTTCTTCCCCGAGTCCACTACAGTTGCTCCCCCTTTCACCCCCATTTCCTCTTCTTCTTCTGATCCGATCCCCTAAGTCCTGGTTGGATCTCCGACCACCTGAGTCAACACAAGAGGAAGGTCCCCATTGCAGCTATGGACTTCTCCGTCATTCTGACAAAGGGACACAAGAAGCAAAAAGCATTAACTCGCTTCTCAAAAAGTGCCTCAGGAGAAAGGGTCATGGAGATAGCCTATCCGGATCCCATAAAGAAGAAAGAAGATCTGTCTCCTACAGACTTCACAGTGACTCAAGTCACAATGGGAACATCATCTGAAAGCCTGCAAGGAGAAGCCTTGTCAGCTGTAGATGCCCTCTGCAAGAAGCTACAAGAGGCCAAAGAGGAGAAGAGAGTGCTCAAAGAACAGAACAAACATCTCCTCCAAGCTTTGCAGAAGATGGGCAGAGCTCCTTCAACAACTACTGCAGAACCTGTTCAAGCTCCCAGCCAAGAGAAAATAGATGAATACATAAAGATTGTTGAACAGGGTACAACTGTGTCATCCTGGATTGAGAAGATCCTCCAGGATGGTCAGGTGATAATTGGTAGGTTCACGTTGCTGCACCAAGATATAACTCGAGGAAATAAAGAGCTACAAGCAGTAGCAAGCTCCCTTTCTGAGGAGTTGGATAATGCTAAGTTGCAGTAGGGAACATTCCAGACCATGGTCAACTGTTCGGCTGATGACCTGTTAAAGGTCGGTGTTATCGATCACCCGTGGGCACATTATAAAGCTCTCACTGCTTTAGATTACCAGGTCGATCAAATGGAATTCATCCTGGAAAGAATCGACAAATTCAAGGAAGAAGCCTTGGATGCACTACACAACATGGAGAAAATAGTTTCAAAGATGTCTCCTAGACTGCTCAGTGCATCCTATGAGTTAAGAGAAGCAGATGATACATTTCAGCACTTCAAGGCTATTGTCTCTCAAGGTCTGGCGCAAGAGGTCACTTTCGATCGAGAGTCCATCAACAACCTCTTAGCCTGCCGTGACTTTATAGGCTCTTTGATCGATGCAAACGAAGAGTACGCTGATTTACCCGACAAGCTCAAAAATGAGAAAGAAACTTGTGAAGTAATTCACGACCATTTCAAAGGTCCTGATCAGTATCAACTTCAAAGATAATCAACAAGTTTGCAGAGTATCGGGCGCAGTGCCACATTGACTCTCCTGAGCCTCAGCCAGAAGCTAAGTTCGAGCCAAGAGATGATGATGAATAGCTTCCTCCGGGATGGATTTTCCATTTTTGTAAAATATTTAAAAGCATGTTGGCACACATGATGACATCATCCATGTTGCACCATGGGATGTTGCCATCCTAAAAATTGCCCCAAAGTCAACTTTTGACTTTTAGATATTTTGTAGATATTTTGTAAATAAGTGGTTGGCTTCTTTTTGTCTTCTTTCTCCTCCTATAAATACTGGAATACTTGTTGTATTCCAGGTGGACAGTTTTGTATGAAAAATAGAAGTGAGGAGAGAAAGACTTTGTACTTTCTTGTAACAGAAGAAAATATTAATACATACATTGAGACTTTGTGCTGAATTTATGTGTTATGTGCATTAGATCTCTCTTAAGTTAGATCTGTGTTTCTATTCTGTTGGATTCTTTCTTACCTTTGTCATTTGTTCATCAGTATTGCTTTATTTGTTTATGCAAGTAAGTTTGGCTCTGTTTACTACCAGCCCAAAGCATAAACCTTCTGACCTTTCTATCTTGGAATTCATTTCTTTTCTCCCTTCAGATCTATCCTTCCTCCGTTCCTCCCCTCTCACATTTCTGTTCGTCATTCAGAACTACCTCTACTGGGATGAGATCCCAAACCCCCTGAAGGCAGAATACTGTAAGACTTGCACAGGTTCCTGCTGGTAGAATAGCAATAAACCAGTTTCACTTTGCTGTCTCAAAGAGGGGCTATGCCCTGCACACTGTTGGCATGTTTCCCCATGATCTGCCCATCTGACAGATTTTCAAACCAACTAAAATTGGAGACTAATTGTCTTCTTTACCATCATTTCATTGTATACTAGTAATGTTCCTCACTAATGTACAATTATGAACCCTGATTTTGTACTATTGAATGGGATGACTTGATTACCCAATGTATGCCTCATCCCTCATCTTGGGGTGCCAATTAACGATGTCTTTCATTAGTCCCAAAGGAGAGTTCTGGACATTGATTAACTAATACCATTATTAGGGGAAAACTGTTAATCTTGTAGAAACCAATAAATGGTGGTTGGAAACATGTGTTAGATCCCAATCTCAAAATATCCAATAGTCTACTAATCCCTGTAAATCATAGCAAGAAAGAAGACATAAGTAACTTGGCCGAAAGATGGGTAATCAAACATTGACATTGCTCACAATTTCCCACAAGACAATTAGTTGTTAATCTCTAAAAAATCATACTAAACAATTTAACAAGCAAGACTACAGGGACTTTATCCCACATTCAATAGGTTGACATACAATCTCCCGCAATGGAAAATAGTGGCAAGAAATATAATGAAAATAGAACCTAGTACAGCAAATGTTACACATGAAGCACCCATGTAACTTATACAAATAGAAAGTATGCTTGAAAGGATCATTTATATACATTGTGAAGTAGTTAAATCTCCCCCCTCTATTTGCTAATAGGAGTAATAAGATAGAATCAAACAATGACAATTGGAAGCCATACTTGATGACAGTAGATACCCCCTTTTTGCTTGAGTGGGAATGGTAGATAGGTATGTGGTCAAGCATTGTGCTCACTAATGTAAAGTATCTACATAGATCAATTCTACATCAATAATAGAGGTTTGAACTTACATAGATGTCATGTATATATGGTTTAAAATAGCTTCCTTTTTCACTTTATCATGATACATACGCTTAACATTTAACTAAGTTAGGATTGTAACATGGTGTATAAGAAACCAAGAACATTGTGCAACTTAGATATACAATGTATGCATGTGAACACAATGGAATGGAATGCAACATTTTTGAGAAATATGCACGATGCCCCATGAGCATGAGGGATGGAATTGTATGAAGCATGTTCAATTAATTGTTATGTTATGTACAATAAATAATGAAACCCTAATTATAAAGAGAGGGTAAAAATCCTTAGGTAAATCACACTAAAGTATGGACAGGATTGAAGCTCTGACTTGCTAAACATAAAGGAATAAGCATCATAAAGAATCCCTGGAAATTGTAGAACTGGAGGATTAGACTGGACTGAGGCGCCTGGAGAGGGATAGGGGAGCCCTGACCCATTTCTAGGCATCAAGGTCTATAGAAATGCTAAGAGAACCTCATATGAGGTGTCACAATATTTTTACCTTTATTCACCATTAATCACTTCAAGGTAGTACGAAGATCACCGAGGTCGTAGGAAACCTGGAATAAAGAATGAACCTACAAAACCCTCAAATATACATCAAATCCTAAAAAAGAAAGATGCAAAATGAGGGGTCAAACTATCCTTAGTTGTCATAATGGTGAACTTTCGACTGAGCCTTGCACTACATCTCAGACCTAATGTAGTTTTATGTGTGTGTGTAAAATTATGCCCTAGGTTGCTCTTGTGCGTGTCGCACTTGGATAGCGAGAAAATAGCTAGATGTAGAATGTAATAAATGTGCATGGAATAGAATGAACTTCCCTCCTATGAAGTGTGATGCAGAAAATAAGCCCTTGTGTCCCTTGTGATGGAGCTATATGGATGCAATGGAGCTTTTAGATGCCTTGATGGATGCAACCTTAGGTGGTGATAGATAGTGCTTAGTGTTTGGTCCTTTATTATGATCACATAACTTTATATTTATATGATTCCTTTCCTTGAATTTCATAATTAACCCCAAAAAGGATGCCTACCAAAAAGATAAGATACTCAAATGGTTAGAAAATGACCCAAAAAGTTTGAGTAAATTACAAATGGGACAGGGGCACCCATAGAGGGGATGAGGGCATCTGGCGTTGGTGTCCTGGTTGGGCACTAGTTTCTAGGATGAAAAATTTTGAAGAGTAAAAAGACAAACTGAACAAGTAAGGGTGTAAGACAGAAAGCAACAATATAGAAGAAAAGAAAGGTGGCCAAAGACATGGGTTAATTAGTACTTTTCTTACTTAGGAATCATATGAATAGTAGTATGTAATCAGGACTATATAATTACCCAAAGTGTGTGATTTTGTGTCTACATTTTCCCCCACTTTATGTTGGTGAGAAAAAATCTTGGTAACATAAAGTAGATAGAGATGTGTACTTGATAACCATGTAGATAATGGAATCATGTTGAGGGACTAGACAAAGCGTGGAGTGATAGAAAAATGTGAAGCGTGGATGCTAAGGAGGAGAAAGTGCAAAAGTGATGAAAATGAACCTAGGGTGGAAATACATGTGTAGATTTTGTGATGTACCTTGTTGTTGATGTTAATGTCATTGTTGGTGTGTGTGATGTTGTTTTGTTGATGTTGACTACTGCTTCCCATACAGACGGACCTGAAAAAGAGAATCCTGAACAAGTAGTCAAATACACATGTATATGATCAAAATATGTAAAAATGTGAAAGTATGTAAAAAAAATGTGAAATAGGAACATGTGCACCTTATCTGTGATGAGGAAAGAGTTTAGAAAAGGATCCTATAGATGATATTGACGTGTGAGTTTTTTCAGGTGATCTCATGCCAATGAAATGGAAGAAGTGTGGGGAGAATATTCTGGTGTCATCCTCCAACCTTTAACTACTTCCCGCTATGTAGAACACCACTGCAGATGGTGTGTATAAATGCATGTGCTAAGGACTGTATTCCCTGTAAAATCCATTGTGTGGATTTCTGTAGACTATGTTGAACTACTAATCGTTGTGTAATTTCCCCCTAGGTTTCAGGCATCCAGGAAAGGACTGTTGTGCTAAGGACCCAAGTCTGATTTTGAGCCCTGTCTGAAACTAAAAACTTGTGTTGTACTAGTACCATGTTGTGTATAATGTTGTATGGGGTGACTGATTCACCCAAATGATGCCCCCCTCATTTGGGGTGCATGCGACATCGCTGAAGGAGTATGTGGCCCAAAAGAGGACCGACCATTGAACTGAAATTGTGCCCTGTAGGGGGAAGGGAATGTGCTTGGTAGAAACCAAGGCACACACAAACAAAGTGGCTAGGAACAGGTGTTAGTACAAACAAGACAAAACATGCATGTATAATAAAATGTAAGCTAACTAACAATGTGTAAGCTAAGACACAAATAAACACGAAGAAAAAAATGTAGATCGTGAAAAGCATGTTGCAAACATGGGACACCACTCATGATGTCGCAAGACAATCAAGGCCATAGTGGTTGCAAGCAATCAAGAAACAATAAAGACATAGGGAAAATCCCAAACAAACAATGACAAGTAAAAGAAAATAATGTATCAGACAACCATGGAAGCAAATAGTCCTGCAAAACAAATGTTACACATGAAGCACCCGTTAGCATGTTAGAAAGATAAAAAGTATGTCAAAGTGTGTATAATATGATAAAGTAATGTGCTATGAAACAAAATGAAACAATAGAACCTGTAGTGTATGAAAGTGGATGCCCCTAGGAGCCACTATGGGACTGGTAATAGGTATTGTGCCAAACATCCATGCTATGTGTAATAGATCTGTAAATTTTGTGATCACAACTAGAAAGGAAAGTGAATGCGCATGTGTGTATGATAAAGATAATGACATACAAGATATCTATCTAGCATGTGTAATAAATGAACATGTAACAAGTAAATGTAAGCAAGAGTAAATGCAACCAAGATATGTAGTATGTTGTGGATGAGGTGGAATGGAATGCAGAGTGAATGATAGGAGAAACGTGCCCCCTGAGTGGATGTGTATGTATGCAATGAGGTTCATTTATTTATGCCCCCTCAGTAGTCAAGAATGAACTGTAAATGAGAGTGTGTCATCGGGAAATGGTTTGAGCTGATGTGTCATGTTAGAAAGAGTTGATGGTGGAGTGTTGATTGTAGAATGATGATGTGTAGATGATATTGAATCCCGACATAGGGATGATGGATCTTAAGGGGGTTGTAGAATGAAGGTGCTAGAATGTGTGATGATTTAGCCTAAAGCGTATATCACTAGATGGGTGAGTAAGATGCCCATGGATGATGTACACAAAGTGTATATTGAAATATAAACCGTGATGATGATATAGCACAAAGCGTATATAAAAAATGTATGGATGGAGCTAGAAAATGTGATGATACACAAAGTTATGTGATGTATGTAGCAATTGTCTAAATGTGATATAGCATGATATATCACAAAAATGTAATGAATGTGCTTTGAAAAGGGGTGATGATTTCTAAAGAGTATATCAGCATATGTGTGAAAAGGATCTATGGCTAGAATGTCACATGAAGGCTATGATGATAAAGGATTGATTGATTGGTTGTGAAGATCACAATGTAGAATGATGTAAGTATGATGAGGTGAGGTTCAATTTTGATTTGGACCCTCAACAGTTGAGTATGAACCATTGGACTAGAGTGAGATCTGTAATATTTTCTGCATATTAGTTGTGTACTGTTGCGATACAAGTGTAAGGGATGTATAGTATGAAAATGAAAGTGTAAATGATTATGTAACATGTGTAAATGTGTATCATCAGGAAATGGTGAATGATGTGTGTTAGAGTGTCAATTGTAGAATGATGTAAATATGATAAAAAGTGTTGTAGGAATGTTGAATAGTAAGATGATATATGTACAAGATGGAATGTGGGTGATGATGAGGTAGGATTTGATGATTTATGTAAAGCATATAATGAATTGGTTGATTAAAATACAAGATGTGTGATCATTTGCAAGATATATCACGAGACGTGTGAGTAAGATGCTAGCAAGTGTGATAATTGTAACATAAATCATATATCACAAAATATATGTGTAGGATGTAGAAAACAATGATGTAATGCAAATCATATAAGTGTGAAATGCATAGATGTGAATGTAGAAGAACGTGATATGTAAGAATGCATAATATGTAGATATGATGTGAATGTAATATATAAAGCTACAAAGTGCGTATGGTATGAGTAATACAAGTGAAGATTGTATATGTGAAAAGTGGATGATTGTGAAGATCAAATTGTAGAATGTGTATGTAAGTGTGAGTGTGTGAGGTTCATGTATATAGGATGCCCTCAATAGTCAAGTGTGAACCAAAGCAGAGAGTGCATCATAGGGTAATAGTGATATATAGATGTGTGAAGATGATATGCTAAAGTGTGTGTAATAAGGTGAATGCATGAAAGATGTGTGTAATGTGTTGGGAATGTAATAATGTGTAATGCCCCCCAAGTGTGTGAAGGTGATGTTGTATTTCAAGTAATGTCATCTAAGAGGTGTCATTGTCATGATCAAAACCAAATAGTGAGGCATCTGAAACTTGATAAGAAATAGTGTCAGGTTAGCATCAAAGTGAGAGCCATTGAGGGTAAATACATTCCCATAGCGTATTCCTCATCAGTGAATGGAGGTAATGGGAATCCATGTGCATACCAACGAGTGAATATTTGTGTATAGCCAAGAAAAGTTGTTACTACAAATGAACACATGACCAAAGGGCATAGGAAATGAGATATCAATATGATCAAGGTCTAATGTCCCCCAATCTAGTCAAGCCAAGATCTGTCCAATGTGAGTGGAGAAGTAAGGGATCACGTGCAAGAAAAACTATGAGATAAAAGACTTGAAGACCATAAACATCGTTGATGCAAACAAACCCAAGGTAGAGATGATGATCATAAGGTGGAGGATAAATTTTTCATCGTTGTAAGTCCTAGCTGAGTCAACCCATCATGTGTGCATATAGTTTCAGATAAAGTAGGATAAAATGGAATATGTTCCTAATAAGATTCATTCATGAAAAGTGTACATGTAAATGGTGGGTGTGCTAATGGAGATGACTCATGTGAAGGTGAGGGGATGGATCGATGTCCATAGGACTGGACATGCCCCTGATAAAGAATCATAGTAGTAGTAGTAGTGAGTGAAGATGGAACATAGATGAGACAATATCTATCATGCAAATATACACCTCAAGTGGTGGTAAATTTGGAGAGTATCCATGGGTTGTGGTTCATTAGTAGTATCATTTCTTGGAATAAGAAGTGTAGTATTTGGATCATGGTCACAATATTTGTATGGATGATGGTCATGAAAAAATATATATCTTGATACCCTCATGTAGGAATTTAACACAATGATGTACTTGTAGAGGGAACAACTTGCATGGAGGATGAGCCATGGCCTACCAAGTAAAACAATTAATATGAAATGGGGAAGTCAATGAAAAAAGAAATCTATGTTAAGAGTTTTTGGTGAAACCGTAATAGGTAGAGTAATGTGACCTAAGCATGGATGAACATGAGCCATCATATGCATGAAGAGAAAGACATGATGGACTAACATTAGCAACTGAAAGACCAATCTTTTCAAGGAATGACATGGGAAAATATTGAGTTCAGATCCATTATCAATTAAAGTACGCTTGACACCCACATTGTAAATGTGAATCATGATGTGCAATGTTGGGTCATTGTAAAAATAGTAAGATCAACATGAGGATTAGATGGGAAAGCAATATGCTGAGAAAAGGCATCTACAAATGTTTGATATACTGAATCTGGATGCATATTGGCAGGAATACGAGTGGTAGCTAAGAGATTTTTGAATCTTTCTCTTAATTCAAGGATTGATAAGAAAGA
The DNA here is from genome assembly GCA_019776745.2 of Taxus chinensis. Taxonomy (NCBI): domain Eukaryota; kingdom Viridiplantae; phylum Streptophyta; class Pinopsida; order Cupressales; family Taxaceae; genus Taxus; species Taxus chinensis. Next base: position 228,599 of record JAHRHJ020000787.1, read on the forward strand.
AGTCATTAATAGAGATACTCATGATGACCCAAGACCCTAGGAAGATGAGCAATAAAATAAAGGATCCTAGATATGTGTAGATCGAGTTTGGGTTCACCAAAATGATTAAGCTAAAATGTAAATGAGCCTAATCTGAATGATATTATTGCAACAGTAAATAAAAAATAATGAAATACAAAAAATACTACCGAATAAACTAAGCAATAAATAATGAAACCTTAACTGCAAAGAGAGGGTAAGAAAGCCTTAGCTGATTCGTAGAAAAGTCTGGACTAGATTGAAGCTCTGACTGGATGAAAACAGAAAGGAATGAGCATCACAAAATCCCTAGAAAAATGTAGAACTGGAGGATCAGGTTGGACTGGGGCACCTAGAGAGGGACAGGATTGCCCTTGGGCACCCTAGACCTATTTTTGGGTGCCTGGGTCCACATAAATTCTCAGAAAACCTCCTTTGAGGTGTCACAAGATGTTTTCCTTTAGTCACCTTTGATCACTCCAAGGTCACACCAAGATCACTGAGGTCGTTGTAAACCTGCAATAAAGAATGAACCTGCAAAACCCTCAAATAGACATCAAATCCTAAAAAATAAAGATGCAAAAATGAGGGGTCTAACTATCCTTAGCTATCACAATGGTGAACTTACGACTGATCATTTCACTACATCTCAGACCCAATGTAGTTTTGTGTGTGTGTGTGCAGAATTGTGCCCTAGGTTGCTCTTGTGCATGTCACACTTGGATAATGAGCAAGTAGCTAGATGTAGAAATGTAGTAAATGTGTGCATGGAATAGAATGAACTTCCCTCCTATGAAGTGTGATGTAGAAAACCAACCCTTGTGTCCCTTGTGATGGAGCTAGATGGATGCAATGGAGCTCTTAGATGCCTTGATGGATGCAACCTTAGGTGGTGATAGATAGTGCTTAGTGCTTGGTCCTTTATTATGATCACATAACTTTATATTTATATGATTCCCTTGCTCAAAATTTGTAATTAACCCCGAAAAGGATTACTACCAAAAAGATAAGATGCTCAAATGGCTAGAAAGGACCCAAAAAGTGTGAGTAAAGTACAAAGGGGACAGGGGTGCCTAGAGGGGATGAGGGTGCCTGACGCTGACGTCCTGGCTGGGTGCTAGTGTCCAGGATGAAAATGCCAAAGAGTAAAAAGGCAATACTGAGCAAGTAAGTGTGCAAGATTGAAAGTAACAATAGAAAGCAAAGAAAGGTGGCCAAAGACATGGCTTAATTATTAAACGCTTTTGACCAGAGCTATGAACCGGAGGGTTAGGCCCCAACCATACAATTGAGGAGGGAAAGAAGAAGAGAAAATTAAGAAGAAGGGAGGGGACGGGAAGAAGAAAGGCCACCATCTTCATGAGAGAGGACAGGAATAGGAAACACCGAGACACAGAAGCCAAAGCAAACCAAGAAAACCAAGCCCAAAGAGTGAAACCCAAACACTCAGCCAATTTGGGTGCCCGCACACCTATTTGCCTCGTGTAGTAGGAAGTGGAAGGCACCACTAGCCCTGTCCTTGAGCTCCTGCCACTTTTTAGTGGCAGAGTGAATAGGAAACATGGCCTCATCAATATGCACCTCAGGGAGGAGTCTGTGATCAAGCTGAACCACTGATAATAAAGACTGAACATTTTGAGCATAATGAAGAAGATCATGATACTGCTCGCAGAGCCACTGAATACTACAACCAGACCTAATGGTGAGCTCATCAACCTCTTCGACCCACAAAAGAGGATCTAGGAGGGAGAAGTAGAGCAATTCTTCATGAAGACCGACCCTGTGAGCTGGGTATATCTCGTCATTGGCGACGAATTTGACAACAATATGATCCCAATGTAGAAGCAGATAGAAGGAGACAAAGGCCAAAGCGATCTCCGAGTTGGAACGAGCATGCCGTGACCAGAAGCGATAGGAATCACCCAAGATGGATTCAATCACTTCAGCCTCCTCATGAGATGAGTAACATAAAACTTCGAAGAGATGATTTCTATCAATATCGTAAGGCGAAGCTTCTTCCAGAACCGAGCTCCGAAGAAAAACAAAAGGAAAGCCTAAGAATGCCATGAATGGAGGGAAGAAATGAGCAAGCAACATGAAAACAATGGAACAGGGGCATGAATCCACCCCAAGCCAATGCCCACGCCTAAAAGAGGCATTGCGCGCGTAGAGGGACAAATCCAAACTGCTGCTGAGTACCCTTCACCTCGTGTGAGATGATGTAAGAGAGGCCTTGCCATGCTTCAACGTATCTTGAGATGAAAGTGGTGGTAGGGTGATCAATGGAAAAGTTTGCTAGAAGATCCGCAACATGATTAGCTTCACGAAATATATGATTGATGTGCCATGTGCGTATTTTGCCAAGCCAAAAGAGGATGTTGGAAATGAAAGGGTTAATTTTCCATGAAGGGGAAGACCCACTAGAGATAGCATGAATAATGATTTGGGAATCACCTTCAATGAAAAGGGATTCACATCCTAGGTGTACTGCCAATTTGACCCCTTCCAATAACGCTTGAGCTTCAGCCAAATTGCAAGAGGAATCAAGAAGTGGAAAGGAACCTACAGAAATGAGAATGCCTGAATCACTCCTGATAATACAACCAACACCAGATTTACCAGGGTTCCCCCTCGAGGCACCATCAAAATTCAGTTTCCACATGCCCCTGGGGGGAGGTCGCCATTTGGCCCTTTTTCTTCTAATTAATTTCTCAACTTGGGAAAGGCCTTTTTTGATGATGGAACCAGGGCTGGGGAGTTTGATGAGAGGCCAAGAATTTTTGATAATCGCATCTCTAGAAGAAAAAATGGGATTAGAGAGGCTATTTTTACTGATAATTTCTGAGATGGCCACTTCCATCTTATTAAGAAAAATAGGGAGCTCTGCAGATTGTTCCCGGAATAAACGTAAATTACGTTCCCACCAAATGTGCCAGATAAGGAAAAAAGGAGCAGTGATCCAAATAGAACTGAGGGAACTATCTTGTCCTAATCTAGGCCAAGAGAGGAGAGTATCTCCAATATTTTTACAAGGAACCCAAGCAAGATTCAGTTTGGATAAAAGCCAATGCCAACATCTGGAAGCAAAGGAACAAAAAAGAAAAAGATGATCTAAATCCTCCTTCGCTTCACCGCATAGCACACATTTAGAGGGGTCGACATAACCCCATGATCCTCTCCTCACATGAGTAAGAACTTTCTTTTTAAAAACCAACCAACCAAAAATAGCAACTTTGGGCAAGAGACTAGGATGCCAACAACCAAAGGAGCAGGGAGAGCCCAGACTCGACCAAGAGATAAGTTGAGCATAACCGAATTTCACCGTGTAAGTGCCTATGTTGTCACCAAGCCATAACAGTTGATCTTTGCCACCATTGAAGTGAGCATGCCTGGCCCGAAGGGCTTCTGAGAAGGTAGAAGATTCTTGGAGGGAGGCTCCAATGGAGGAAATATCTTTCCATTGCCAGGATGGTGAACCATTCGGATGTTAGCGACCAAAATCGACAACTTTAGTGCCCCAGGATGCTCTGGAGACGTTCATCACTCTATTAAGATTGGGAATAAGGTTAAGTGGGTGCGACCCATTCCAACTATCCTCCCAAAATGAAACCGACTGACCATTGTTGATTTTCCAGGAGACCGAGTCAACGATTAGGGATTTGCTTTTGTAGATAAAGTTTTAGATATGAGAACCTTTAGGGAGTTCAGAGATGGAAAGCAGGAGCTCGGGGCGGCCAACCTCCAGATATTTATGAGAAAGCACCTGAAAAGCCAACTGCTTGGCATCAAAAATGAAGTTCCAAACAAGTTTAGCACCAAGAGCCAAATTCTGAAGGGCCAGATCCAAAATGCCTAGACCACCTAAAGGCTCGGGGAGCTTGACAATCTCCCAATTCACCAAGTAAAATTTTCTTTCTTCGTTATTCCCTTGTCAAAGGAAGGATCTGACCGTTTTCTCAATTTTGAGCAAGATGTTCCTTGGTAACAACAAGACCGACACCATATATATCGGAAGGGCCAGGAGGAGGGAGTTGATAAAAAGAGCTATACCAGACAAGGACAACCATTTCCCTTTTCATGAAAGTAGCCTTGACGACAGAGAATTGAGGAGCCCATCCCAAAGATTTTCTTTGCCAATGCTAGAGAAGAGAGGGATTCCCAAATATCTATGTGGAAGGGAGCCCACTGCAAAGCCAAGAATAACCTTGATCCTTCACTGCAACCTGGGTGCGACATTAAAGAAAAAAATAACAGATTTATGGAAGTTGATTACCTAGCCAGTCGCAAGCGAATAAGAATCCAGAATGGAAGAAAAGCATCGGGCTTCCGGAATAGACGCTTGACCGAATAAGAAAGTATCATCAGCAAACTGCTGGTGCGAAAGGGGGGAGGTTGGAAGTTAAACGGATACCCTTAAGAGCCCTGACCAGAAGAGCAACTTTGATGCTACGACTTAGAGCCTCAACAACCAGGATGAAAAGAAAAGAGGAAAGAGGATCTCCTGCCTCAGGCCCCTACTACTGCTGAAGAAGCCCTCTGCCGAGCCATTAACCAGAATAGAAAAATGAGGAGAAGAAATACAATTGAAAATCTAATTACAGAAATGCCAGTTAAAGCCCATGGTGGGAAGGGACTTACAAAGGAATCTCCAGTTGATACGATCATAAGCTTTGCTGAAATCCAATTTAATCATCATACCTGAGTGAGAGGAAGAGTGTATGGATCACTTCATGAGAAATGATTATACCGTCAGCAATAGACCTCCCAGGGATGAATCCACTTTGTTCCTACGCCACAAGTTTTTGAAGAAGAGTACTCATTCTAGAAGCAATAGCCTTAGAAATAATCTTATAGGACGTATTGCATAAGGATATCGGCCTGAAGTCATCAAGAGAAGTTGTCGACACCTTTTTGGGGAACATGCATATAAAGGTATGATTAAGAGCGCCAAGAAGCTTTCCTGAACAACGAGATTCCTCCACAAAATGCCAAACAGTATCCCCTATAACATCCCAGAAATCCTGGAAGAAGAAGCTAGAAAACCATCCGGACTAGGCACTTTATCCCTCTGCATAGAGAAAACGATCTTGCGAACTTCATCCTTAGAAAAAGGAGAAAGAAGCTTAGTGTTGTCAAAATCATCGACCAATTTAGGAATCTGATTAAAAAAGGAAAGTTGTGCATCCAGAGGAGAGGTTGAGTCGCCATTCAGGAGCTTTTGAAAAAAAGACACTGACTCAGTTTTAATCTGAGATTGAGAGGAAAAAACCGTATCATCATCCAACTTTAGGGAGTAGATATAATTAATATTTCTTCTAGCTTTGACAGAAGCATGGAAGAATTTGGTATTTTTGTCTCCATCAGCCAACCACATTTCACTGTGATTTCTGTCTCCAATGAATTTCCTCTTTAAGAAGAAGATCACCAAGCTCACATGAGTAAAGATTTTTCCTTAAGGAAGTCTTCCTGGTGCATACCTCGAGAGAAAATAGATTCATTAAGGATACGCAGTTCTTTCTCAACCCTCTGTTTTTCCTGGAAAATATTTTTGAAACAAGAGACGTTCCATTCCAGCAATCTGTCTTTCAACAAAGAAAGTTTCTTTGATAGTTTGAACATCCAAGTCCCTTCCACCGCGAAGGAGGCCCACCAAGAGTTAATCAAGGGCATGAGAGAGGGATCCTGCAACCACATGGACTCAAATTTGAAAGGAGAACGACGCGGTGGGAGGTCAAAGGAAATGATGAGAGAGACAGGAAAATGATCAGATCCTGAGAGAGGAAGAACAAAGCATTTGATGAGAAAGTTGTGTTGAAGCCAATCTTTGGAGATGAGAAAACGATCTAGTCGAATAGCCATGGAGTTGAACCCGAGATGCCAATTATTCCAAGTGAACCAACTAGAACTTGGTTCCACATCAACTAATTTGGCGGAGGCAACGAAGGAGGTGAAATCCACTTGAGACGAGGCTGCCATTGGATTCCCCCCCATTTATCTTTATCGGAGAGGGTAGCATTAAAATCCCCAGCCACAACGGTCTTGAAGTTCAGAGCCGAGTCAAGGATTGGCTGAATCCTTGACCAGAGCTCCCTTTTTTTAACGGATTATTAGGACCGTAAACATTACACAGAAAGAAGGACACATCAGAATGTTTGATATATAATTTACTCCAAATGAAATTAGGATCGACCAATAAAGGCTCGAGACTATAACAACTAGAATTCCACAGAACTCCCAAACCACCAGAGGCACCATTAGAGTCCGAGAAACACCCTTCCCATCCTTTCCATTTGCGAAACCAACCATTCTTACAGTCCACTTTAGACATCTTAGTTTCTTGGATAAGACATAAAAAAGCTTTTGAGTCGAAAGCATAGCATCTCAATAGATGCTTCTTGTTAGGGGTGTTTAGGCCCCTAACATTCCAAGAAAGAAGGATCATTTGATCTTCAGAGAGGACCCGCCTCTCCTACTTGAGGATGGAAAAAAGGAACGAAGTTGAAGCTGCTTACCTATAGCAATATATTTAAGGGAAAGGATGATTTTGGAAGGGTGACATGGCTGGGATTTTGACCCCCTATCCATATTGAGAATGGCTGGAGTCAAAAGAATTGGACACTTCTGAAAGTTGTCCAAAGGTGGATCGACGGGAACATTGTCCGAACAGTTATTAAGATCCCCGGAGTCTCCATCAATGGAGTGGATCAACTCATCCTTCTCATTTACCCATTTTTCCAAAGAGGCCGCATCCGCACCGAGACCGAGTGCGATGCCTTCTTGGAATAAAGAGAGTATCTGAGTAGAGTCTTGAACAACAGACACAGTTTCCTTAACCAGGGAGATTGTACTCGGATCAAGAACAAGGGGCTCTTTCACTGGAACAGAACCAGGGAGATCAACACCAAATGAGTGATCTTTCCCAGAAGAAAGAGGTGCAACAAAATAGGAAACAGATGATGTGGTAATCTTTTTCCTCCAAACGGCAGCGCTGGAAATAGGAGGGTTTTTACATGCTTTTTGTAAATGACCAGGTTGTTTACATTTAAAGCAGCTATCAGAAACCACCTCATAATCCACTTTCTGCACCCATTGCCCTGAAGGGGTGGATATGACAATGAAATCCTGCAAATTTTTGGAGGGATCTATAGAAATGCAAATCCTAGCAAAACACAAAAGAGTGCCTTCCAAAGTAACAGGATCAATGCGCACGACGACCTAAGCTGGAGCAAATTTTATATAGAATGGAGGAGGACCAAAACTCACTAGGCAGTGAATATAGTCTGATCCAAACTTGTAAGCCATCCATTTTCGCTTGAGCTGGATCAAAGTGGGTGGACCACTCACGAATATGCAGGCCAGACTCAGTGAAAAGAAAATCTTTCCTCTCCAAGGTATCATCCCTCTATGCCGAACTACGAAGGATAACAAGAAAAAAACCTCTCTCCAAGAAGTGAATGTGGAGACCGCTACCCCACTGAGTATCACACCAACTGCGAATGCCCTCTACCGAGAGATGACGACCCAAAAATTTAGCAAAGATTGCTCTTTCTCTAAGAAGGGTGAGTTGTGCAGCCAGGTCATCCGAATCCACCAGAGAGATAGATACAAACTCCATCTGAACCAAATCAAAACAGAGTGGGTCGCTTGTGATATTAGCATCGGGAACACAAACTGCATCTGTAACTCTGGGACCCATACGTTTCTGCAGCACTTCCAACAAACCATGGCCCATGACGAGCTCCTTCCCTGAATCTCAGGAGGGGGATGCCGATCAACTGTTGCAAAATTTGAAATTTGAAAAAAAAAGACCATTCTGGTCCCAACATTTTCATATTTCATTTTATCTATGCTCCTATATAGACTCTTATCTCAAGTGGGATTAATTTCTTTAATATGATATACTTTCTTCTATTAGAGTTTATTTTTCGACATGATTACCCTACATTTGTTTATTAGTATGTTTTCTTCCATCTGAGTTTCTTTTTCCACATGATACACTACATTTTCTCCTAAACAAATTTTTTAGCCATTGATATTCAGGCACATTCTATTATTATAATATTCCCAGTATCTGTTGGAGATAAATAACCTACCTACTTTCAATTCATGTGAAATGTAACATGGTCATAAACTAACAACTTGGGAAGGCACACACATATAATTATGTGAAGATAATTGGAATTTTCTTCACAAATGTTGTCATAAAAATGTCATGATAAAGAGGATATAGACACATGTATGTAAATAGAATAAATTCCTAAATGTGCCTGAAAATGGAAAATAAGGAAAATATGCATCCATATTTAAAAGGCATTTTGGTATGACCTTGCATACTTATTTGTTATAAAGAAATTTTATGTATGGCCAAGCCAAAAAGCTTAAAAATATGGGTTCTTGTTTGCCATTCAAAAGCAATTTAGTTGTTGATTATAGTTATTTAATCATGTCCTACTAAATGGATAATATTATTAAATTAAATCAAGACAACTATATTGCATTAACATAATATTTTCACCATTTCCTCCTTAGTACAAATATAGTTCAAAGGGAAAAAAATAATACTACATAAGAATTAACTATGTGTGTGAACTAGAACATGCTTACAGTTCAACATAGTTAATAAGATCCTTAGAAATAATAGTAGTAATGGAATATCTATACATACTAAGTGGGAAAAAACCTCACTAATATAGATAAACAAATGTGGATAGGGACAAACGTGTTATCGAGTCTTTAAAAATGTGAAGGAATATATATTATTTATCATGAGATCAGTTAGATTGGGCCTTACCGATCTTTAACCACACTAATACAAATAAATAAATGGGAAGGAACATACATTATTCATAACGAGATTAGTTAGATTTGGCCTTATTGATCTTTTCATTATCAATTGAATATGCAAATACTCTCAATTCAACACAAGTATGGAATGGGCCTCCACATTTCTTATATCCTTATCATTTGGTTGGTTGGGCCTTACTTAGGAGGTACAAATCAAAATAATGGGACAAGGTCCTTGTCATTCCTTTATTTAGTGTTAACCATCTCACTAAAACTTGCATTTGCAGTATTTACACTTAATCATTATGTTTTACTTATTTTACACTTATGGCATAAAATATCTTATAATTGAGATGTGAACTCATACTACATGATTAAGGAAAACAAGTACATTTATTTCTTATATTACCTAGGGAGAAGGTCTTATCCTGCAAAAAAATACATTAAGAACCAACCTTAGATAGCATCGATCATCTAGGCTCTCATCGAAAAACACCTTAGCGTGCATATGATGGTGTAAGAGCAAAGAGAATTTGCTTCATACCAACCCATCATTACATAATTTATAATCACATTCAGAAAAAACAACTAAATCCTTATACTATCAAAATTTTGAACTAGTGGTTGCAATCATATATATAAGTTAACTAAAGATTATCTACGTGGCCAAGTTTAATCAGCCACCTTCTTCCCTTTTCCTTTATTTATTTTGACCTCAGACACAATCTCTACATCTGAATCCTCATTCACCTACGCAAACTGCATGGAAGAGGCACAACAACAAGGGATTTTCACCTTTGCTTCCGGGGGAATCTAGAAACCCATTATCTTTTCTAAAGAATCATGAACCTTCAAAACGGCTAGGGAGATCTTCGCAAGAGCCTACAAGTGAAACTGCTTGCACATCAATCTCTCCTCCAACTCTGAGTGCTCTTGATGAAGAAGGAATTGGCCCAGAGCGTTGGAGAGGATATTCACACGGCTCAAACCATGTGTCATTTCAAACACATTCTAGTGTCCCAGGGATCTCTTAGGATCAATCATAAAATTCCTCAGGTGCTTGTAAATGTCTTCCTTCTCCACATCATTCATTTCTTCAGCTATAAAACACACCCTCCCCAACCATTCTCTCATAGTAGCATTCTAAAATTTCCCCTCCATCCAATCAACAAAGGACTCCCATGCATCCTCTCCCCTAATTACATGTTTCCTCTTTTGGATTGGCCCCTTACCGCTATCCTACCTTTCTCTCATCCCGTTACATGTTATCGGGATTGTGCACTCAAACATGTAATTGCAGGTCCCCCAAAGCCCGACTATACTCGTCGAAGTACCAAAAAACTCTCCCACATCTACTTATATCCTTCTCAGCATGCTTTGTGCACCCAAGGAGACCGCCTAGTACATGTGTCACATTTATCTCATGACCTTGTATCAACACACAAACAAGTATTAGTTCTCCCTTTGTCTATACCCAAGCTAAATTATTTCCACATGCAACCATTCACAACATCCTGTGTCACTAGTTTTAGTATCTCGTTAGGGACGTCATCCTTTCAAATTATTTAGGATACACCTTTCTTACTTATCATATCAACTCCTATGCTCTTAAGACAATTTCTTACCTGATTCTTATCACATTTGATATGGGAGAAAAAATACTAGAAAAAAGGTGTAAGATCAATCGCACTTTGGATGATCAATTCCAAATTCCATGCCTTTGCTTTTAAAGAATGCATGGCTTTGATGATAAATTTAGAGTCTCCTTCCACCTAAATATTTTATCACTACTGCTTTATAGCCTCCTTCAGACCATGTAGAAGAGCCATTACCTCAACCTTATTCTTGGAGATTATCCTACAGTCATGGGATAGAAGTAGAATTGGGTCGTTTTTAGAATTTCTAAAAACACACCCATATCCAAATTTACCTAGATTTCCTTTAGATGCTCCATCAAAATTCATTTTTATCCATCCTAGTTGGGGAGCCTCCCATATCACTGACCTAAATTTTATGTTTCCATTATCAGGAAAGGAAACCAAGTACATTGACATAATAATTTAAATTTGATTAAAACAAGTAGATGTTGCGATTACTCAATTTAGATATGAAAAAACAATAAATAAATGATTCAATTGTCTATTTTGGAGTTCAATTAGTCATAAAAGGTATCTTAGTGGCTGGAAATATGTTATTGCATAACTAACTCCACCTTGTTTGAATAGGTTAAAACTTCACATGGACCCTCTTGATCAATTTGCAATATGGTGAAATTGAAAGAAACAAGGGCATTTTATATATTTCAATGATAATTTTTAGGTCTACATTAATCATTAATATGTTCGAGTGGATCATTTCATGGTTTAGTGCTTATTTTTTAATGTTAACTTATTTACAGGTTCTCTACTAAGTTCTATGTTGGTTTCATTCCTTTGTTATTTTTTCATTGAGCTTCTAGGGTATTTTTCTAACTCCCCTTGGATCATAATTTTGCAAGGTTTTTATCTGAGGACTCAATCAAATTTTTAAGTAAGAAAAGCTGCAGGAAACTATGTCCTAGTGTACCAAGGAGTTGGAGAAAGCAATGTTCTATGGGTTCTCCTAACCCACGAAACAAAGGAAAACATGTTTGAAGACTTAGGAGGAAAAATGAGTAAAAGTGTCGTGGAATTGAGACATGGGTTTTATCAACGAAACATTGCGATGCACATTGGAAGAAAGTTTAGAAGCCGCCGAGAAAGGAGGAGGAAGTTATGGAGTGTTTAAGTTTGAAATCCGCATAACAAAGAGACTAGTCTTGCATGGGTAACAAGGTTTTAGTATTATGTGGGTTTCAAGTTTTAGTGTTTTGTGGGTTTCAAGATTCTAGTTTCCTATAGAGTGTTAATGGAACATAGAGTTTTGTGAACCTCCAAGTATGAAAAACAAAGGAACAAACTCCCGCGGGTTGGTAGAACGTTTAAAAGCTATAGATCAAACACAAAGCCACGTAATAAATAAAACTCACAACCAATAGAATGAATACACATGGCACCCACAGATTGTAAATTACAAATAACATTTTTAGAGCCAAAATCCAATAGCGGTAGGCCACGTGTCGTCCATGAAGAATAGCTCCACACCATTAAATTTAATGGGCATGACATTCCTAAGCAAAGTAAAGTATTTTAAAGGAAAATTCTATCATTTTCCTTGTTGTTTTGATTTTTATCTTCTGTGGGGGCCCTCTAAGCTCATGGATGCAAAGGAAGTGGTCTGTAGGTGTATTAAAAGGTAGGAAATGATTGCAGAAGTTATAAACAAAATACACATGCCCAAAAATGCATTTCTCCTTTCCCGCTCTTCATTTCTTCATAAGTATTCCTCAATATGGCTTCTTTTATGAGGGTACCCATCCCATACTTAATTTGAGTTAACTTGGAAGGGGAATTAGGGTAAATTTCATTTAAACCCACAAATTCAATGAAACCACGTTCTTTACCTTTGTAAACAAGTTTTTTTGCTTGATGAATTTAAGGTTTAGTGCATTTCAAGTCGATGAAAAGGAAAGTATTGGAAATCTATAAGTATTATAAATGCCCCCATTTCAAAGGGGGGTGGAATTTGGAAAATAATGCAAGCCAATTTAAAATGATCACTTATGCAAGCTTTATGGACCAAAATCTTTAATTCCCAACTCTGTTGCAACTTGTTATTGTTCATTATAAGTGTTTGAGATATAGTTTATATGTTTTCCTTTCATGATTTTTCTAGATTATGTGTGTGATAGTTCAAGTTTTGATTATTTTGGCATGTTGTAAGTTAAATGAACCATTTAGATGTGCTTTAGCAATTGACATGGTGATTTATGATCTGTAAGTTGTCCGACACTATTCCCTTAGAATTCTTGCACCACATGCATGGAAATTTGAGTGATTAAATAGATTTTATGCCTTTGATTTAACTAGGAAAGTAATGTTATCTCCATCAAGCACTCATGATTTACATCTATATCTTTTCACAGGTTCCTTTTCTCCTTTCCCTTATTTCCCTTTTTTTGGTTTCTTTGGGAACACCCTATTAGATTAGGTTAGATTTAGGCAGGTTTCAAAGACAAGTCAGGTGAATAATTGTAGGAGTGGTGCTAGAAGGACTAAAAATCTAGCAAAACTCCTTATTATTGGTCTAAACAACCAATACCTTGTAACTCATGTACCGAATCACACCAAGTCATGGCTATAAAATGAGTAGGACGTAAGTGCCTATCATTCCCTTCTTGTTGTACATGTTGTGTGCATCAAGAAAATGATACAAAGACGCTTCATCAAATAATTAAACTGTAAACGAGAGGTTAAGAACTACTTGAAAAATTTCAATAAGTTTATACCCATGCAAAAGACTAAAATATTTAGGTTTTGTTTATAGTGTCGTGGAACAATTTGGGGGTATTTTACTTCTGGAGTTGTTTTAACTTTTCTTGCTCTATAATTCGAGATATTTGGGAGTTGATATATCATATGCGATAATACTTATTTCTTCTCTTATTATTTAATATCCTTATTAAACTTGCAAGATACAAGAACCCTTAAAATATGTTATCATTTTGAGTCATGATGACCCTAAGTATCCCATTAGATTAATGTTTCCTACATAACGCTACTTTGAACAAGCCTTATAATGTTTCCCACTTATTTGTGTGCATGCAAAATCATGACAAAAAAATATAAATGCAACTTATCCTAAGCCTTCCCCTGGTAAAAGAATGTAAATGCCAAATTTAATCAAATTTATGCTTATATAAACATAAAAAAATGTTTGTCTAAGTAGATATAGTCAATTATATGTTCCTCTTTATTTCTAGGTGAATTTTTTGTCCTTAAAATGCCTTTAGGTACTTTATTTCTATAGTGATCTTATTTCAAATTAGGAATTTATTGGCACCAAGACCCAAAATAGATTAATGAAGTTGACATCAAGAATGTCAATCCCCAAAAAATAGTAAAAATCCTTCTAAGACATCATAGGTATCCCTAGAGCCAACTAGTAAACTATCACTATGTGACTTTATCGACAATGTCCCAAAAAAAAGGTTGGAAAAGTGAACTGGACATACCAAGGATATTTATGACACATCGATAAGGTTATAAGAGAGAAATGGAGGAATATGTTGTCTAATCAAGTAAGCCAAATAATGAAGACCGTAACAAGTGCACCAATAAGTGCCCAATATGGAGTAAGATCCTATGTATGTAAAATAACACCAAATAATTGTGTGAACATGGATTATACAAATTTTTTGTGTCTAAAGATGCCCCCATTTAATGTAGCATGTAAATGTAATACTAATATTAGTTTAAAGGGATAAAAGAAAATGCATACCTACATCACGATTTGTAATTTAAAATTTTTTGTGTTGATGTACTAAAATTCACCAGGTGTATATGTAAGTTTTTTTAGATAGTTAAACACTTTTGACCGGATCTATGAACCATAGGGTTGGTGGGACCCCACCCATTTCAATATAATACTTAGAAATGATTTCACACCAAAATAAACCCAAGAACAATCGACGACACTACAACAAAAGAGACCAACACACCCTGCTCACACAACAGCTCCAAACGGGCGCACTTACAAAAAAGGCAATAATATAGATCTAGACTAACAACCCAACCCACATCCAACCACCACCAACAAACAACCCACCACCACTGCGAAATGTCTCTCAAACTGGTGTAGAAGCAACCAAAACACTGTCAGGGGGGTCATATCATAATAAAACCACTAACACCCACAAGATCCAACACCCAACAAACCAACGATGTCCCCATCACGATTTGTTGCATCGAGTTGAAGGGGAGACCACTAATAACTGAGATTTCTTCCTAATTCTTCATTTAGGGAACCAGGATGGATGATCCCTAAACTAGAAGAAAGAGAAAACAAAAACAAACCCCCAATTAAACAGAGGAACCAAATCCGGCTTGAAACTCTGCAACCTAACTGCCTCCAGGCCTCTCTGCAACAACAAATTGACAAAGAATTAATCAATAGTCTAGAAGGTCAACCCCCATAACATCCGCACCTATGTGGGGTAAATGCCTCTATCCTAGAACGACCCCCATCCCAAAATAGGGTCGAACAATGTTGAGGGACCCCAACCAAATCCAAGATCTGAAGGGGGAAAGACAGGAGGAATTTGATCCTTAAGATTCTTCACCTCCACGATAAGAGTCTCCACCCACGTCAAAGCCCTGAAAATCTATGAAACCCCTTCAAGATTGGGCTCCGCCACCAGCACATCCTGTGGATGATGAAAACAGGAATAAAACTTAACGAATGTGGACACTAAGTCCTCGATCGGGAAGGGAACAATTGAGACTGGGCTAGAATCGCTCCTAAGAGATACCAATAAGGCTTTTGTTTCCTAACTAAGAAGGAACCCGTCAGTCTGATTAGCTTCCTCAAAAATCCTAGCGGCCAAGCTCTCCTCGAGTGGGCCGGTATGAAGCAACAACCCTTCCCTACAATGCTCTGCCAGGCAATAGCTAAGGAGATCTAGCTTCTCCACCTCTCTACACACCTTCACCCGCTCCCACCTCTCTTCACCATTGTCATCGCAAGCCCTTAGAGCTTGCTCAATCCAAAACCCTAGCACCTCCATCCTCACTTCCTCCATCCAACCCTCTACCCATGTGTATATGTAAGTTCTCATTTATGTAAGAAAAATATATTATTATCTTGAAGATATAATAGTGTAATCAAAGTAAATATTGAGATAATTCAATAACCAAAAGTATGTGTACACCTAATGGTACGTGATCTTACACTGTTCCTAAAGTGCATTCATGTTGATTGGCGTGATAACATTGTGGGTCTAAAATGACCCAAATCATATGGTGGATTTTTTATCTAGCCTTATCTTCCTCTTGAATACAAATTTAAACAAGGAATTCTAATTGCTTCTAAATGTGGAACCTGAATCAAATCCATGAAGATTGGATCAACCATTACAAATACATATCAACCAAAATTTTAACGTAGTACCATTTTCTCCTCATTGGTCTTCAAATATAAAAATGTGTAAATGGGTAAAATCATATACTAAGTGTATCATGTGTTCCTCAATTTAATCTATAATGACATTATTTTTTCTTCATAATGTCTCAGTTGTCCTCAAAGTGCCATAAAATATGCCATTATTTCTTCAAAGTCACTTGAAATTTTTCTTTTACTCTTGATAATGTTATAGAATTTCATTTTTTTATAGGATGCCCCTCAAAATCATTTGAAGTGTATCCATATAGGAAGACATTTTGTTCTAATGCACTAATGCGACTCTTAAATTAAATGGAATGTTCACTCATATGTGAATTATGTGTGTCAAATTCATGTAGAATGGCCCCAAATGTATCTCAAAATCATGAGATATGTTCATGTAATCTCAATTTTACCTACACGAATCATGTCATAAGCCTCTATATTAGATGTGGATGAAAATCCACTTGATTGTTAAATAATTCTATAAGATATGCTCAATATTTGTTACAATTTATCACATGTAATATGTAATCACAACTAGAAATAATTGTTAAAAATACACACATGAATATGTCATTAATCTATTTGTAATCCATAAGAAGTGTTATATTTGTACTGTTCAATATATATTCGTGTAGTAATGTTATATAAACACATATAAATATTGTTTCATTGGTAAGTCATTATGTTTTTTAATAGCATAAATTTGTGGAACATAATGACTTATTAATTAATTTACTATTTTTCATTCTCAGTAAGTAATAAAATGATCTTGTGGGAATATTTCATGATTTTCAAAGGCAATGTCTAGTTCAAAATTTCATGTATCACAATTCACCCCCATTATAAGTGTAGCACAAGGTGTTCTAGATTTTTTGAGGTAAGCTTATATGTACAACTAACTAGGTGTATATAGAAGTATCATATATTATTGATCCCATATTTTTATTTTTATTTTGATGAAATATTTTATATTACTTTAAAAAATATTACAGTCTATCCACAAAAAATATGGGTGGTAAAGGGCACACCCCACGATCAAACTAGCTGACGGCTAGGAGACTAATGTATCAGGCCCAAGCGGCAACAAAAAACATAGCAAAAATGCCAGAAAACAAAAGGAAAAACAAATTAGGCCATCACAGTAAACATAGAGGCAAGGGGCGATGGAGGCCCTTTATCCTCCAGGTTACTACCAGGAAGATCGTTGCCATCTAGAAGGGGCAGCCAACCTGAAGCAAATTCTTCGTCTTTGTCGTCCTGCTGATTAGGAGAAATGGCAAGAGCCAATCAGGGGACTTTGCTAGAATCCCACCCATCCCACTACACAGGAGGTAGGGAGTGGTGGTGGGAGCCCCAGTCACTGTGTTGTGCGGAACGATGCGGGGACCCCCAACCACTACGGTTGACAAGGATCTGCCAATGCTCAGGTTGTCGCTTGGGAGAGTGATGATGATGAGCACCGTCAATCGACTGGCCTTGCCCACGATGTCCTCTCGAACGAACACTCCCAGAAGGGGAGATAGGGGGTTCCCATACCACAGTGCAAGGAGTGTTGGCCCAATGATCCAGAAGGTTCTGAAGGTTCTGCATTTTCAGCTCCACCTTGCAGACTTGGTCTTGGATCTGTAAGAATACATTTGAGATAAACATGGACTTGTCATAATGCGAAAGAATGCAAGAAATTGTGGAATTAGCAAAAATAGCAAAATTGCGTTCTTTCCATATAAAAAAAGTATCTCCACTCTGAAAGTATGCCACACTAGTGGAAAAGTATGGGGAATGGAAATGGAATCCCCTAGCAAAGCATGTTTCCAAAGAAATGGATATGGTCTAAACGGCCAAAAGAAATCATGGATCAAAGCCCAAATAGCTGGAGCTTTTAGGCAGTACTGGAACAAATGTATGAGCGTATCAATGTGCCCACAAAAAGGGCAAAGCCGAGGAGCAATCCCATAATGAGCTAATCTGCACCCAAGAGGGAGGCCTTGAAAAAATAGGCACCAAGAAAAATAGGCTAGCTTGGGCTGAAGGATGGCTTTCCAAACGGTATGAAATCTAGCTTCCCAAGATGAGCATCCAGAATTGATGGACCATCTAGAATTAAGCAAGGTCACCATCGACAGCTTGGGGGCAAGCAGAGCATAACCTTTTCCTGGGGAGTAATTTAAGAAAGGGGTATTTGGAACCCATTTCCAATCCTTCCACCAAGGCCTGAGAGATACGACACCAACTTTGTGAAGCATCTCAGTGGAATTAAGAACTTCCTGATGAGAATCTTTGTCAGTCGAAGCAAGCCAAAACTTGGCTTTAGCTTGAGGCCAAGTGAGAAGCAATCTAGTTTTCCTACAAAAGATGTCTTTAAGAGTGTGCAAACCTTGATGATATAACTTAAGAGCATGAACCTAGGGCACTCGAGAAAGCGGCACATCATGAAAATTGATGAGAGGAGACCACCAAATGTTGTGGGCATTAATGGATAGACCATTTCTGAAACCACCCCCTTCCCAGATTAAAAAGGGTTTTAGCAACTCCCAAGTTTTCCATATGCTTTTGACAACAAAGGTGCCCACAACCTAAATCGGGGCTTTGAGAATGAGCAGACTGTGAAAATCTAGCCCTTGCCAAGTTTTTCATCCTTAAGGGAGCCTTGACAAATATAGTTACGAATCAACACTTGCCAAGCTTCGTTTCTAGTGCAGGCCTGAATGATCCACTTGGCTGCCAGCGTAGACTCCTAGCGGCCAATGTCAGTCAGACCAAGACCGCCAGAATCCCTAAGGAGGAAACAATGTTCTCAGGCAACTCTATGAAAGCCTTTACCAAGCTCCGAGCTAGCCCAAAGGAAATCTCTGAGAAGTTTCTCCAATTTCTTGTAAGAGGCTTTAGCCGACACCCAACACGAAGAATAAAAAACATGTGTGGCAGCCAATATCTTGGAGCAAATCTGAAATTTTCTTGCTAGCGAAAGGGGGTTAGTAATCCAGTACTCCAACTTGTGAGACACCCTGTCAATAACATACTGCCAAAGTTGACTGGGAGCAGCATCAAAAGCAAAGGGGATGCCCAGAAATTTAAAAATTTCTCCATGCTGGATGTATTTCTAGTCGAAACGATTCAGCCAACCAAGTTTGGGGAGAAAATTTTTCCTGAAGCACTAGGTCTTTCTCCATTGGATATCGGAACCTGAAGCTAAACAATACGTGTCCAAACATTGCATGGCATTGTTGATATTTGCTTCTTCCTCCGGGAGTGTGAGGAAGGAGTCATCTGTAAAATGCCCATTGACAAGTTGAAGGGGAGTCGTAGAAGGGAGTTGAATACCCCTCACAAGCTCTTGATCCTGAGCATGGGCAAGGAGAAACCCAAAACCTTCAACAGCTAGCACATAAAGAGCAGGTGTTAAAGGAAAACCTTGTATAATAGAGTGGAAAATCCCAAACTAATCGAAAGTATGACCATTAATAGATAGAGAGGTTGTAGCATCTGCAAAAATCATTTTAACAGAGGCGATGAAAACTGAACCGAAGCCCAACGCTTCAAGCATTGCCAGAATGAAATGCCATTCAATCCTGTCATAAGCTTTTTCAAAGTCAATTTTGACAAACATGGCTGGTTGTTTAGAGGTTCTTGCCCACTCCATACCTTCCCAGACAGCCAAAATATTATCCAGAATGTACCTGTTCTATATGAAACTAGTCTGCTCAGGACTGACGATAACGGGCAAGATAGGCCAAAGCCGATGAGCTAAAGCCTTAGCTATGATCTTGTATGAAATGATCCTGTATTTTTGAAAGTACAAAAGTACATAATTTTACATGTGTCCTAACACAAGTGATGATGTGTAAAATAGAGAAGCAATTCTCTAGATATCGTGATTTTCATGCAGGCTTGTATCAATAGAGAACCCTATTTATTACTAGTGTAATGCCATATATTATTTGATATGAATAAAATAGGGATTTATATTCTAATAAATAATTTGCACTTATTCACTTTTCAATTAGGAGATTTGTTTTAACACAGTGTCATCCCAACAAAGAGTTATCAATACCTATTTTTGGAAGCACTCTAGATACAACTAACACTTGGTTTGGTGTTTGTCTAAGACTTTATATTTCGTCGAAATTTTTAAAATCTTATTTTTTTTCCTAATCATATGTGTATTACAATAGTTTTACAAACTTACCAATAGTTTCCTAGAGCAACTGGTATTGTCCACTTCTTACTGACACTTTCTAAAAAAATCCATTAGTATTTACTACAGGTGTCTTGTTATTTTTCGTTTGTATTCTCTTATGTTAGAAACTCGAATTTTCACTTGAGTTTGTCAGTTTAATAATTGTTCTCATTTATAAAAAAATTATCATCATATATCTTGTTGATCATTATAGGGGGCATGTGGTTGTATGATTTTTTCCAAGGGCAACATATGGGTTATATACAGGTCTTTAGAATTTTTGATATTGATTACACTCTCATGGATAGAATTGGCCTTAGTTATGTTGATTGTCTTTGAGACATGCCATATATTATGCACCTAATTAATGCTTTGGTAATGATGTGGGATGTAGATACTTGTATGTTTTGTCTCCTAAAAAGGTAGATGACCATGACTTTGGAAGATGTGTGCCATATCTTCTGTATGCCAATAGTGGGTAGATTATCCACTACTAAGTCTGTAAAGTGACTAGGCCTAAAAGGGTTTTCCTATGGATATATGATTGATTATGTTCATTGAGCATACTATCTTGTTGAAAATTATACTACCTTTTTATCATATATTCTATCGTTTGATGTTCCACATGTGTGGAAGTACATTCATGTATTGTTGACTTCA
This sequence comes from Taxus chinensis, assembly GCA_019776745.2. Taxonomy (NCBI): domain Eukaryota; kingdom Viridiplantae; phylum Streptophyta; class Pinopsida; order Cupressales; family Taxaceae; genus Taxus; species Taxus chinensis. The sequence goes on from JAHRHJ020000787.1 coordinate 249,261, forward strand.
CGTGGTTTAGTTAACAATGGTAATATGACTGTCTCATATCATACCCATAGTATTGTACAAGAGGTTGATACTCAAGGTACTATATATTCTTAGAGCCACATTATAATATCACACTTATATAAGGAGCTATATCAATTTACTCATAATGACTATAATAATGGCCTTGTTGGGATGACTCTTCTTATTATTTGGGCATATGTGCACATTGTTATGTCTTGTCCCTTTGGATTTCTTTTGATCAAGTGGGAACCCCAACAGATATTTGAAAAATAGTATTTGAGTATCCCATGTCCTTCCATGCATACTACCTTAGAGTGTCATGTGTCGTTAGATAGATTAGATCCCAAATACATTGTTTTAGTAAAATATAGTTATTTTATTAAAATATGAATGCAAATATCTGTTATAAATGATATGCAATGAAGTATAAATGCTAAACAATTTATTCAATTTTAACTATGAAAGGAAATGAGAGGGGTAAGGTACTTATCTTAATTTTTCTTATCTCGCAGTGAGTCTGGACTGGACAATATGATGAAACAGAAGCACATACTTTCGCAATGAACCACATAGGAAATGCAACAAAGGTGGAAATGGATGGACTGTTGGGAATTCGACAGTGGTTACGAAATAGTGTTATGATTTAATAGGCAACTTCAATCATGCAGAAAAGGTCTAAGAAATTCCCCAAATTCTACAGCAATGGAAGTATAAACTAGGGATAATCCAAATCAAGACAAAGTACACACACATGGTCGCATATATGTACACTTGGATCACCCAAGGTGGGCTATGTCCACCTGCAAACATAAATATCCTCACATATATAATATAACTGGAGTAAAAACATCAAATCTTTAATACAAGAGTACAGATGCATCTATCAGGGGAGATATGTACTCTTCTATCACAATCTCTGAACTTATCTACATGAGTGCACTACTAACCATGTCTCCAGACACCACCATGTAGTTCTATGTGTTTGTGTGTGCACATAGTGCTCCTAGGAACTACTGTATCTCTGAACTGACTACCAAGTTCTCTATGGATCTAGCTAGACAAGACCTCTCAAATGTGTGGATGCGACCATATGAATGAAATCCCCTTCCTATAATTGTGTACCAATAAGTAAGTATGTCTCTCCATCACTACATAACCTATGCAAAAATGAATATAACCTCCTCTACAATATCTAGATCTACATGGATCACCATAAATACAATATGATCTCATGGATATATAATACAAGATCTCACCAACATGTGGATCTACAAGAAGAAACTCTATGTGCTTTACATACTATGCAAGACAATACAATGAGACAATAACTATATAAAGGAAATACAATGGAAGATGTCACCCTCTTCTCATCATTGAGATGTACTTGTTATTTCCTTCTATCTAGCTCCTCTCCATGGAAGCTTTCTCTTCATGTAACTTGTTCTTTCTTTCTCTTCTTCTTCATCCTCTCAATCTAGGATAATCAAGGATCTAATTCAATCCTTCTCTTAGTTGTCTTTATAACCCTAAATTTAATGTTTATATAGGCATATACAAACTTAGGGCACAATAGACATGCAATTACATCCTTTAAATCAACTTTAAAATAAAATCTAGATTAAATTCCCATGATTTAGAATATAAAATTTCACGTAAAGGTAACCAGCGACGATTACCCTAACCAATGACGATTACCCTAACCAGCTACAGTTACCCTGACCGGCGACGGTTACTGTATAAAACTCTAAAAAATACATCAAATCCTAAAAAATAAAGATGCAAAATGAGGGGTCAGACTATCCTCAGTTGTCACAATGGTGAACTTACGACTGAGAATTGCACTACATCTCAGACCCAATGTAGTTTTGTGTGCTTGTGTGTGCAATAGTGCTCCTAGGTCACCCTCGCGCCAATGATGCCAAGATAGTGGGCAATAGCTAGATAAAATGCAAATGTGTGGATGGAATAGAATGAACTCCCCTTCCTATGCAGTGTGTATGTAGAGTAATGTGCCCAAATGCAGTCCCTTGATCTATGTAGATAGCTAGCCCTTGATAAGAATTGTCTGCCCTTATAATGGTATGTATGTTGTGTTTATATAGGGATCTCTTGCTTGAATTTCAACACTAATGACCTGACATGCCGACTAGTACCTTGGGATATGAGAGGGAAAACCAAAAATACTGACCTCAAATGTCAAAAATAAGATCAAACATAAAGAGGACATGGGCACCTAGGATGGACAGGAGCACCTGGTGCTAGTGTCCAGACCTAGGTGCTAGTGTCCAGAGACAAGTGATGACAAATGAGTGATAACTGACAGACAGGGATCCCTGTGACCTGACCAGAACTATGTGTATGAGTGACAAGTGTGAAAGATAAAAAATCAATAAAGACCAACAAGACAAGTGGATGGACTATGGAATGGGTCATCAGTGAATACTTTTCTTACGCAAGATCCATATATAAAACAACATACTTGGTGGTATAGTAAATAGTAGTAAGTGCGTTATTTTGTGTGTACATTTTCCCCCACTTTATGTTGGTGAGTGAAAGCTCGGTAACATAAAGTAGATAGAGATGCATACCTGAGAGAAGTACAAAGAATCCCATGTTGCTGAAGTACGCAAGATGTGGTAGAAGTATGTGTCGAGTGAGAACATATAGTGTGGTGAACCATGGATCAACGTGTTGATCCATGCAGTGTAACGAGAGACGTGGGACTGTTATGAGGAGCACTAAGTGAGATTGATGATTGTGATGTTGAATGATTGGAGATTTCAATTTTTTTGTTGATGGAGATGTGATGGGGTAGGGAGTGATCAGTTCCCAACCCGATTGTGTGTGTGTGAAAAACTGAGGATTTGGGCATCCTGCCGCAGAGGAAGAGTGTAGGGAGAGAGGTCTAGTTTTACTCTCCAACTTTAACTACATCCTCAAAATATCTAGCCATTGCAGATGGACAAAGATCAATTTTTTGTTGATTTGGATCCAATTTTGATTAAACGTGATAACCCATATAGGAATAGTATAAGAAAGGAAATGACGTCTCATTTCCCCCACTCCAGGGGTGTCACTGAAATGTGTATGTGGTGGCTTCCATGTTAGGTCATCTGGAAGCAGTCACAAAATGTAGAATAACTTCCCATGTTAGGTCATCTGGGAAAGTGGTGATATAACTCCCAAGTTAGGTCATCTGGGAGGATAAATTGTTGTGTTCATTGTTGATTGATTGATGTGATTTCAATGTTGTGGAGATTTGAATGTATGTGATTGATTGATTGGTTACTCATGGAGATATTTTATGCTTGTTGCCCCCAGGTTAGGTCATTAGGGGGAATCACTAGAAAGTGATGTGAAATGTCGCATGGTGTATGAGAAAATGTTTGATAATGATGGGTTAGAAATGTAGATTGATCATGTAATGGTGTAAGGGGAATTATAAGATGACCCCAATTGTATGCCCCCCTTTTGGCGAAAGGGGGAGTGATGATGAGAATGAACGTTGAGCCAAAAGTAAGCGTGTAATGATGTAATAGAGAATGTATGATAGATATCACAAAAGTGTGTGTATATCGAATGGAAATGATGTCAAGGAGAAATATTATGTGTGAAATGTGTATGATATGGTAGTAGGTGGAATTCTTAAGAGAATGATGTGAATGGGATAGAAATCAGAGTAAGGATGCTCAAGATATGATTGAAATCATGCAATGTGTATTAGTTGAGAAAATGAGTGTGAATAATGACTATAGTAAGGTAGGTAATGGAGAGTTACTATAAATAGTAATGTGAAAAAGTGAATAGGCAATTCATTTGATTATTGTGCTAGTGTGATTGTGAGCTCTGGGTGTGCAAAGATGCCTCAAGTGAGAGCACCATGATTGAGTTGGTTTGAGATGGTGGCGGTAGTTGTGGCATCACGTATGACAGTGGAGCTAGTAAGTGTGATTTTTTTCAAAAAATGTGTTGATATTAGTCATTTTTGATGAATTTTTGCAAAAAAATTTTTTTTTTTGAATTTCTTGGCATTTTGGACCTGGACAAGAGCGGTGAAGGCGCTAATGACCCTCAGGACACTAGCACCCAGGCATGGGTGCTAGTGACATGCTCTTAGGCGCCCCAGTCCTGCTTTTGGGTGCTGGCATCGCAGAAAGCTTGGGTTGAGCCCAGAGTGTTGTGAATGTGAAAATTGATGTGTGTTGATGTTATAGGTAGGTGTATTTGCATATGTATGATGTTCTAACACCATGTTGTTGTTTTGTGGCGTGCAGAGGGATATTCATTCGAGAGAGTTTTGTGGTGGCCATCATTTGAGTACATTCCTAGAATTGGGGTTGTCTGATGATGAGTAAGATGTTCTAGACATGTGGCCTTGGCACATAGTGAGGATGGGGATGTGCCCCATAATATGCCTATGATCACAAATTTGTGTGAGAGGTGGTGTGCAGATACTTGCACCTTTTGGTTACCTACAGGGGAGATGACAGTTACTCTAGAGGATGTGTATCGCATATTGTGATTTCCTATCATTGGTGAGAGGGTTCAGGTTATGGCCATGGATGATGCACAAAGGTAGATGAGGGCCACTAGGTGGTATTTTACGGGGACCTGAGTTCATACTGAGGTCCATATTAGCTTGGATGTTATTATGAGATCAGGGGTTCCGTGATTGCGGAAGTTTATTGCCATTGTGATTGCATCATCGATTGTAGTGGAGGGTGGTGGTGTAGGCATCTTGTATAAGATGCATGACATTTGTCATCAGATAGAGGAGGAGAGCACGAGGTATGCTGGGCATGATGTGTATTGGCCCACCTGTATAGGGATCTATACATATTTACACAGGAGGAGAACATTGGTGATATTGGAGCTACCGCATTGTTACATGTATGGGTCTATGAGCATATTGTGAGTACTGAGGCCAGTTGGTGGACCACGAGGAGAGTGGGCTAGGCCAGATATATTTTCTAGGGAGATGGGTAGGTGTTCATGGATAGGAAGATGGATACAGATACCTATAGAGTATGTTAGATCAGTATGGAGCCAGAGGCCGTGATATGGAGGCCATACCAAGGCTACAGTGAATGGCTAGAGGATATGGTGGAGCTACGATGCATATGACAGACAATGTGGTTAGAGGATCGGTTTCCAGGGGTGACCAAGTTATTTCAGGTGGAGCACATATCACGACAGTTTGGTATGGCCTAGGATGTGCCCCTAGAGCCATATGTATGGTTGAGAGCCATTAGGGCACCAAGGAGGGCTGGAGCTAGACCAGGGCCCACAGGAGAGCAACTAGTACCTCCAGGGCCAGACGAGGCTGATGTGGTGATGATTGAGATAGATGTGGATGATGTGGGTGTACAGAGGCCTACCATGCATGGTGGGCATCACATCGGTGGGTATTTTTTTTCTGGTTTTTGTGGATGCGGCGGGAGCACCGTTAGGTGGAGGATTAGAGGGGAAAGCACATGCCCCAGATAGTGCAGTGACAATGATAGCAGTGCGTGAGTATTTGTATAGTGATGTTTGATGATTTGTTATTTGGTTGTGTAATTGTCAATGTTGTCTAATGTGTTGATCTATGGGTGTAGGTGATGCATATTGGTCATTGATTGTGGACACATCCATCCACACATTGACATGTGGAATGTGCCCACTGATGTACTTGTGGGTGGAGGTATGCTAGAGCGTGTGGATGATATTGTGGGTGAGCATGCCCATTTGTTTGAGCCAGTGGTGATAGCAACAATGACATGTAGCATGTTACTAACTGAGAGGGATGAGGTGCATGAGGAGACACGACGAGCTAGAGAGGCTTCAGGTGGAAGTCCCCTAGCACAGGATGTATTTTTGGTTCGTCGAGTTACAGGGTCATTTCACGTAGAGCAGTCGATTGAGGTGACATTATTACGTAGGAAGGTAAAGAGATATAGGGGCCGTGATCAAGTGGCGTAGAGTGAGTGGTGAAGCTTCTAGTTCTAGAGCTCTCGCAGTGGCAGATAGTGATAGTGATGATGAGATATGATATGTGTTGATGTATTGATGTAGGGGGAGTTTCCCCTCCAACGATGAGATGTTTTGTAACTATGATTGTGATATATATATATATATATATATATATATATATATATATATGGATTTATTAGCGTATGATCATTGTATTTGATGTTTATTGATGTGATGATTGTCGTATGATGATGTATGATTCATTGATTATTGTTGTTATGTGATGCGTGATGTGTTGAATATTGTTTGTATTTGTTGTGTTGATTTGCAATAGGGTAAATGTTTATGTGGAATAATGTGATTATAGATAGATAATTGATGTAGTGTATATGATGATAGATGATGTATGTAATGTGATTGCGAAAAAAGTGTATTGTATGTATGAATAAAGTTGTGATGAATGATAAAGTAAAAATGAATAATGCGTAAGAGTATGAGATAGTTGTAATAGTGTAGTGAAGCTAGTATGATGAAGAGGGGGGAGGAGAATAGCGATGCCCCCAGTGTATAGATGATAAGGTTCATTTATATAAGACCCCTCAGTAGTCAAGAATGAACCGTAAAGCAAGAGTGCATCATCGGGAAGTGATATGATTGTGTGCGCGAGATAGATTGATTGATAAAGGCATACATCATCAAGAGTGATGAGAGGTTCTTATTGTAACTGTTATATAGGAAACCTTGTTCTTGCGGGGGTGAAAGATGATACTTGAAGCCACCAAGTAACTTCGAATGATGGAGGGCTTAGGATCTCAGATGCAAATGTGGATCTACGGGCGCAGAGAAGATATATACGTGATAAAATAAGCTAGATATGCAAAACTGAAACAAATGGGATTAGATAACAATATGCGGGGGTTGCCCAGACATTACTGGTTCCAAGAGGATGTTAACTCCCTTGGAGGATGTCAACCCCCGTGTCTAGAAAGATAGCAATAAATGATGAACAATAGATATCATGTAGAAATAATGAAATACAAAATGACAAGTAACTGAAATGATGAGGGGACTTAGCTTGTGCTCTGATATGGAGATGAAATGGGCATCGAAGGATGGCAAGATAATGAACAATGACAAAGATTTCTCCCACACTCCTCAAATCTAACTTCTAACAATGGCAAAGGTTTTCCTTGACCTCAAACTTGCAGAACTTAAGTAGGCTCTTTCTTCTCCTCTCCTAAAAAAATTTCAATAAGTAAAGATTTCATATTGATTCATTTCCTGGTCTCCAGGTCTTTTCAAAAATAAGTAGATTTTGGTTTGGTTCCCCTTCCTTTTTTGAAAAGATGAGGTGGAAGACCCATATTTATAACTTGGAGGTGAGGTTAGATTGAGGTTAACGAGTAACCAGGGTTTGGTAAAGTAACCTGGGTTAAGAGACATGATGTGATCATGCGGGGCCCATGGTTTGAATTTATTAGGTGGAGTGGGGAACATGATTTGACATGGGTAGGTGAGATAATAGATTCCATTATTTGAAATTAAAAGTGGAGTGTCGGATGGGTATATTATTACCCATGAATTGAATAATTTTGATATGGGAGATAATGCCAAATTTTAATTATCAAATGGGTCCATATGGATCCCATTTAATAATTAATTAATTAAGGTGAGTAAATAAATGGAATTTACTCAAATTTAAGAAAAGATAAAAGTGAGGGGGAAAGTTGTATGAAGGAGAATGAATGTGAGGATGAACGAGAGGAGTTACACCAAAAATTGGTGTCTACATTTGCCCCTTTTGTTGAGTGGTTTGTGATAGCAAGCCACGAGACAAAAAAAAAAGGGTTGGATGAAATATGTGTCTATAAAGGGATGGATGAATAAAAAACATGACCAAAGGCAAGATGCCCCGAGTGAAAAAAGGATTCGTAATAACAATGAAAAATATGGTGGTGACTCCAATATCACATCGGTAGAGGACAATTGTGGTCTCAATGGAGACGAGTGACAACGTTCTACGGACTAGTGAGTGGGTGGAGACCACTACAGTATGGATGTAAACCACAATGACCAATGGGTCATAGGAAAACATCAAAATATGCGCAACTGAATGCAAAAGGTATGCAAAATCCTTTGTCTGTGAGGAATTGAGTGAAACATCATGTGTCCGCAAAAGGGATGAGGATGAAAATAATGATGCCCTAGCTACGGGGCACGAGATGGACAAAAAGTGAGTTATATGTGTCGACAAGTACAAGGATGAAAAGGTGCCCCAACATAGGACATGAAAATGACATAATGGGAGATGGATGTTGAAATAAATATCCTAGGGGAATGAGTATGGCCAGAATGTGGATATGAAGAACCAAATCGGATAAAATTCCCCAAGAGGGTGTTAAATAGGATGTTGAATACATGTTTCTTAAGAAAGGTTGGAAGTTGAAGGCAGATGAATAATGGGGTGAAGAAAAAGGAAAGCAATCCTGCTTCTTTGACAAATTCAACTACTTTTGCAAAAAAGTAGAACAAACATTCATGGAAGGGAACAAGATCAGACAGGTGATGGTTGTTCTGGTATCCTCCAAGACAAAAATGTCAAAGGAAGATGGGAAGAGATTATTATAAATGGATATGATGATGCCCCTGCAAGAGGACTGATGAAGATAAAAGATGTGACAGAGTTCTCAAAAATAGAAGAGGTCAATGCTGTAGAGAGAAGAATGAGAACATTGGATGTAATGAAATGGATTGACGGTGGTACATAAATGGAGAAACATCATGGCATTGATTGTGAATGCTAGGTGTGAGGGATGTGTTGAAGGATGTAATGAGAAAGAGAAAAGGGAATGGAAAGGAGGAGTGGTTGATTATGAGAAGAGCAAGAAAGGTCAAAGGTGAAGGCGACAGGGGTATGGAATAGAGGGATGGAGATGATGGAGGAGGAGAAAAGAAGGAATGAAAGGGGAGGAAGAAGATAACAAAGAAGGATTATAGAGGAAGGGGGAAATGATGAAGGAAAAACAAGGAGAAGACAAGAAAATGACAAACCATAGGGTGAAAGTATGAAAAAGGGATAGATTTATTTAAAATGAAAGGAGTGAAGGAGGGTGAAGCAGAGGAAGGTAGAGAAGTAATGGAAAACGAAAGAGATGATAGAGTAAAGAAAATTGAAGGAACCAGATCATAGTGAGGAAATCCAAGGCAAAGAATATGGAACTGACCGCATGGAAATGCATGTGGATGGTGGGATGATAAAAAAATATGGGACAACGCTGAAGAGTCAAGTTATCGACAGGGAAGTAAGAGGGAAGTGTGAGGTAAAACAGGGAAGAAGATGATATAGAGGAAGTGAAATAAGACAAGGATCAAAAAGGAGGAGAGGACAACGGAGAAAATTATGCAGAAGGAAGGGAACCAAGAACGGAGATATTCGATAAAGAGTGAGAAGCATAAGGAATGTAAAGAGAAGCTGGAGGGGAGGAATGACACATATTGGAAAAGATGCAGAGATGTGTGAGATGAGGATAAGTTGATGACAAGAAAATAGAGAGAGGGTGTATGATGAAGACAATGAAGAAATTGGCAAGGAAGAATGAAAGATGGAGAGGTGGTGAAGAAAAAGAGAGGAAGGGATAGGAGAGGCAATGCCAGCGAATGGATGTTAGGAGAAATCCACCGATAATGATTGGTAGGGAAGGATGGGACAAAAGGTGAGAAGAGGGGAAAAGTAAACGAGGAATGGAAGGGGGAACGCCAATGAAGGGACGTTATGATAAGTCCCCCGATAATGATCAGAGGGCACAGAGGAAGGAAGGAATGAATATAGAATGGAGGAAATGAAAGAGCAGGATCCAGGCTATGCAGAATGGGGATGAGTCATTTTTAGGAGAATTCCACCGATAATTATTAGCATCAGAACTGAAGATGATGATGAAATAATGTTAGGGTGTGATTAATAACAATGACGAGTAAATATGGAGGTAGATATGTGGGAGAACTCTAGAAGATGGAGTGGAAAGAGTAAAGAAATGAGGGATAACGATGTGTGCGAAGATGAAGGCGAGGAGAGGATGTAGTGGATGAGAATTAACGAGATAAAAATGAAGAAACAAGAAATGAAATGAATGGGGAAGCAATGGTTAAGTAAGATTACCAAGCGAGGGATGATGGAGATGAACAGGGGGGCAAGTAGGAAGTGGTGTTTGCGAGAATGGAAGAGGAGGTGAGAGGATGTGATGATGGGGAACGAAGAGAAAATGTAGATGGTGAGAATGTGGAGTGGTGGGTGAGTGTAGGATGACAGATCATCCTTAAGAGGGACTCTTAAGTAAGATCGTCATGTCACAGGAGGAGTTAAGTAAGATCACCAAACCTATAGTGATGATATGGAAGGAGAAATGCCAAAATTGTATTGGGTACAGGTGTGGAATGGTTAGTTGGAGTGGACGAGTATGCAATGAGAGATGGTTAAGAGACAAGAAGATGAGGTAAGATATGATGGGAAGTGGAAGGATCAGATGTGAGAGGGCAACCAGATTCTTAAGAGGGACTCTTAAGTAAGATTTTCCATACTGACGAGAGATGATGTAAGTAAGATTACCAAGCCAAGGAAGACGTATACTAGGAAGGATAAGAAAATAGTGAGTGTTGTATACCAAGAGTGGAACAAGAGGTGAGAAGGAGGTGATAACAAGGTGAAAAGAAGGAAACAAAAAAGGGTAACATTAATGGATAGAGGAATATATGTAGTGTAGGATGGAGAGTGTGAGTGGCAATTCTTAATTGGGATGCCCACGTGGTGAGACTGATGAGGTAGAGTGTGATAAGTGAAAGAGGCAGGAGTGGAAAGACATGTGTTTGGTGGTGATTTTTATCTGATGAAAGAGGAGAATGGTGGAGAAGTTTATACAGATGGGAGGATATATTAGGAAGAGGGTATATCTCAACCAAGATGTCAGTGGCTATGAAGGAGTGATTAAGTAATATTGTCAAGCTAAAAGCGGAAGAGTGAAATGGAAGAATACAGAGTGGTTAAAGGGAAGTGGGATATGGTGAGAATGGTAATGTGTGGATAAGTGGCGGATGAGTAGAATTAAGGAGCAAGGATGAAATGGATTACATATAGGTGATGAGTGCAAATGGGGGGGGATGAGCAAGTTGTTGGATACCAAGACATTCTACTTGAGACAAGATCCTCAAGTAGGATTCGTAAATTACAGGATAACAGATCAAGCCTTAAGATTCCCAAACCAAAAATTGTATTCAGCGAGAGCATTCATATATGTTAATAAAATTCATGGAATTATGGATGACTGAAAAGTGTATGTACGATCGCATTAAAGGTATAACATGATAGATATAGAAATCATGGTGTAAAAATTTAATATGGAAGAACACAATTTTTATAAAAGGTGACCTTAATGAGATAAATGACACATAATCATAGCAAGGGGCACATAGGGCACAGCATGCTTCAAACCGGATTAGAGGTAAACAAGAAAGGGTACCACTCAAGGAATTGCACTTGCAGCCAATAGCAGGTGTTAGTATATAACCAACGATAATTAGTTATACCAAAATACCATAAGGGACAATATGGATGCAATAGATACTCATAAACATAATGTCGACATGACATAATGGGGTTTGCGATGTAACTTGTACGCAAGAAGAGGGTTCTCCATAGGTGGTTTTTCCTAGGACTATCCCCCTAACTCTGGGAAAGGAGGAAGATGCAAACTGATCAATGTGGAAAGTCTGTAATGCATATGATAAATTCTAGTGATGTGGAAAGCTTTCTTAGGATGTTATGATATATAGGAAGGTGGATCAATGTGGGAAAGCTTTCGAATGCCATGATACAATAGAGTATCCATCCTTCGAGGGTAATGGTCTACTGTTATGCTTTTTACATAGATTGAAAGAATAATATTTTTGAATTTTTATCCTTTAGATGGCAGGATAAGTCTATCTCTTTTGATATTTGTCCTTAGTGGGATCAAGCTATTTTATTATATCTCTTTTTTTGTGCATGAACAATTTTCCTTCAAAGTATCAATCTGTTTGTGATAAATAGTGTGATTTTACTTTTTGCATACCATAATTGTGAATTTTTTTTGAAGGGGAAGAGTTAGGTATATCTAGGTAGAACACTTAGGAGGGGATGATGATTGTCACAAGTGATACCCTTGGTCCCTTAGCATTGACTGTCCAATAGGTAAAGAATGAGAGGGTGGTGGGTGTAATGATCACGAAGTTCTCACCAAAAAGGGAGAACCTATCCATAATGAAAATGCTATGGGTAGAGCCATGGTTCCCATACTTCAAGGTCGTGTCGAGGAAGTGATGGTAGTAGACCACATAGTTCCATAACATTACAATGATAGAATGGAAGGGGTTGATGAGTGGAGGACGTTATCTAGAAGATATGACTATGCTTATTCATGGTTGCATATACTAACAATAGAATGGACCGTAAGTGCAATGCATTAAGAGGGTTCAATCTTTGGTTTACCATCAAGGGAACGCCAAATGATAAGCCCCAGACCCATACTTATGCGTGATAATATATGGTCTGATCTAGTTGGGAGAAAATTTTCCCCGTTGGCTCCTTTCTAAAGTAGTGACATTCTTGATTTTATTTTAAAACAAGATCACCTATCTTAAAAGCAAGTTTATTGACATGTTTGTTATAAGCACGTTGGATACAATTTTGGTAAACATGATTATTTTCAAGAGTGAGAAGGTGGTGCTCGTCTAACAACTCAAGTTTCATTAGATGCTCCTAGCAATAATCTTCATCAAAAATGAAGTTGTGAAGAGACACACGTAAGGATGGAATTTAAACTTCAAGGGGAAGAATGGATTTGGAGTTGTAAATAAGAGAAAATGAAGTGGCCCCTGTGGAAGTGCAAATGCTATTGCGATAGGCCCATAGAGAAAAGGGAAGTTGGAGATGCCAATTTCATCCTGTTTTGTTGATATTCTTGGCCAAGATATTTATGAAGAGTTTTATTAGTGGCCTCAGCTTGGTCATGTTAGCTTGAGGATAATACGGGGAAGAAAAACTAAGTTGGATCTTAAATGCATCACTGATTTTTTTAAGATCCTTTGTTTTTAAAGGACTTCCCATTGTCCATAATAAGTTTATGTGGAACACCAAAGTGAGCAGATGATGTGTTGATATATAAAATTAATAGATTTAGTGGCCTCATCTTGGATTTAAGTTGAGGTGAGTGGGATTGATTTCTTCCACCCATTTAGTGAAATATTTAGTAGCAGTAATGATAGAATGATGTTGTTGTGATGAACGGGGATTTACCAGACCAATAAGATCAATGCTCCATTGTGAAAAGGGTCATAGATCTTGGGCAAGCTATAAAGCTTGGCTAGGAATACAAATAAGATTAGAGTGTTGTTGACATCTTACACACTTCTTGACATACTCAAAACAATTGTGGTTAAGAGAAGGCCAATAATAGCTAAGGCAAAGAACGCACTTGGCAAACAGATAACCCACTAAAATTCCCACCATAGATACAATCGTGGACTTCTTGGATAGCTCGAGAGGCTTCATGGGATTTAAGGCACCGAAGAAGGATACCATCAAACCCATGCTTATAAAGAATACCTCTAAGGATCACATAACGAGTAGCACGTTGGATAAAATACCTCCTAGCATTTTTAGAAAGACCAAGAGGAGTGATAGATTTCGATAAATAATCAAAAAATTGAGAATACCAGAGATTTGATGAATTAGATTCAATTAAATGAATCTAGGGTATGTCATAGAATGGTTGTTTACGATGATGTATAATGGCTGAAGGTTTTGGATCTTCCCTTGTCCAAGGGAAAAGAGCCTCGAGGGATGCCATTGTATCAGAAAAATGATTGGTCAGAATTGAGGGATAGGTTGAATAGTATAAGAATCGAAGGTTTTAAGAAAATGATGGGAAATTTTACGATATTGTTGTAGAATATTTCTTTTATACTGATAATCTCTAGTGAATTGCTTTATTACTAGTTTAGAATCACCATAGATGTCAAGAATATGGATGCCTAAAAATATAACAGTTTCTAGTCCTAGTATAAGGGCCTCATATTCTGCCATATTTTTTGTACATTCAAAATCTAATTTGAATGCTAAGGAGATAGGGGCATCCCCTAGAGGAATGAGAACAACACCTGCCCCTCCACCTTGCTAGGACATTTAGAACCATCAAAGAAAATAGTCATTTTAAGGGAAAGATCATGATGAAAATTGATTAATTGATTCATCTGGGAAGTGATCATGAGGAGTGAGTGCGTATTGGGAAGAGGGGCTTTAGCTAATTGGTCGGTGATAGCTTGACCCTTAATCACTTTTTGAGGAATGAATTCCAGGTCAAATTTGGCCATGATAAGAAGCCATCAGGTGATACAATCAATGTGATATGGCTTAGAATGCATTACTTTGAGAGGTTGGATGTTAGTAACAATATAGGTTTTTTGATTAAGAAGATAGTGTCGAAGCTTTGATGTTACAAAGAAAATGGCCCAACATAACTTTTTAGCTTTAGTATATTGTGTTTCACATTTGTGAAGAGTACAACTGATATAATAGATGGCTTGTTCATGGCCCTGGTCATCACAATGTGCTATCATAGCTCCTAGAGCATGATAGGTTACAAAGATATATAAATAAAAGGGTTCCCCCCTCACGTGGAGGTGTGAGTAACTGGCGTGGAGATAAAAGATATCACTTAAGATCATCAAAAGGCTTTTGGTAGTTATGGTCCCAATCAAAATGTGTATATTTTTGAGGAAGATGATGAAAGGGTTGACATTGATCGGAAAGTTGTGATATGAAACAATGAACATATCTAAGATGGCCTTGAAGAATATGAAGTTGTTTGAGATTGGAAGGAGGGGGCATTTTGATAATTGATTTAATTTTTGATGGATCAACCTCAATGTCCCTAATAGATATGATGAAACCAAGGAGTTTTTTCCTGGTAAGAACTCCAAAAACACACTTTTCTGGGATTGAGGCAAAGGAAGAAACAAATGAGATGCTCGAAAAGGATTTCAAGGACCAAGAGGTGATCACATCGATGTTTGGACTTTTCAAAGAGGTCTTCAACATAGTCTTCTACAGTTTGATGTATGAGGTCATGAAAGATATATGTCATGGCTCGTTGATACATGGCCCCAACATTCTTCAAACCGAAGGGCATGACACGATAAAAAAAGGTACCCCATGGGGTGATAAAGGATGTCTTGTGTTGATCTTTTGGTGCAATAAACATCTGATTATAGCCAGAAAAATATCCATTAGAGAAAGCATCTCATGTCTTGTAGTAAGATCTACAAGTTGATCAATATTTGGAAGTGGAAAATCATCTTTAGGGAAAACGAGGTTAAGATCTCAAAATTTGGTACATATACGAAGCTTTCCAGATGCTTTAGCGATGGGTACAATGTTAGAAACCCATTGGGGATAGTCAATGGGGATGATGAAGTTGGCAGAAAGAAGACATTGTAGTTATTCTTTCACAAGAAGAGAAATTCGAGGATGCATGCAGACAAAGCTTCTGCCTAACTGGTCTAGTGTTGGGGATGATAACGATGTTATGAACAACGATGCAGGGATCAAGACCTGGCATGTCTGAGTATGACCATGCAAAATATTGGCTATGTTTGGATAAGAATGAGGTGAAGGCTTCAAGTTCTTGAGGTTTCAAAGGACTAGCCTACTTTAAGGATGTGGGGCTCTTGAGGAGTTCCCATATTAATGTCGATAGTGGATTCATTCAAGAGATTGGACATGTCAGGGGGAAAGTGTTTTCTAGATATGAGAACCTTCAGCCCCCATGTAGGAAAGAATGGAAGTCATCATCATCACATTGAACAATTTAAATGATAGGGGAATCTTCGTCTACCATCTCTGGATGATTAAGGGGAAAACAATGGGTTTCTTTTTCAACTTGATAAGTCACCGGTTCTAAGAGAAATGGTGGAAATAAAAAAAAGTTACGAGGGAATAGGGATAGTGTCATCTAGATCCGGATCCGTAAGATAGTTGGGCGGGGAGAAGGTATTATCTGAACTGATAGGATAGTCGGATGGAGATGAGATATTATCTGAATTAGTAGGATAGTCAGATGGAGAAGAAGTGTCCTCTGAATTAGTAAGGTAGTTGGATGGAGAAGAAGTGGATGAATCAAGGTGGATGGGAGAAGATGCAGATGTGTCCGAAAGGAGGGAATGGAGGAAAATTTATATACCAAGGCAAATTTTTGAAATGATTCATGGGTTTGGGTAAAGATATTGCCACGAGGGCCTTGTTCATGACGTCTCAAACCAAACCCCTTCCATGCACAATGATAGAGGTATGTATGAGCAAAGGATGGTTTACTAAGAAATCTGAAATCGTCTATATATCATTTAGCGTGAAGGTGATTCCCAGTATGATAAGAAGGTTGATCAAGGCCACCATAGACTAAGTTGGTTTTGAGAGAAGAAGGGCCAAATGAGACAATTTCCCCAACATTTGATTGATACATAGGGGCCTTATCAAGGCGGCCGAGGTAGTTGGGAGAAGGAAGGGTATTGAGAGTGAGGAGTTGATATTCCCCTAAAGCAATATTTTGCATTATAGTATCAAAGAATCCATTATGGGGTAATGTGGATGGAGGTACAGAAGAATTGGTGGATGCATCAGAAGAAAAATTAGTTTTGGGGACAAGGACATCCTTCGGTCTATAGATCATGCGACATGTCTTGGAAGGAGGGACCTCGGTCAGAAGAGCATAAATGGTTTCTTCATGTTCATATTTGATACATCGATGGAGAGTAGATGGGACGTAATGCATGGCGTGAATTCAAGGACATCCAAGTAAAATATTATATTGGAATTCTCCTTCGATGATGTAGAAGAGCTCAAGGAGGAGTTTATGGCCAACGCGGATGGGAAGGACAATCGTTCCTAATGGGGGAGTGACATCATCATTAAAGCCAGGAAGAATGGTAGGAAATGTGTTCAATGAAAGGCTTTGCAAGAGCTATTAAAATGGGGTAAGAAACACTCAAGAACCCCAAAGCTTTGTGCAAAACCCCTCAATGGACCATATGATAAGAAATGAGTAAGGAATCCTATTTGCATGCATTAACTTGAAGTAAACAAGGAATTTAAACAAATGAAGTTAACCTCTATTCTTGAAAGCTTAAAGTAAATGAACCTAAAAGGATCTAAGCAATCAGTTTATGCTTCAAGAGAATGGGATCTCACCATTAATGGCTTCAAGGCCAATGGTTCTTCCCATTTACTCCATGTTGTGTGATAGAAATACAAAAGCAAAGCAACTAGCTTAATAAAAACTCCTAATCCTAGCAATAATATTATAGTTTAGGTTAGAGGGAAGAAGTGTTCTTAGAAATGAGAGGGGGGTAGTGGGCTATTTATAGTTTTCCATTTGGGAAATGGGAGCCTTTTTGGTGCATGTGGGACTAAAAGGGAGTCAACAAGTTAATTAGCAAGTCAAAGTAAGATTTGACTAGGTTATGAGAGAGGTTGATCATGGTTAAGACTAGCTAACCATGTCTAGAGGGTAATTAATCCTATTTAGAGAGGAAATTAGGTTTCTGGGAGGGTTCTGAAAGGCCTAATCAATCCAATGAAGTGGATTGATATTCTAGGGAGCTAATAGAGGTGGTAAAGAAGAGGATATTAGCCAAGAAGAGGTTATTATAACCTATTTAATTGACTAATGAGAGGAAAAAGACCATAAAAGTTTCGAATCAAGGGGAATTAGATAGATCTAATTGATGAGGTGTTGTCAACTTGCAGGAAGAGGACTAGTTAGGGAAATATTAGGGATAATGGTGCCTTGATCAAACTACAAGTGTCTACATTTGCCCCTCTTTGGGGTGATGTGATCTACGTTGCTCTAAAGAAAGTAAACAAGTACAAACGAGTAGAATTTTTTTTGAAGGGGTAGAAGAAAAAATAATAGGATGAAGGATGCCCCCTCGAGTGTCGATTGGGTGACGGAGGAACTTGATCGACGATCGAAAAGAAAATAGGAGAGAAAGTGAGAAGAAAGGAGATGAGAAAGTAAAAAGGGATATTGAGCTATCCACAAACCAGTGCTTTATAGAAACAATGCATAATCATCATTTTGCTTAGAATCCTCATCATCGGTCCTTATTAAAATGTAAGCATACGACAGAGGTGTAAAATGACATGAAAAGCCAAAATACGAATAAGCGTCCATTGCTAAAAATGGCCAACTCCATGTAACATACATGAATGCAATGCAATATGAGAAATAAACAATCTCACTTAACAGGGAAATAAGTACAATCACACACACTTAAACCAACAACGTTCAAGATAGTTACACAAAGACTTTGTTATCGAGATGTAGTCCCAAATGTTCTGATAAATGACAAGGGTGAAGGATGATGCCCCAAGCAATGTGTATAGTGTAAGGGAAAATATGGAGGACACTTGGGTCAGTGAAAAAGCAATGTGCACGACGAAAATAGTACCAGGCAACTGATAGTGCCCCAGAGTACAAACGAAGTAAGCAACGTAGCTTTTGTAGATGTTTTGAAGATTCATGTGATCCGCAAGTCATTGTTTCAAAATATTTTGAAAATGTCAGCAAGATATGGGATGAGTGCCATGCGAGAGACACAGATTTCAGCCGTAAATGAGCGTTTTACCAATTTTTAGTCCGTTTTTGAAGCCTTTCAATGTTTTTGGTTTTTTAAATGGTTTTACAATTTTTAAATTGGTTTGGTTCAGAATTTGTATAAGAGATCAAAATCTCCTAAAAAAACATGTGCAACTTCCTAAAGGCAAAGGCAAAGGTGCAGGTAACATAGATCAAAGCCCGGCGAGAAGAATTATAAGCCAAAAATAATTATTTACAATAATCATCATGACAGGTAAAAATAGAGGGAAAATAGAAGAAAATGATAAGAAATGACGCCTGGAAATTGCGTAAATTATTCCAGTGCAATGAAGAAGTGACCGTAGGGTGGTACTAAGTGCCCCAACATGTAAAAATGAGTAAGAATAATTATTTTAATAGAAAAATAATCATCTCGGCAGATAGAAGAAGGGCTAGAACGATTGCGGTGGAGAAAACATGCCCTGGGGGCATCGCGACAACCTAATATACCCACCCGACAGGGGTAAATCAATCACAATTAGTTCATTTGTACTAGAGTTCTTGCGAATTTTTCCCGCAAGTGAGAGCGACAGCCTTGGAGTGATATGACGAGGCTTCCGAGCAAGAGGAGATGAGAAGATCACCTCTGAGAGTTCATGCGAGACCCAACAGATGGACCCTACGTGAGTGGCCTATCCCTCTTTGTAAATTACACATTTAATGCACTTTTAGGGATTTTTAGGCTAGGATAGAAGAATTTCGATGTATGTGCATACGCACATGCATCAGTGACGTATATGCATACACGCATGTGTTGAAACCAACGGGTCGCGCACGCATATCCATCGAAAGAACGAATACGTGCACGCGTAGCTGTTGGAGGGAAACTAGTAAGGGCACGCACACGTGTCTATCGAAAGGGTCACATATGCATCCCAGGTGGGGGATAACGTGGACGCACGTTGCATACGCAAATACATGCACGTCAATGTTGTACCAGGCGCGTATGCATCCTGGACAAATGAGAAAAGAATAGAAGGGGCGCTTACGCATGCATATGTGTCAGGATGGGTGCACAGGCGTCAGAGTAGGCGCACACGAATTGAAGAAGGGAGCAGAACACCCTTCCAGCCAAATGGCCAAGGAGAAAAGAAGGTAGACTAGAAGAAAGTGATTTTTTTTAGAAAATAAGATGGAAGAATGGATTTGATTTTTAGAAGTAGATAGAAATGTCAACTGATACATGTGTTTTTTCTTGTTCACAGCGTATACTACCCATCTTGTAGACCTATGAGTGATATGGTCGACTAGAAACGATAGAGGCCCAGTTTGACGATGATGATAGAGCGATATTGGATAACCTCCTACATGTTACAGGACTAGCTCACATGGTTGACATGCCCTAGATTACATTAGATCACGACCTTTTGACAATTGTAGCAGAGTGATAACACAACAAGCAGTCAGTGTTATTGGCTCCTGACCAAGGAGATCACTATTACTCTTAAGGATGTGTGGCGTATTATGTGGGTCCCGATCCAAGGTCAACTTATCCAGTCTACGATCCACTGGCCTGATATTCAGTGGTACATTGTAGAGTTGTTTGGTGTCTCAATGATACCATGGCATGGGATGACCATTAGGCTATCGTGGTGTATTGAGGACTTAGAACTATACCGAGTGGTGGTATACATGATGGCCTTTATCAGTGGAGTCTTACTCCCTGACAAGACTGATGCTTCATTTCTGCTCGGCCTCCTTGGAGTGATACATAGTTTGGTAGAGGGAGAGACCTACTACTGGGGTCAGTGCATTCTAGCACATCTATACTGGGACCTTCATTTGCTTACCTATTACCATCAAAATATAGTAGGACTAGCCCACTTGCTTCAGATTTGGGCATGGGACCATATTGCCATTGGTCGCCCCTTAGGTGTTTTGAGAGTTCGGGTACTCGAGGAGCCTTCTATGATGGGTTGGGTCCCGATGGGGGATGATGTGCGACCATATATGGGTGATGCATATCACTATCGTCGTGAGCTTGATGAGTTACAATAGACTTCCATGGTTTGGAGGCCCTACAGACATTTCCAGTGGCCTGAGGATGGTTGAGAGCTCAGTATTGCCATAGTGGAGCACTTTATATTAGGTAGCCGTAACTATATGCGGGAGGTGTACAAGGTGGATCGGTGCCAGAGGCAGTTTGGGATTACCCAGGATGTTCCTAGGCCAGATAGGTGGTATGCTTGCAGGGCCCAAGAGTATATTGATACGGGTCCACAGATTTCCTGGGATAGAGCAATGACCAGCTTCCTATAGGTGGTACCTACCATGTAGGTGCCACTGAGATAGATTAGAGATTCGGGCACCACACCTGAGTATGAAAAAGCTATGGAAATGAGGTTAAAGAACCTCAAAGATTTGCTAACTCATCTATGCACCATGAGATAAGAGCTAAGCAAGAAACTATCTATGCATGCATAAATTTGAAACAAACATCCAAACCCTAGCATATGTAATACTCTCTACTCCATGAAAACTTAATGAAAGTGTTAAGCCCTTAACCTATTGTTTGTATTAGGATATGAGTAGCCGACTTGTGGCTTACCATATCGCTTCATTATGTCATTTATACTTTCTCATGCTTAATAGGTCGGCTTTGGTGATGGCCACAACATATTAATAATATATACAGGGGATTGTAGGTAGTAGTTCATTATTTTTTGAACATTTGAGTCTTATTATATGGTTTGGAGGTTGCCCCCTCGAAGTGGCGAAGCTATTATAATTGCATATTGAGATAATTATTCTGAAATATTGTGTTATTTGGTGTTCTATTGTTGCTCATAATCTGAATTATACTAGTAATTTCATTACAAGTGGTATCAGAGCTGCGATCTGGGCCAAAATTAGGGCAAAACCCTAATTTTTTGTTTTCGTAATATATTTCCAATCAGAGTGAATTAGTGGGAGACATTTTTACCAGAGTTGCAAAACATTTCAATTAAGGTTCCCTGAAAATTTCAAACTTTTTTGATTTATTTTGCATAAGTTATTACAAATTTAGGGTTTTTCATAAAATCGCTCCCTAGGGTGCAAATTGCGGAATTTTTTCAAGTTCTTTACATTTTCATAAAGTTATCAAAAACATAGTATTAGTATCTTCTCTCTGTTTTTTCCTGTTTGGTTGAATTTGTATCAAAACCCTAAACCCTAAGGTTTGATATCATGGTGGGGCCTTCCATAAGAGCAAAAAAGAATCCGGTTACTCCGGGTAAAACCCTAGATAAAGATGGGATAGTGATTGAAGAGATGGAGTCAGAAGGGGTAAATACAGATTCCTCAGCACTAGGGTTTACCTCAGTTGATCACAAGGTGAGCCAACTTGAGTATGAGCTACAAAATGTACAATCTGAGATGGCCTATAAAGGATACATAGCCCAAATCAATCATCGGTTGGATGATATCAAGCAACATGTAAAGGGTAAACAGTATGGCCCAAATCTAGCCCATATCAACCAAGGAGAATCTTCAATTCAAAATCATGGACAAAATAACCATGTTGGATCACTTTTCTAGCCCAATCAGAATCCAACTTATTCGCAACTACGAAATATGATGTCAAAAGTCGATATGCGCAAATTTGATGGTAAAGATCCCCAGAATTGGATAAATCAAATGGAGAACTTCTTTGAGCTACATCAAACACCATTAAGACAAAAGGTGACATTGGCATCCTTGTATCTTGAACCAAACCAATTTGTTTGGTATCGATGGTTATGTGCTCAGAGGCAGAAGAATGGTCTCGGTATCACTTGGACAATTTTTACCAAGGAATTGCAATTGCACTATAGTTCCAGTGTTTTAGAGAACTACTTTAGTCAATTAGCAAAGTTACGACAAACAAGATCAATCAAAGATTATGTGCATCTATTCCAGAACCTATCCTTAAGGGTGGAGAATTTCCCAGAAAAGAATCTGAATGACCTATTTCTTGGGGGTCTTAAGGACCACATCGAGCATGATGTACGCATGTTTAATCCACTCAAGCTTTCTAATTCTATTATCGTGGCACGTTGAGTAGAGGAAAAATTTCTTTGTAGTAGGAGGCCGCCTTTCATTAACACCAGAGACCATAATATCTCTTCCCCTTCATTTTCTAGGACAATTATATAGACTCCTCAACAAATGGAAGAAAAGAGAGCAAAAGGATTATGTTTTAACTGTGATAGAAAATATGGACTGGGACACAAATGTGATGAGAAGAAGTTGTTCTATATTGACGGAGGTAATGAGGATGTTGAAATTATAGGAGAGGCTAAGGAACCATTAGAAGATGAAGTAGAGGATCACCAACCTACAATTTCTTGCCATGCATTGTCAAGTATTAGTACTCCTTGGCTATCTCAAAAAATATAAGGTGACATTATTGATTGACTCAGGGAGCACTCTTAACTTCATAAATAGTAAGTTAGCTGCCCGCCTCAATTGTTTTATTTACCCAGCTCCAAAAATGCAAGTTATGATTACGGATGGTGGGATAGTCAAGTGCACATGAAAGTGTCATAGTATCAAGATTTCCATGGGAGACTACATGTTAGACTCACCTATATTTGTTATTTCTATGGGAGGGGCAGATATTGTTTTGGGTGTCCAATGGCTCATAACCTTAGGTACCATAGAGATGAATTTCCAAGAATTGTTCATGCGATTTCATTTAGATGAAAGGAAAATACAATTGAATGGGATGGTAGCTAAGTCTCCACAGATTATTAGCTCTCATCAGATGTAGAAGGTTCTCAGAAAAGGAGTAGATGGATATATAGCAAAGTTATTTTCCATAAAAGTACAAAATATAGAGTATTCAATGCCACCGGATCTTCAGAAGATTGTTGATGCTCACTCATATGTTTTTGCTACAATTCCAAAGGGACTACCACTAGTTAGGGATACTGATCATGCCATTCATTTGCTTCCAAGGAGCCAGACACCTAACATCAGACCATACAGATACCCATATTCCCAGAAAAGTGAGATCGAAAAAATGGTTCAGGAAATGTTGAAGGCATGTATCATCAAGCCTAGCTAGAGTGCATATTCTTCACCAGTGGTCATGGTATGTAAGAAGGATGAAACATGGAGGATGTCTCCAGATTACAAAGAACTCAACAAGTACACCATTAAAGATAAGTTTCCTATTCCAGTAATTGATGATTTACTCGATGAATTGCATGGTGCTATTTATTTCACAAAATTAGATCTTTGTTCGGGGTACCATCAAATTAGAATAAAAGAGGAAGATGTTCATAAAACGGATTTCAGGACTCATGAGGGCCATTATGAGTTTTTGGTAATACCTTTTGGTCTTACAAATGCGCCTTCAACCTTTCAAAGCTTAAATGACACTGTTTTCAGGCCATTTTAAAGGAAATTTGTATTAGTTTTCTTTGATGACATATTGATTTACATTAAGACATGGGAAGAACACTTACAACATGTAAATAAAGTGTTGGAAGTTTTGGAGAAACATACTCTTTATGAAAACCCATCCAAATGTTCTTTTGGTGTACAAGAGGTAGAGTACTTAGGTCACATTATATCCCATGAAGGTGTCAAAGTTGATCCTCAGAAGATCAAAGCTATGGTGGAATGGCCAAGGCCCAAAACTCTCAAAAATCTTCGTGGGTTCCTAGGACTAACAGGGTACTACAAAATATTTATGCAGGGATATGGTAGAATAGCAACCCCACTCACTACATTTCTAAATAAGGATGCCTTCCATTTGACAAACTTAGCCACTAAATCCTTTGAGTAGCTGAAGGCAGCCTTGTGCAGCACCCCAGTTTTGGCTACTCCCAACTTCTCAAAAACCTTCATTGTTGAATGTGACGCTTCAGGATCAGGATTGGGAGTAGTTCTAATGCAAGAAGGAAGACCAATTGTATTTGAGAGTCACTAATTCAAAGGAAAAGATCTACTCAAACCTGTCTATGAGAAAGAAATGATGGCTATTCTTCATGCGGTTAAGCAATGGAGGCCCTATCTCATGGGTAGACACTTCAAGGTCAAAACTGATCATGATAGTCTCAAATACTTTTTGGAGAAAAGGTTATCATCTGAGGAACAACAAAAGTGGGTAACAAAAATGTTGGGTTATGATTTTGAAATCGTATACAAAAAGGGTAAAGAAAATGTAGTAGTTGATGCGTTGTCCAGAAGGGATACATACGCAAATGCCTTACTATGTGGAACGTCCATGTTGACGGCCAATTGGGTGGATGAAGCAAGATTGGAATGGGATCAAGGAAAGGGTACATAATCTCTAATACAAAATATCAAGCAAGGATCTATGACATCTAACAAATTTGAGTGGAAAGGTAATGCCCTATGGTACAAGGACAAGTTATACTTGAGTAAAGATTATGAGTTGAAGCACAAGATTCTTGCAGAGCTACATGCCTCGCCTGTTGGAGGACACTCTGGGTTTTAAAAGACATATCACATAATAAAATGAGAATTATTTTGGGAAGGACTCGAGGGATGTACAAAATTTTGTATCAGAGTGTTTAGTGTGCTAACAGAACAAAGGGTAAACAATTAAGACACCAGGTCTGTTGCAACCCTTACCAATTTCTAGCCAGAGATGGGAGGAGGTCTCCATGGATTTCATCACCGGATTGCCTTGTTTAGAGGGTACTAATGTTATTTTCATGATTGTGGATAGGCTCACAAAATATGCCCATTTTTGTGCCCTATCACATTCATTTACAACTAGTACAGTTGCAACTATTTTTTTGGAGACATTTCAAAGGCTACATGGAACCCCAAAGATAATTGTAAGTGATCGTGATCCTATTTTCACAAGTAATTTTTGGACCGAATTATTTTCATGTTTAGGTACTCAGCTAGCTCACAGTTCATCTTATCATCCCCAAACTGATGGGCAAATGGAAGTGGTCAACAAATGCTTAGAGGGGTATCTACGTTGTTTTGTATCAGATAAGCAAGAAAGGTGGATTAAATGGCTACCACTTATAGAATGGTGGTACAACACATCTTTTCGTACCTCTCCTCCAATGACCCCATTTTTAGCATTATATGGTTACCATCCACCTTCTATCACTTCCTCCTTGAGGGTGCAAACTAAGGTCAAAGATGTCGAGGAACACATTCAACATCAACAACAGGTTTGGGCTAGTTTTAAGGAGAACTTAGCATTAGCACAAAACAGGACGAAACAACAAGCAGATCAATGTCGTAGTGAAAGACATTTTGAAATTGGCGACTAGGTTTTTGTACGTCTCCATCCTTACAAACAAATATCCCTAAAGCAACAGAAAAAAGACAACAAACTTGCTCCTAAATATCATGGCCCTTATTAGGTTCTACAGAAAATTGGCAGTGTTGCTTATAAACTAGAGTTGTCTTCATCTTCACACATACACCCAATATTCCATGTTTCATGCCTGAAGAAGGTAATTGGACAAAAATTTGAAGCCCAGACAAAGTTACCAGAACTTGACAAGGAAGGAAGAATCATTTTGGAGCCAGAGAAGATTTTGCAAACATGTACTAAGAGGCTGAGAACCAAAGACATTAAGGAATATCTGATCAAGTGGAAGAATGTGAGCATAAAAGATGCAACCTGGGAGGATGAAGGTTTTCTGCAGCAACATCTAGGATTATTCAACGTTGAGGACAACGTTGGTTTGAAGGGGAGGGGCATGCTATGCCCTTAACCTATTGCTTGTATTAGGATACGAGAACCTAGTTAGATTCTAAGCAATCAAATTGTGTGTTGTTTACTCCCAAACATAGTGAAGAGATCTCTCCAAGTTGGCTACATGGCCAAGCTTTAGATCTTCCCTTACTAACTATATTTGGAATGGATGGATGCAAGATGGAGGAGCTCTCAACAATGGAGTATGGCCAAGATCCAAATGTTCTATAGCTTAAAGCTATCACAAATGATTTCTAATGCCTTTCCAAAGTGCTTGAGAGAGAAGGACCATTTGAAAGGAAAGCCTTAGGCTTGTATTTATAGTTTCTGGTTTGGAAGAGTTTGGAATTTGGGTGCATGTGGGACTAAAGCTCTACTTTTAGATTAGATTAGGATAAACATGCTTTAGGCTTAGTTAAGCTTGGTTTAGGCTAGTTAACTAGGGTTTAGGCTAGTTAAACTTGATTAGCAAGTGATTAGAGACTCATTGAGAGTTGGGAGGGGTCTGGATAACCAATTGTGACTGATAGATAGCCTACGAAGCCAATAGAAGTGGTCTAGAGAGAACTAGGGAGGTTCTGAATGGTCGAAAGGAGGAATGTTTAGCTAATAAGAGAGATATTAGCCAAATAAGCTGATTATAGGAGGAATACGACTGAGAAGGTGTCGTGAATGGGCATCCGAGAATGGAGCGAAGAAGGGTTGAATTAACGAAGTGTCGTCAATTGGTTGAATTGGATGAAATGCTAAGTGTAAGCATATTTTAGGTGTCTACATTTTCCCCTCTTTGAGGTGGCGTAAGTGACGTCACTTCAAAGAAAGTAGACAAGCATAAACAAGTAGAAAATTTTGAAGGGATAGAAGAAAAATGAGTAGAATGAAGGATGCCCCCTCGATTGTCAATGGGGTGATAGAAGAACTCAATTGACGATCGAAAAGATGACAGAAAGAGAACAGAAGAAAGAATAGTGTGAAGAAGAAGAAAGGGGATATAGAAGAAAAGGAGTATGAGGAAGGGGGAATGAGCTAACATCCATCCAGTGCCTTTTAAACAACTTTATTTTTCATCATATTGCTAGTGATCTTCATCATCGGTCCTTATTAAAAAGAATGAACAAAAGTGTAGTATGACATGAAAAGCCATATACGAACAAATGTCCATTGCTAAAAACACCAACTCCATGCAACATACAAAATGCAATGCAATACGAGAAAGTAAAAGATGCCTAACTCCATGCAACATACATAATGCAATGCAATACGAGAAAACAAGAAAGAAACATAATGTAATGTTTTTGTTATCAAGCTTCAGTTCCAACCTGTGTGAATTAACAACAAGGGTTATGATGGTGCCCCAAGCAAGGATACATGCAAGGGGAATAACGGAGGACACTTGGGTCTGATGAAAAAGCAATGTGCACTATGAAACAGTACCAGGCAACTCGTTGTGCCCTAGAGTACAGATGAAGTAAGCAACCTAGCTTTTGTTGATGGAGGTAGATCAAGATGATCCACGAGTCACGCACATGAACAGGTGAGAACCAAAGACCGACGTTTTGTAGGATGATTTATATTGTTTAGAATTTTTTTGAAACATATTTGAATGTTTTTGATTTTTCTAACATATTTGAATGTTTTTTTTCTGAAACTATGTACAGGAAGACGAGGAAGCGTGGATGCCCCTAGCGATAGATGGGATGTACAAGGGCATAAGGCCACGTGCGTACGAGAAAGGTGAAGATGCAAAAATGCCCCAACGATTAGGTGGGAGTATTCAAAGGAAAACTCTTCACGGGTAGAAGTGGGACCCAAGGCCATTATGGATAGGTTCAACATGATGATGAACGTAAACCAATGAAGTGCTGGGAAGAAGCAAGGATGCCCCCAGCGTAAGTTGGCCTAAAAGCACATGATAGAAAGGAAGGAGAAGATTTTTTTTGTGAAAGGGGACAAAGGTGTCTGAAAACATGGAAAAAAAGTAATCTTATACACATGGATGTTCTGAACGAAGTAGAAGAATGATGTGAATGATATGAATGTAGCTTAGAAGCCTCGCGATGAAGAAGTGATTAGCCAAAGGCACAAACCGTGAGACGAGATATGGACTAGAGTAAGAGTCTGAACAAGGCCCAAAAAAAGACACTTGGTAACATACTAATCCTGTTTACTCATAGAGATCTAGTGTGTGCACATGGAAATTAATTACCTTTTGAAGGGAAAATTTAATAGACAACAAGTGAAGACACCCTAGCCAATGTGTAGGAATGATTTATTTTGATAGTGATAGGTGATTTGTGAATGAAGGGTGGAAGGATAGCCGTACATTGCTCCGCTGCCAGCCAGGCGTCCATAGCCCGACGGAGATGCATTTGATTCTAATCACAACATTTCTCTACTACCAGTCAGGCATCCATAGCCCCGATAGAGATTATTGGAAATACCCCAAGAGAGAGTAATATATCAATTTTCTTTTGATTTTAGCTTTTAGCTTTTGATTTTTTATTGATTTTGATTCTTTTTCTTTCTGAAAACTTATTTCAACTCTCTTGTTTGACAAGGGGTTAAGAACCACTGATGGCTTGATGGAAGGAGGTGGAAGTGATTGTGATGATGACATTGGCTAGTGTCAACAAATATGTCCAAAATTTCTTCGCAACAAGTTTATTAGATGTTGAATGTGATAGGATCTCTAAGAGGTCAGTCGTTCTTTAATTTACCAAGGTGATAAAAGACCAGGGTCAAACAGATACCATAGAGATAAATGTCACAAAATGTGTGTGAATAGGCTAACCAAAATATCACCGAAGGGATGAAAATGGTAGGAAGACTTGCAGAAGAATAACAAGGAAGGGAAGAAAGAAACATCCATGTGTACGCAATACCTGATTGCAATGTTTGATCTTTGTACCTTTGATTTTTCTTGTGTTTTCTCAATGTTTTTTGTATTTTTGAATTGTTTTTTATTTTTAGATTTTTGATAGTTTTTGGAAAGGTGGGACCAACAAAGTCACTCTGCGTGGTAAGATCCAACAACAATGTTTGTGACTTCCTTGATAAGGGAGACTAGGCGTGTTTGTTTATCAAGAGTAATATTTTCTCCAATCTCGATGATCGAGGTGAGCTCATACTCAACAAATGACTGTGATTTATCTTGAAACATGGATTTGTTATGTGGGAGCTTGAGTTCCCTATCCATAGGTTTTATGCACTTTGTGCCATACTTGATGGTTACGTTGATGTGCGTTCTTGAATTGCTTGATTTACAATTTTGAGATTGTTTGAGTTGTTGGGGGCTTTGGAGCTCTCTTGGAAGTTTTGATCTGAGCTTGATAATGAACTGTTTGGGTTTCTTATAAGCTGATGTGTGACTTTTCTGATCCCGAGAAGGAGAAGAAAGTGAACGTGGATGATTTAGAAGGAATGTGAGAAATGATGGTGGGCTTGCCACAACCATTGATAGAAGAAAGATGTGATGTATGAAAAGGATACGGTCCAAGAATTGAAGAGGATGGGCTACCAGGAGGTGAGCCACTAATAGAAGATGATGAAGGGCTACTAGGATATGGCCCTAAGATGGAAGAAATTAGGATATGAGGACATGGCCCAAGAATAGAAGAAGATGATGAAGGGTTGCTAGGATGTGGCCCAAGTATAGATGAGGAGGGACTACTCAGAGGTATCACATAGATAGAAGAGGATGAAGGGCTACTAGGATGTGGCCCAAGAATAGAAGGTAATGGGCTACCAAGAGGTGACCCACAAGTAGAAAATGGAGGACTACTAGGGGGTGGCCCAAGATAGAAGAAGATGATGGGCTACTCAACGGTGACCCAAGGTGAGATTTTGATTGAGGAATGATGATAGATAATGAATGATTTGGTAACGAGAAGATAGGCCATGGCTCAATGCTAGACCCTGACATCTCATCATGCTCAGAAGAAGGTGAAGATGGAATAGAAGAAGAATCAAGTTCCATGACCTTAGGATCCTCATCTATATTATGAAAAAAGGATAAAATTCTTTTCCCCAATACGTGAGCGTATCAAGTTCTAGAAAGAATCCTTGTTTGCAATCCTCTAAAGGGATATCATCGTGTAGTCTAATTGTTCCTTCATTCTGAGAGAAATCAATTAGTAGAGGTTGTTGTTCTTTGTCCATAGAAGGTTGAATAGAAGAAACAGGTCTGATAAGTCAAGGGCCAAAGAGGGGAAGATTGATTGATAGAAGAAGATGACTCAAGAGAGGAAGTAGGATTGGTGGTAGGTGTCTCATGAATGGATGATTTGGATCTGGACCTAGATTCATTTTTCTAGAAGATGATGTAATGTAGGAGAGAAAATAGGATCACATAGCCATCCATTAAGTTGTGATGTAGGAGTCGAATTAGATGATTGACTAGAGGGAATCTGAGTCATGGAACTCTTCGATGGAGGAAGAGGTCATTGAGATGATTGATGAAGGAGGTCCTGCGAAGAAAGGGAGGACCGTGACTCAAGAACCAAATTAGATGTTTGATCGATGGAACTTGGAGTCACATGAGTCTTCAAAGGAGGAAGACATCATTGAGGTGATTTGGAATAAAGGTCCTGTGAAGGAAGGGAGGACCGTGATTCAAGATTTGATCTAGGGGTATCTGAACAATAGTTGGGATCTGAGTCTTCAGAAGAAGAGTGGGAATCTGAATGGTAGTTTGGATCTGAATCAGAAGAAGAAGAGTGGGGGGAACCTGAATAATAATTTGGATCAGAAGCATCCAAACCATACCACTGACTATGAGCTGAAGGTGGGGAACAGGGTACCCGAATGGGCCCTCTAGCATGAAGAACCAAATGAGGTTTAGTTGTAATGGGAATCTTTTGATTTGAATTCCTAAACCTAGGTTATGTATTGTAGTAAGTGTGAGAAACCGTGTGATAGTCAGTCATTGTTGGCATCGTTTAAGCACAAATGTCTAGATCTAGATAGTGTGATGGAACTCCTTCAAAGGGAAGGAAGTGACATGTCGATTCAGGGAAGCATAATGACATCCAACTAGACATTTTGTAAGTATGGAGATGCGTGTGTGATTTTCTGAAGAAGGTCTAAGGAAAATAGACATTGTGATGATTCAATCTCGATGAGATAAAAAAGGATTGTCCTAGAAAATAAGTTTTTCTAGATGAATAATCACAAGGAATAATCATGCAAGTGTGAAACACAAAGCCAATCAACAAGGAAATACACCCTATGTAAAATGTGTGTGTAAAATGAGAGTTCGATGCAAAGATGATCAACACAATGTCAATATTTACGTCAAGCTCGAAATGAACAAGGCGTAAATATTAACAATGGGTAGATGTGACTCCCAATCAAAGGATACCATGACAAGTTCAACAACCAACAAGGCCTAAATGTTAAAGGGTGAGGTTTACAAATGTAAGCCACATGTAACCACACCAATTGGACACGTTAATCAAGCTTCATGGAAGAAGTGAGATATTAGTGTCAAAGTGGTATCGAAATGACACAAACAAAGTAAGTGACACTCTTCAAGATTTTGGACAATGTTTGAAGTAAAACTAAGTCAAAGTATACTAAGGATGTGCTAAAATGTGGGCAGTGTAACACCACAATGTGGACAGTTAGATCATGTTTACGAAAAACATGACATAAGTATCTTAATTGTATCGAGACAATGCAAACAAGGTAACACGTCAAAGGGAGATCAAATGATGAATCAATCCTAACTATGATGATGATCTTGAAATCAAGATCAAGTGGCCATCAAAGATATGAGGATGCATCCATGCACTTTAGATGTTTAACAACTCAGCCGCAAACATGGATGAGCGTAAACAGACAAAAAAGTGGTGAACACTATCTATGACAACACTCCCGAAAGATGCCTTCTCTTGTCCCAAATGGGAAACAAGAATGCAAAGGTGTAGATCAAAAGATGGAAATAAACTAAGTGTTACTTGGGCAGAGTTTCACCTCGTCCGAAGGTGAGAAAGAAACCAAGATAAGTAACACGTTGTAAACTCCGTGATGAGATACACTTAGATCTAACTTAAATGGATTCGTTACCGTGTTCGAAAAACAAGGTTTGAATCCAAACAATTTATCACTTCATGATGGCCAAGACACGATAATGGACTAGTAAAGTGGGCTCCTTGACAGAATGGCTTCCTTAATAAGATCTCTCAACTAGGTGTCACAAGCCATCTTAAGCGAGCTCGATTTACCCAAAAAGTCGCAATGACTAAATTGGGAGTATCTCGGCTTTACTTTACCCCCTTCAATACAATGAGCAACTAGTGTGCATCCAGTTGTACCATCACTAGGGTCGCCATATGGATAACTTGTGACTCTAACTCACAATGTAAAACTAATCAAGTGGGTAAGCAGAGCGCTTCCTGTTTCATCCACGAGGTTACTCAGTGGTGGATTACTTTAGGGTTCCTGGAACCACCCCCATTGTTGTAGCTTAAGGTGTTATGCCAAAGGGGTTATGTTCCAGTTGAGCGGATAGGGACGTACCCTTTTCTGAAACCTGCAATACAATGTGATGTGAAATGGTGTGTTTTTTTATCTTTTTAACTTAAATGTGGTTTTAAGTAGCACACCATTTGGCAACCTGTATGAAAACACGTGTTAGTGGGTTCTTTGTTTTGTCTTAGCTCCTCCTTTCTTTGACAAATTTAGGTCCTACACATCAAGAGTTAGTAATTTTCCACAAAATATCATGATATCAAAAGAGAGTTTGTGTGTTGCTTTTGATTCCTAAGATCACCAAAAGGTGTGAAGGAAGAGCATACACAACGTGAAAACTCAACTAAAACAAGTTTATGGAAAATACTTAAGTGTTTTTGCAAAAGGAAGTTCATTTTAACCAATTTTGAAATTTAATCCATTAGGAAGCTTAAAGTAAGTGTTTTTGAAAGCAATAAGAGGGTTTTGAAAGTGTTTTTGATTCCCAAGATCACCTAGAAGGTGCGAGGGAAGAGCATACACACTTTCAAAAAACCTCTATCAACTAAGAAATGAAACACTTAACTAAGTTAGCACAAAAAACAAGACCAAAATAACCCTGCAAACAACTATTAGTGTCACAAAACCTTTCAAAGTGTTAGAATGGCCAAGAAAACAATTTTTTAGACTTTAAGACATGTTAAAAAAGACTATTTACCTAATAATGTAAAACCATAAATTTCTATAACTCAAAATCCTAATTTTATGATTCCATTGTGTAGTTCTCTTCAATACCTTTCCAACGCAACAAAAATGGAGTCGTTTCGAGCTCGGGAGCAAAAGTTATGGCCTCCAGAAGATTGGTGGTGAATGTAGTTTGAAGCAGATGTGACCCCCAGTACTGACATGTGTGCCTGTTTCAATGCAGATGTGCCCAGAATGAAACCTACGTGCACCCCCTGTAAAACCTACAAAAATTATGGAATTTGAAAATTTTCAAAAGAAAATAGGTTAAAGGTTAGTCGATGAAGCCTATTTTTAACTCAAACCAACAAAATATACATGATCAATGATGATTTAGCCTACTTAAAAAATGAAATCATGTAAATAACAAGCTATTTATCCTAAAAAACATGAAAGTGGTTAGAAAACTGAAAATAAATAGCTTGAAAAGAC
Organism: Taxus chinensis; assembly: GCA_019776745.2. Lineage (NCBI taxonomy): Eukaryota > Viridiplantae > Streptophyta > Pinopsida > Cupressales > Taxaceae > Taxus > Taxus chinensis. The sequence continues at coordinate 283,221 of JAHRHJ020000787.1, forward strand.
TCCATTAATGGAGGATGGACTTCATGTCCCACCGGGCGTGCCAAATGTATGCAATGGAAAGTTGCAAAAGCTATGGAATGAGGTTAAAGAACCTCAAAGCTTTGCTAACTCAACTATGCACCATGAGATAAGAGCTAAACAAGGGAAACTAACATATGCAAGCATTATAATTTGAAAAAACATCAAAAACTAACATGATATAGCTACTCTCTACTCCATGAAAGCTTAATGAAAGTGAACCTAGTTAGATTCTAAGCAATCAAATTGTGTGTTGTTTACTCCCAAACATAGTGAAGAGATCTCTCCAAGTTGGCTACATGGCCAAGCTTTAGATCTTCCCTTACTAACTATATTTGGAATGGATGGATGCAAGATGGAGGAGCTCTCAACAATGGAGTATGGCCAAGATCCAAATGTTCTATAGCTTAAAGCTATCACAAATGATTTCTAATGCCTTTCCAAAGTGCTTGAGAGAGAAGGACCATTTGAAAGGAAAGCCTTAGGCTTGTATTTATAGTTTCTGGTTTGGAAGAGTTTGGAATTTGGGTGCATGTGGGACTAAAGCTCAAAAATCACTTTTAGATTAGATTAGGATAAACATGCTTTAGGCTTAGTTAAGCTTGGTTTAGGCTAGTTAACTAGGGTTTAGGCTAGTTAAACTTGATTAGCAAGTGATTAGAGACTCATTGAGAGTTGGGAGGGGTCTGGATAACCAATTGTGACTGATAGATAGCCTACGAAGCCAATAGAAGTGGTCTAGAGAGAACTAGGGAGGTTCTGAATGGTCGAAAGGAGGAATGTTTAGCTAATAAGAGAGATATTAGCCAAATAAGCTGATTATAGGAGGAATACGACTGAGAAGGTGTCGTGAATGGGCATCCGAGAATGGAGCGAAGAAAGGGGAATTAACGAAGTGTCGTCAATGGTTGAATTGGATGAAATGCTAAGTGTAAGCATATTTTAGGTCAATCATGGTTCGTCGGATGCATGCGTCATTGATGTGGACTGTGATGAATAGAGGTAGATCATGCTCTTCCTGTGGTATCTTGGGGACTTCTAAACTCTCAAATGATACAGTGGCAGATGTTGCGAAGGCGTGAGCTAAAGTCGCGAAAGGTCGGGGCTCATCAAATGATACCGGGATGTGTTGCATAATTTCCATAAGAGTCTATTTGTGGTGTGGAGAGCTTTGAATGAGCTCATAAAGTGAAATTTTGACTGCAGCCTGATGAAGTTGTTTAATAATGATGTGTTCGATGTAAGCAGGATTCGGGGTGGCTAGGATAGATACCTTGGCTTTATAAGAAGATGAAGATGTTGATGTGGGATGAGTGGTAGGAGCAGCGATGACAACCTTTGGTTGCGGTGGGGGTGCGGAGGCAGCAAGTTCCTTAGGAGGAGAGATAACAACAAAATTATTAGGAGTGGATGGAGAGGTGAAGTCAGGATTATATGGTCTCGAATGGGTGGTTATCCAAAAAAAAATGATTTAAAGGGGGAGGTCGATCCTTAGGATCACCCTCCTTTGGTAGTACGTTTGTGATGTCATTGGTTGTATCTTCTTTTGGTGATAGAGTAGTGACATGATTTCTTAATGAAAGGGGTGGTCTAGATGTTTTAACAGATGCATGTTGTGATGCGGGGGTTGGCGAAAAAGTTAGTTTTTCATCATTAAGATTTTCATTGACAAAATTATGCACAATAGCTTAGAGAGCTTTGCATTGTTTAGTATCATGTACAGGGGCATGATGAAATGCATAGACAAGATTAGAATCAAACCATGACAACCTTGACGTGCTTGGGTTGAAAGATTTAATTGGTGACAAAGTGATTGTTGAGGCTTGGAGTAGCTAATGAAACATGGTGGTATAATATCCTGAGGTTATTGATGGAGGACTTGGGGATGATGCTTGGACATGTTGTGGTGTAATGATAGCTTTTGACGTTGTCTTAGATTTGGGAAGGGGAGATGAATGTGTTTAATGCGGGATATTGGTTGAGGATGCAGATGCCTTTGACTCAATTTTAAGATATTGGTTGGGAAAGGGTCGTTGTGTTGCTATATTAGTAGTGTGGGTTACTGATGAAGGGGATGATCCCAGAATGGAAGAGGAAGACGAGGGGTGTGGTCCTAAAATAGAAGAAGATGGTGTGGCTTCAAGGGAATTGGTATTGGGGATAGTGAGGTCCACTTTTCAACTAGGATGTGAAGGAGGACGCTTAGAAAATGGGGGTCTAAATCTTGTTTGTGAATGGGGATTTTTGGAAGGAATGACAAGAATTTCTATAAGAGGAACTGAAGATGATATTTTTGTAGATATGAGCGGGGACTGATTAGATGTGTGAGTATCTGATTGTATAGAGGAAATGGGACGATAATTTGAAGTTAGGGAAAGCTGGAATACTTGCTAAAAGTCGTCAAGTAATGACATGGTAATGGAAAAGGAAGGTGAGATAGATGAATGTATAATAGTAGACGTAGTAGGTGTTAGTAAAAGTGTAGAAAGAGGGACTGGAAGTGATGCTAAGGATGGGATAATGGGTAAAGGTGGAATGATTTCTAGTAAGGTAATCGGATTTGATGAAGTAGGTGTAAGAAGTGACGAAACAAGAATAATATTTGTAAATGGGGAAAGGGTGGTAGGTGTGGAAATAGACGTGGGTGTAGGAAGAGGTGCTGAAGTGGACATAGACGTGACTAATATTGGTATGGAGATGAGTGTTGATGAGTTTGTGGATGCAAGGAGAGTGTTTAAGGGGATGGATGTAATGGTTGATGAAGAAGGTAAATTTGTGGATGAAGCTAGATCTTTATCACCAACATGGATAGTATTTATGGTGTGGGTACTAGGGGGTTGAGATATAGAAGTAATGGCGGGTTGACTTGTCGATGTGGGTGTGTGGTTTGGAAATGGTTGTTTAAAAATATCTAGTGGTTGGTTAGGTGAAGCATTTGGGTTATCTACTTAAAGATCTCCCTGACCGATGAGTCTTTGGACCGAATCCTTGAAAGTCTGACATCTCTCTATGTCATGTCCTCAAACTTGATGGTATTTGCAGTAATGGTCCTCACGATACCACATAGATCTTGGTCTTGATTTGTCAACTAGTCGGATAGGTGGCGACATGATCAAATGTGTTGTTATTAATTTGTCAAAGATGGTGCTGTATGATTCCCCCAAAGGAGTATAATTGGGCGTTGGTCGTGTGAATTGTTGTTGGGCTACTGTAGTAGATGTAGATGTAGGAGTAGGAGATGATTTGACAATGACAACGTTGGTTGTTGTATTTGACTTATCATTTGATGTGGATGGTTTGACAAATTCTATTTTAGGCTTATTTGACTTTAATTTTAAATGCCCTTGTACGAGGGCACGTGTCTCAAGCTTGCGAGCCATGGTGAAAGCGTGTAGTTTACAAGGTAATAGAAGCTCCAACTTCAAGCTTCTTTATAAATTTTTATTGAACTAATCTAGTTGAGCATCCACTGTCACAACTTGAAATAATTGTACATGCAAATTAGAATAAATTATGGGCCTTTTAATAAGATGGATGATTCATTACTCTTGTTGGTGACTCTGGTCATGACCAATGAAGTAAAATGCATCTTTTTTTCTTATCACATCAACACAACCTACCTTATTTTTGTGTGTGACACCATATATCTTATTTGTAACTTTTACAAGATCTGGCTTGAATGTGGTTGTTATGAACTATGTGCTTGTGGATTTTGCCTGAAATTTTGTCATATTACTGACTATAATTTTGTAGCGGGGATTAAGTGCAACATGAGTTTCATAAAAAATATAAAATGGATTAGGATCACAATGTTGGATTGTAAATATTAGTGTTAAGGTAACAATATTTTTCTAACCACCTAATAGTTGTTTCATTAATTGGGTATCACTTTCCCCAGTTAAAGATACCTTCACTTTGAATCCTATGTACTTCTTTACCCTTACATCATAGTCCATATATCGATTTCAATCATCATCAGGATCATCCTCATCAACTTCACCTACCTTCTTTTTCTTCATTACCGGTGAATCATAACCACTTGGTACAAGCTCAAAGAAAACTTCTCAAAATGTTTTTGCCACATCTTTGAATTTATTCTTAATATATTCATCTTCACATTGGTCTAGGACAAAAATTAATTCCCTAATCTTCTTATCACCACCTTCAAGCTCAACTTGTCTCTTATGTAACTCTTCTCTTTTTTATATGAAATTGACAACCTAATCCAATACTTTCTTGTTGACATGACTAAACTTTTTAAGTTTCTCAATACATTTGTGAAGCATTTTGTGTAATTCCTGCAAATTTTTGCCCTTGTATTTTTTAAATGCATCTAATGGAAATGAATCTAGGTCAGAAATTTTCTTCATGTAGTCTTCTCATTTTTCCTTAAGAAGGTTTCTTTTGTTTAGAAGTTGTTCAAGATCTTTTGCTTCATCCTTGAGCATCAATTCATAATTTTCCTCTAGAGCCTTCAACTCATCTTTTCCATTTTTCATATCCCTCATTTGTTTTATGTACTTATATATTTAGTTTTTGATTGTTTTTAATTATTGAGTTACATCGTCAACAGATGCACTCATATCTCTTAGCTCTTGCCTCTTAAGATCAAGCTTAGATGACAGAGATTTTGAATTGGTAGTTGAAAGTTGGGCTTCCAACTCTCGTTGTCGCCTGAGAAGATTTGTTGATAGTTTGTTTCAAGTTCACTCTTCCTTGTATAATTATTAATTCAAGCTCTCTTACATAAATATATTTCTCTTTGATCTATGTAATTTCAGGGTTTATTCTAGAAATAAGATCATCCTCTTATAACGCTAGTTAAACATTAAGGTTTGTACCCATTTATGCACATCTCATGGTCCTACGTACTTTAATCCGGTTAAATTGATTATGAAAAGTTAAAATAATATTTTTATTCTTTTCAAGAGACTTAGAAATAGATGTGTGTTGCTTCGTGGCATTAGAAATATCTTGCTTAAGTCATTCTAACTCATATTTATGATGACCTCTTTTGGCATTTGTCTTATGTTGATTACTAACACGTCCTCTGGGTAGACAATTGACTTGGATTTGGTTGTATAGGGCATCATGCATGTTCCATTGAAATGACCCGTTCACTTCTTCCTACGCAGTCTCATTATGTAGATTATTAACTTGCCATGATATTTATTATTCGACACATTCAACAATACAATCTCCCTTTAACAAGTTGAATCACAAAATACAACATTGAGACAAGTTGTTCAAGTGATGCACATTGTTCATGGATTGAGTTTCATTGCCTTGTCGTTCCATTTGAGTTATTCTTCTCACCCTTGCCTCAATTTTGTAAGTATTTTGAGAACAAATATCCTCCAATGTTGTCCACATATGTTTCATTCCCTACATGGGTTGTCACCACTTATCCACATATCTTTGGATCATTTACACAAATTTGAGCTTGGTTATGCTTGATTTGGGAGTATCTTGATTATCATGTCCTCATTCTTATCTTGTCAACATCGTCTCTTTGCCGAATGAGATTCCACGTTCTTCATTCCAAGAACAACACTGATTAGATCAACACAATAAATATATTTTGTTCTCTCTTTCAAATGATGTCATTTAATATGTTTTAAATATGTGCTTATTCAACACGTGAAGCATGGAAAATAGAATGGAAGAAGAATATCAATTGTTCTTGTGCTTCTTCTAACCATTTATGCCAATTACGGGGAGTGGGAGAACTAATATGAGAAGCAGGAAGCGGGAAGAATTTTTCCATTTGCCAATTTTGACTTTTGACAACCTTACCCATGGAGATTTGGGAGAATTTTCCAACATGGATTTCATGCAAAGAACCAATGCACATAGATAGGACATATTGGCTAGATTATTTTATTCAGGAAGGAATGTTGTTTCGAGAAGCATAGTTTTGTATACCATAAGGGTCAATGTGAAAGAACTTAATCAGGGAAAAGCATAATGGAGGTATAAGAAGTCATTTTGGAGGTGATAAACTTTAGCGCAATTGGAGTGATACTATTGACCACATTTTACATACATCTCCATAAGTGCAATTTAAACTATCATTTATGATTTTTTTCATTATATTATCTTTTTGTATTATAGTTTTAGGTTAACAATACTTTTTTTTTCACCATCACATTGATGTCCTAAGATTTTTTCTTTACCCTTCACATCATTTTGTATCATCGAGTTTTTAAAAGCCGTCATATACGTATTATTATTCAATTAATACATAATTAACAAATGCACTTGAGTTGAGGAAACAATTTGAGTTTGCTTGGATGTCTTACCTCCATTATAATTTTTTATTGCACTCCTCCAAAACAAAGTCCATTATAAACACAATGCAAAACTCTAGAGTGCTAGTAGAAACATGGGCTGCTATGTCAGTGCTTTCATTTAGACTACATAAATTTCCCCATAATGTTTAACTTGTTTTAATTGAAAAACTTATGTTTAATGTTTTCTAAAGAAAAAACTATTTGCTAGTTCCAACTCTCCATTCCTTTGTAGTTCGTTGGCTAGAACATGATAAGTTAAAACATTAGGTAAAATACCAATTTCCCATATTTCTTCATGCATTCAAGGTGTTCCAAGTGTCACATTGATTGCACTATCGTTGTATAAGGATAGTGTAAATAATAACATCAGGCTTCAAACCATAACTTGTCATTTCCGTATAAAGCTCTAAAGCTTTTTGCTTATTGCCCTCTTTGCAACTCTATACTCGAAGTCACAATAATAATCTCTTATTGAGCCTGAAGCTATAGACACAATATTGCCCTCTTTTAGATTACTCCCTTAAACTTGTAATATTGACACTTTTTTGATTGTTAACAAAACTTTTAAACCTTTTTTTTTTTCGGGTTGTTTTAACCTCTTCTATTGTTCCTATTTTTTTAGATACTACAAGAGTTAATGACCCAACGACCTGACACACTTCATAACGCGAGCGAGTCCTCCCAACAGGTTGTGTAAATGCAAGGGTAACTGGTTTCGTTTGGGACTTATTTCCATTCCCATTTGCGTAAAAGTTATTTTCTAGTTTCATTCCAAATTTATTAATCCCAACCCTTACAACTCTCCGATTAATTTTTCTTCCCACCCTTAAGATTAGTGTCTTGAAAACCTTCCACAAATAAATAAAAATTCTCGTAATTCTTCTAAATAATTCAGTTGTTTCCCATAATATATACCATGTTTTCTATATAAAAACAAAAAAAAGAAAGAAAAGAGGTTAAAAGGAAACCGCATTGAAATATAACACAAGGGAGTTAAGATTTTGATATAGAAACGACAATTGCATACTACCCAAAAACCCTATAATGTTCATGGACTTTAACAAGAATGTAACATCTCACCTTGTCCTTTTGCTCAAAAACCAAATCCAACGTCTTACACCAAATATGAGAGGTACTCACCCCCTTATTGAACTTTACCCTTTTAAGGAATTGGTTTTAGTGTGTAAGTGTGGAAGTGCTATGTCTCGACTTGTCCCAATCGTAATACTTGGATGAAATAGACAAGCACCCAAGACACATAATTACCTCCGGGTTAATATGCAGGGAACAAGGACGCCCCCCTCTTCTCATCATTATATTCAGTGATAAACCGGCTCTAAACCTTCACTAATCTCATTCCGAATCCCTAACATAAGCAAATTCATTATATCCGTGCGTGCCGTATAAGAGCCGTCTCTTTAGGAAAAGTTCAAAGTACGACCACAAGTGACAGAAGCAGCCTATCAAAGCCCTGCAAAAGCGAACTTTGTTTTTCCTATTTATTTAATTTAATGTAATTGGTGACTTTTTAGAAATTGACAATATTTGGAAAATACAAATTTTATTCTATAAGTAAGTAACAACAAAAGTATCTCCTGGGCTGTCGTGTTCAAGCGCCGCTTGTTTGCTTGACCCCGCTTTACCACTCTTTTACGCCGGGTTCGAACTCTAGACCTCTCTCTGCGTATCGACTAATAATAATAATAATAATAATAATAATAACCAGACACGCCGCATTAAATCCTTATCTGCTTCAGGTCTCGAGCTTGATTCTCGACACGTCAAACAAAGAAGAAGCCAAAGCTGCACTGGGTCCTTACAGGGTAGTGGCTCATCCAATCATATGATGTTCCGTTTCAGGTGAATCCCACAACTATGGCCTCTGGAATAAGTAACTGTCTTTGAAGGGATTATCTGAAAGAACCGTAACTTTTTATGTATTTTTAAAATAGGTTTTGTATTTTGATGCAGAAAAGGTTGGGTTAACTCTCACTGATATGCGCTATAATGGAGGGCGAAACAAAGTCGTTTATTGCGTAGCCTATATCCTGTAAGTTTCAGCGCTTTCTTCAAACCCTAAGAATATTGTAGATGCCTTGTTTGTTATTTTGTTTTGTGGTAAAGCCTTTGTCTGCCCAGATTTTAAAACTAGGTCTTTGGCATTGCAATGTAAACGAGTCCTGTAGATTTTCTTGTCTATAAATCGATTTTTAAAAATAAATAATATGTATTCACTACATGGACTGAAATCTAAAACATTTAAAGCACCAAACCCTATCCAACGAATTTACAATTTGTCGCAGCCGTTGTTACAGACTAAAAACAGGCATGTAAAAGTTAAGTAAAGAAAAGAAAACCGTAAATGTATGCTAGAAGCCCCGTGTCCAGTGTTAATATTCACAGTTTAAAGAGACCGAGAATATAATATTTAGAATAAAAGTATCTGTAGTGAGAGCTATCCATCAAATAGGTGTTTCAGGGGGCCCTGTTCAAGCATATGCAGGTCATTATAGATCCCCCACTATAGACATCTCCATTATTTCCTATTGCCTTGCATGTGAATGATGTCAAATAAATGAAATATCTATGACATGTAAATCTAATAAGGAATTAGGTTTCTTAAATTGAAATTTGATGACTACTAGGAGTGGACCTCGTCAAAGTGGAGTTTAAGGTGTATTATTCCCAAAGTATGTTATTATTTTTATTCCTAGCCTTCCCTGCCTCATTTCCCCTGCCTGCACCGATAGCTGTGGGATGTTTTCTGGATGTGTGCCCCAGTTTTTCAATTTTGTAAAAGGCACACGGAGTAAAAACACCTAACTAATTGGTAAGACGTCAGATTCATGTCAAAGATGGTTACAGTTTGCATGAACCTGACAATACGTTTGATTTCAGGATTGAGAGTTGGCCATTGTCCTACCATTGATCAACTCATCAGGACACATGTAACAAGCGAATGGTAATGAAGTCCTCTCTACGAAAAAGGAGAATAGAGGGATTTGTTTTACCAGTGATTGTTGAGTAACCACCAGCCAATGCTTATTGAGTAACATTATCTGCATAGCAGAATATTCTGTGCATCTTACTGTGGCTAGAATAAGGCTGACTTTCTCCACTTCAAATCAAGATGAGCTTAACTGTTACAGTTATTCAGTCAAAAAATAAATATAACACAGAATTTGTCCTAGAATACTTTCATACATGTCATAGACCAAATCTATTCATGTCTACTATACCTCTAAAGTGACTAACATAGACCAAATCTATTTATGTTTACTATAACTCCAAGCAAAGTATGGAGCGGGCTATGCAACATTCACTTTGCACCTGACATGTCAGCTGCCTGGGCTGCCCCCTTCCTGTTCCTGCTAATGTCATCCTCTTGTAATACAGGAAATTTTGGTGGCTGCTATGCACAGTTATGACAGGATTAAGTTTTTTGAGCAGGATTTACAGATGGATTGACTTTCCAAAAATGAATAGTTTTTATGCAGCCATATTCATTGTCAAGAAATTTGAAAGAAGAAAATAATGAAATCTGTGATAATCCGCTGGAAGTCATTTTTTTTCAAGACTCTTTTGATTTTTCACCATTTTATTATCCTAAAATCTAAGAAAACGAAACCTGTTTATGAAAATAAAGTCTTTAAAAAAAATTAAAATATGAAAAAAAGGACTGGATCTGAATCTCTAAATCCATTATTGGCGAGGGAAAGAATTGATGAAGTTGTTTTAATTTCTGGCAAGGAAATAGAGAGAGCATTCATAATTTCCGGCAAGGAAAAAGAGAGGATTCTCATCAGGAACTATTTAGGATTTTATGATCATTGACTGAGATTTGATCCCGGATACTCTACATCACAACTCTTAACAACCCCACCATCTTGGCTACGATTACATCTGAAATGTTTGTTGTTAAAATATTTATTTATTGTCTACTATTTTGTAGTTAAAATTTAACTTGAAAATGAGAGGCGGGCAACATGAGACTACTACAAACAATGTCAGTAAAGTGTAAGGATGGTATAAAGCGGTTGCTAGATAGCTCCCGCTAACAAAGTACTTGTTAAGATTTAGAATATTCCTTTATTGTTGTCCCATTGATATTTAAGCATAGAATTTTTTTAACCTTGGGAGGGTACTAATTTGGACAGCGAATGTAGTTCTATTCATGTCTACTTGTTATGAAATTAGTTTTGCATTTGTAATTTCATGCCAGTGTAAACGTGTGTTAAATAAATAAATGTAAATGAGTTGTTAGTAACAACTGATTGATAGTTGTAGTTTGTAATATAATGTATTAGAGTGAATTTTATTAAACAGCCCAAATAGAGATTGTATGAGAGATAATAGAAGATAGAATGAGAGAATAAAGGAGATGTGAGTGATAAGTTAGGATTTGATGATATAGTTTGACTCCGCCACTCTACGAGTTCAAACTTTATAAATTCTAATCCATCAATGAATAATTGTCCCGAAATATATTGAATAGTGATTTTTTGTTTTATGAAACTGGTTTATTATTTATCATCTGGTATCAGAGTGATGGAATTTTGAGAGAAATTATGAGGCAGATTCATGCACTTAGTTTTTCCTCTCCGTATGAAATCTATTACTCAATTCTTAGTCATTAGATTATAGATCCGTTTTGTATTAAAATTTGAGAAGTGTTTTAGCTCCACTTTTTGGTCATATTGTTGCTGCAAATCCCTTTGAAACAAGCCATGCCAACTAATATATTGAGCTGTAGTGCATTGTTGTTTCATTGAAGGAGTTAAGAATAGATTCAAACTTTTATATTGGATGACTCTCACATTTTATTTATATTGGATGGCTCTCACATTTTATCTCACTATACATTAGGATCTTGACGTTTTGACATGTGCATCTGCTGATTGAAACAACTCTCTCCTCGCCGTTCTTGGTTGTCTGTGATTTTGCAGACCAAAACTCATTTGTGTAGTTCATTATGAGCAAAATACTGTTAGCGCATTCGATTCAATTTTGTGGGTGTTTATCTTCCATTTGGAATGCCATTTCAAATACACAAATTTGCATCTTTTGTGCAAATTAGTTGTGTTTCGATATGCTATATCGGGCTATATTACTAATGCATCTAATAACTCATCTTGTTCATGCTTGCGTTTTTTGCCATCTCATCCCTAGTAACGTGCTTTCAAGTGGTCTCCAAACATCCCACCTCTGCCACTATTGGAGCAGATCTTGATCTTGTTCCACATAACTGCCAGCTCATAAGCCATTTGACAAGGGTGACTTGAGATTCGATCTCACAAAGCCGAGTTGAAAGTTGCATTTTTGTGGTGTCTTTGTAAGGGATATGCCTCACTTTTTTTTAGTGCATTAGTGTTTTCACCTTGATTTCTAGGTGATTTCTTGAAAGATGTCTCTTAACACAATTGTAAGACCTTTTGTTTCATATGGATGTGAATTTTTGGGGCCTAGCTTAAAAAATTGTGGAATGGGCTTTTATTGAGAAGGTTTAGATCATTATACTTCATCATATGATCGGTTTCTAATAGATGGTTCCCTAAATTTTCCATACATGGTTTGTTTTAAATCCTATTTTATCTCGAGGGAATCTTGAGACTCATTATCTTCACAAACTCAAGTCTAGAGTGGTTCAAGTTCTAACAATGAGAAGTGCCCTTACAAAGCGTTCTTCTCCTTAGAGAGGAATTCCTCCCAAGGCCTCACTAAGCATCTATAGTGTTGGTATTTTGAGACCAATCTTCTTCAGTCCATTGGCTTCTCTATTGGCCTACAACCTCCATTTAGATATATTCTCTAAACGCCCTCCCTCATCCTCTTCCTTTGAAGGTTGTGCTCAATAAATCTACTACGAATGACATTTATAGGCAATACATTTATGTCACTTGGAACTTTTTTGTCTTATGCACTCAACTTAAAGATTGTTTTCTATATCACATTTTAGAGATGGAGAATGACGCCATCACCCAACCCTTCTAACTTCAATGTTGTTGGTCCCATGGGCTCCAATTATCCCTTGGGAAATTGAGGGTTGGCTCCCACTATTGCTAAATGGAAGTTGACCATCATGATATGAATCTGTTTGCTCTAAAGGGATTGAGACTAAAGAGTTCAAATGCTCCATTTGTTAATCAATTTAGAGGAGGTTAATCTACCTCTATAGAGATTTTGGAGCTTTGTTATCCAAGTTAATTTTGATACTCTAACTAGACAAGTTTTATAAACATTTTCAAATCGACGAAAATGCGCTTAGTGAACTTCTATCTAATTATGATAAAAATATCTTTGACCAGATGAATTTTGTACCTTGTAATGTGATTCAAATGTGAATAAATATGCATTTATGGGTCCAATGATGAAGACAAAAGAAGGAAATATAATCAATCACACAACTTCAATGGCCTCTAAACCATCCAATGTCTTGAGAGATGGAATTAATTCATTCACATGGGTAAATAACTCCTTTGCATAACCTAAAGCACTAATTAACAGGATAGGAATTTGAGCATCTCTTGTGAATGACTATGTCACATGAGGGTTACTTGATATGTCTTTCCCCACATTATTTCTGGATGGAAGATGTAATTGGTTAGAAACATGAATGGGATGAGTACATCTACATGAATTTGTTAAAAGTTTGTTCTGATACATGGATCACCATATCAGAATTTTAGGATATATCCAAAGTATAATATACAAAGCTGGAAGCCCCACCAATACCATCGGCATATGCCATGGTGGAATTTGATAGTTACTCCAGAATGTTATTTAACGATGCAATTCCACATACAATTCCAATTACATTACAAAGGGAATGCACACACCAACTACCCTTATGATTGGCTTGGGCATTAATAATACACAAATCACAAGGGTTGACTCTTTTAAAAACAACAATTGATATAGGAAAAAATATAGAATTGGGTTAATACTTGTGGTTATCTTGCGTGCAAACTTCGCGGAAGGACTGAGAACTTTGTCGTTATTTTAATGAATAGGAAATACTACATTAGTTGTCAAATGAAAATGTTAGCATAATATACACATTTTTTTGAATGCAAAATGACAATTCCACCTACCTCTCTTGTGGATGATACCAACCAATGTTCTAAAACTCGGAACCGGACTCGGAACCGGTCAAGGGTTGGACCGGACCGGAACCGGAATCGAACCGGAACCAGACCGGTTCAAACTCTATGAACCGGTTTACTAAAAAACACATAAAAATTACATTTTTAAAGAAAACAATATATTTGAAAGATTAGAAACCATGATTCCAACAATTACACACAAAATATGCATAGTTTGCTCATGTATATAGTACCATAGTTGGAATACTCGCATTCGGCAAATACTCGGCAGACCCCCAAAAAAAAACTCGGCAAAAACTTGGCAATATTCGGCCAATACTCGGCAACTTAAAAAATCCTCAAATTTCTTTAAAAAAAACATAAATTTGCAGCCAAAACCGTGTATTTGCAGCGTTTTCTTTCATTGCTATTAATGCTTTCTTTTTGTTGGGACCTTTACGATAGCATTCAGTCTTGTGTTTGAGGATGCGCAAATTGGAGTGTAAACACAAAAAAGACTCTTAAAATAGCAAAAAAAAACCTACGCATCTGTTGATATGTGAAGTCAACATTTGAATAAGCAGGTTGCGACCAAGCTGGCAGGTGGGACGATTAGTCCAAGCACAGGAGAATACTCGCCAAGTTTTGGAAAGCTATCCAGTATTTTTAATTACTAATTTGTCTACAGGCGATCAAAGCTCATGATTCTTTCAGAAGATTGCAAGAAGTTGCTTGGTCCAAAAAGGTGCAAAAATGGATTTTATGAAAATAAGAAAAATATTGCCATCAATGCGTAGAGCTCGAGAAAATATACACTTTTAGAGAAAACGACACCTGAAACGGAGCCACAGAATGAAAGTTATGGCACATGCAAGTTTTTGCTGCTACATCTTCCCGGACCCTTTCCAAAAATGGCAAATTTTATTTTGTTCTTGTGTTTGATTTCCAAAAACCAAAAAAGGAAAGAATATGCCAAAAAAGGAATTTTTTTTTTGTTCCAAAAAATGGCCGAACCGACCGGATTTATTCGGTTACTTCAAAAAATACGGTTCGAACCGGATTTCATACAAATCTAGCCGAACCTGGTAACTATTACGGTTCACAAAGAAGATATCTACAATTTCGAGGCACATCCAACCAACAAAGGAGGCTTGCATTTCTCATTGGATTTAATGTTTGATGCACATTAGTTTAAGCTTTCCTTTCATGCTTCATCATGGTGTTTTGTTTAGATTAACTAAGTTATGAACTTATAGGTGTTAGGTTCATTTCATTAGCTTAGATTAGTCTAAATACATGCACACAACAATGACACTTGGCTTGGCTTTAATGCATAGTGTGATCTAGGGTAACAAATGATAGATGTATTCAGATTTGCATAGCTTGCTGTGATATGCTTCAAGGGAGAGATGCTTCAGTGTTGGGCTCAAAGACCTTAGAATGTGCTTGAATAAGGGATCCCTAAATTAAGAGGGTTTGCATGTTTATATAGATGACTTGAGTGAATGATTTTCTGCTCAACGAACCCTAAGCCGACTAAGGTAAAGGTAACTTGTGCATTTGAAATTGTGTGTGCGACTGTTGTAAGTACAATGGATAGGTACATCGACTGAAATTGTGTTGGGCCAGATAATCCATCTAGGCTTAGTATGGAATCTGATACGAGACACAAGATGGATTACTGAGAGAGTGAATATGTGTTATGTATAAGGTGCATTGATTCCTGATGTGCTAAGGTGAAGAACAAGTCATGACCTAGTGGACTCAAAGTGTAGGATTGAGTAGGATGCCATTTAGTTTAGTCAATAAATGTATAAATGGGATAATCCTGGGATAAATGTCCAGGATTATTGCCAAGTGCCATAGGATCAAATTTCGGGTACTACAATATATGTAGATAGATATTCTATACTTCACATATTCCATGTACATGCTTTCAGTTTTGGCCATGAATTGATATAAGGGTCCTTAGTGAAAAAAAAGGAATCAAGGGATTGGTATGCTGTCAGAATTTCTACTAGAAATTATTTAAATCCAACCACGCAATCTCTCCATTTCGGTTGAATTTCTACTAGAACTTATTTAAATCTGTTATCATGGTTGACTATGTCAATCACCTTCAGTAGGCAGACTAAAAGTAACTTCCGGAGATGTCTTTCGAAAGTTCTGCAAATCTTTCCATTTGCCAATCACTTTCTTTGGAAGTACTATGTCTTCAAGCCTGGAAATAGAAACAGGCAAGCCCGAGGCAGTCTGATCGAGCTCAATACGACTACTGTCAGGGTCTGGCCGTCAGAAAGCCTTTAAATTCAAACTTAAGATAAGAAGAAACTAGTTTACATGCTCTCTAAATTCTCTTTAAAACTAGAAAACTCAAATTGAGAAATAAGAGGCACTGCAAATTGAACTCATCAAAGAAAACAGTTCCTCGACAACACAAATTTTGTACCAGGGAATCTTGTCTGTGAGTGTACATGCCTAGTGGCGCTCCCATCAATGGACTTGGATTCTGGCGGCAAATTCACTTTCCTCAATTCTTGGCTTTCTGGCGGCAACGCTGATCTTCTTTCCGATTCACACTTCATCAATCTCAATTTTTACAAGCTTGAAAGGATTCGTACGCTTAGCTTTTGGGAAAACTGGGGGTATGAGAGGTTTACTGCTGGTATCTTTGGATCTTTGCACTCTGGACAAGGAGAGTGCTAGTCTGGGGTTTATGGGTGTCAAGAGAGAGTTTTTGGATGATAAAATGGTGTTTGCAGGTTTTTATTTTGTTGATTCATTGTGGCATGTTGTTCCACATTGAAAAGTTCAATTCCGTTTGATATGTTTGAAACATGTTTGTTGATGTGATGAATGTGTTTCGGTTTTCTTGCTCTGTGCATTGCTACTTGTTTCTTCTCTGAATGTCTTGATACTATAATTTATTTCTTCTGTTGGGATTCCTCTTTATGTTAAATTTTTGCTTCTACATATAGGCAATCTTAGAATTTTCTGTTTTTACTACTTTTTAGAAGTTTATTTTCTGGTAAGGGCATAGTTTCCTTTTTATATTAGATTTCTATTATTTGTTACGAGTATTTGTTACGAAAAAATATCCTGATATATTTTCCGATAACTTATGTCACTGTCATATCTAATCAGCAGTAAGGAGGGAGGAGTAAAAGGAGAAGGCATGTTTGATTTCTTCTATATTTTCTTTGATATTCCCTCCCATATCTATTCCTTTAATTTTCTCTCGGCTGTGCTTATCTATTTTGGTATTTGTTACGAAATAATATCCTGATATATTTTCCGATAACTCATTTCACTGTCATATCTACAATGGCAGTAACAAAAAAACTAGGTTTGATTGTGATTGTTTCCTTGGGCAGCATAACTAATGTGGTTTATCCTGCTGTTAAAAATCTAATAATAAAATATTATTAATAAGGCCATCCGACATGTAAAGAATGTTCTATGCAACATATACAATCAGTACAAACTTAATTTGCAAAGCCTGACTACTCACCTTGAGATTTGGAATTACCTCTAATTAATGAGTTTCTGACATTTTAATTGTAAATTTATAATGGTGGTTGCATAACAGATGTTTTATTAATCAGGGGCAGCAATCTGGTTACATGAACATCGAATGGATATGAGCCAGGGCATTTTTCACCATTAAAAAATATTTCTTGTTAAATTATTTATGATATTGGAAGCTAAATGAATATGTTAATTTTATTCAGGGTGATGGGCAACATTGGTTTGAACTAGAGGTTTTGTTTGTAGGCTCCTACTCTCTCTACATTATGGTATTTAATATTTCTCTTATATGTTCAACAGTTCTCTAGAGATTCAAACCAGAATCAAGACAAAGATTCCTTGTTGGTTTTATTCAATACTTTGGAGACCTGGCGAATCTTTATAGGCAAGTTCATCTTGGTTTTTGGCATGGTTATAAATTTTCTTTGATATTATTTCCTCTTAACAGGTGTTTTACTTTATTTGTACTACATGTTTGTCTCAGGCGTGTTGCTGCAAATTGTTGCAATGTTTGCAACAATTTCTCTACTGCAAAACATGTCCTCAAGGAGGACTTGAGAATTTGTGGTCCTCATAAAACTAAAGTGCTAAATTCCTTTATGCTATCAGATGATAGAAAGATGCCTGTCAGAATTATTCTCATGGCCTGATAAATTTTAAGCTAGATTCCTCCATTGAAGGGATGCTCATAAACCGTTTTCACAAGGAAACCTCTTGTTTATCTGTTGTTCCAGGAAATGGATGAAGTCGAGTCCAAAAATGCTTTTTGATTGACTATCCGGTTACACATACCAACAGTCTTGTTTATGAATGTCAAATATCTGGTCACGTAAGGCTTATAGGATTGCAGTAATGCATGAATCCTCTGCATTGTTGATTGATTTGATTCAGTTTTAAATTTCTGTAACTGGCTTCCACTTTATTGTGCAATGCACTTCTGCATAGCAGGCTTTATTGTTAAACTGTATACTATGCTCAAGCTACATGGATCTCACATTTGTTGCAGAAATTTAGTGTGGTAGACTTGAGAACGTAAGTACATATTTAATTTTTTTTACTCCTAGTGATCATCTTTAAAAGAAACAACATCATATCCCCACCCTTGGGCAATTGCAAAAAATATCATATTTAAAAACAAAATCACATTACCTATTGAAATAATTTCAAGTTTTAACAAATTATAGGTTAATATTTTTGTAATGCTTAATAATGCCAAAGTTTAATATTAGAAGAAAATAGAATATTTCTTGAGAGTGTTATTATGTAATATTTTATTTATCGTGTCGAAACTTCATAATATAAACACACAAATAAAGTAGTACAATAGTTATTAACTCGACCTACACGAATATCTTTACCTTTATTATTATTATATGTTGGATCCGTTACATCAACTTTTTGACAAAAATTGTACTAAGAACTAATTAACCTGTTTGCTTATCGCAAAGGTTAAAGTAGAGTTGGACTAGTTTAATTGTGAAGAATTTAAGATTGAACTTAAAAGCATGAAGTGTAGTTTAAAGCTATGCTAGCTAGCAAATATCTCAAACATAGAAAGAAACATAATAGATTTTGGGAAATATTTGAATCATTATGAAAGAGAGGGAAACAAACTAAACTAAGAAGAGAGAACAAACACACACAATAATCTAATATATTATTAGCATTATCTGACAAAGGGAGGTCTACTAAGAATACTACTTCCTGAAAGTTTGAAAGAAAGAAACTAAGACTATGTTATAAACAAACCAAACTCAAGATATTATTGAAGAATATCTTAGATGGGTTGAAATGAATATGAAGAGTGCTTTTTGATCTACACTATAAAACTTGCTTGTAATGAGAATATTTATGAAAGAAATGCCTTTGATCTAAGCAAGGAGTAATATATTTACATCCTAATTAAATTATGTTATGTGTTGCCTACAACAATAAATAAGATGTAAGGGTTTGTCCCCCATATATAGAGGGGCCCTCGACCTCCAGATATAGCCCCTCTAAATTGAAAGGGGGGGGTATAAAATCTAAATAGGCCAACGACCTATCTATATATGAGGCACCCCAGCCACCCCCTATACCTACTTGCAACAATGATAAACAAATAGATGGATATCTCAAATACACAAGAGGAGATGAAGACTTAGCTGTATAGGTGGGAACAAAGGAGATCTGAATGTGCATATAGGTGGAACAAGGTAATCAAAGACTCGAAATGCTTCATTATTGATATTGAAATTGGCAAATGAGATGGTGTAGGACCATACCACCCTATGGTCCTAGGAATGGAGTTATATGGTCTTGGACCATTTTCATAGTGAGCTTCTGTAATTTCTTGTGCCCTTTGTTTGTTTGGAAATGTGCTTTGCTGTATGTCGCTCTTGTTCAGACAACCTTGGCACAACCTGTAATGACCTGCAACAAAGTGGAAACCCTAGATACCTGCAATACCCTTCATCAAAGCATTAGATAACAAAAGGAGAAATCATGTGTGTGGTGAGGTTGGACTACCCTTGGTGGTCAACCCTTGCCGAACCAATCCAAGTGTTGCACTACATGCCCTTGTGCAGGATCAAGCCTCATGTAGTTCTCCTAGGTGCTTGTGCAAGTGTGAGTGTGATCTAAGCCAACCCCTTATGAGTTCCCTCGTGTCTCTTGACACAAAGATAATGAATAACTATAGAGTAGAGAATGTACCCAACATGGTAGTAGTGTGATGTAGTGTGCTTCAATTTTGTGACTAAACCCTTTTGTCCCTTGAAAACCTTTGACAATGCTTGGAGTGACTTTGTTCTTGTTAAGACATGGCTCTAGGACCTTTGCATGCTTGGAAATGGAGGAAGCTAGACTCTTTGACCTGATTGAGTGCTTCAGACTTGTAGTAGTGGCTTCTCTAAATGATGTGCAACTAATTTAGGAAGATCTAGGAGAGCCTTGAGTGCTTTTGGAATGATATTTACAATAGTAGCTTGTAAGAGTGCCATGTGAGTTATAAAGTGATATTGACTTTGCTTATATAGCCTTTCATAGGTGAAATATTATGATAAGGCCAACCCTAGGAAGATGAAACGATGCAATAAAGATATTCAAATTGAAATGAAAGTCGGAAGATAAGAAGGGGCCAAGACCGTACAACTAGGATTGTATAACACATCTTGACCAAATTGTATGGTTCTGGATAGGAAGCATGTGATGTAAAACAAAAAGTTCTGGAATGATGCATGGATGATTTACTACTTTGATTAATTAATATTTGTGAAGAAAGAAGAGTGTGGAGATGAGTAAGTCATGAAAGAGCTAGAGATGTATTGATTGGACTTAGAATGTGAGCATTTGTCTTAGCAAGGGAGCATAACCAAATTTGTCATTGCCAAAGGATAAGTTACCAAATTTGAGTGTCTACATTTTCCCCCTTTAAGTGTGTAATTGAAAATTGCATGCTTAAAGAAAAAACATACCTAAGTGTGCACACACACTTTGTCTTTGCTCAATAGTTTTCTTTCGATGTGTTGGTGTTGCATACTTCATGGTGAAACTTGCAACACATAGTGTAGTCAATGTCTATGATAGAAACTGAATTGTAACTTCAAAGTATAAATAACACTTGTAACTTTGAATTTAAAGTAAATAAAGTAAAGGAGATGCAAAACATGGAAGGAATACATTTGTTCTTTCTGCGGAGGGAGGAGCTCCCATTCTTGTTGTACTTTGGATATTTGGAATTGTTGCTGAGATGTCAAAGGATCGTGGGTGATTAGTCCCAATTGTGCCAAGGAGAAACTGGAGTATTGAGCGCATGCAACCCAACACCAAAGGAGAGAGAGGAACTGAAGTACCCCATTAAGAGAGAATACTTGTGTCTTAAAATGTTTAGTAACCATGATATCTTCCCCCTTTAAGTTTGTGAGAGGAGAGGAAGGACAACCTACGAAGAACTTAGCCACTTCAATACCTTCCACAACCCCAGACCACACCATCTATAGACGGATCTAGGTCCAATTTTGTAACTATTAAATAAGATTGTGTAGCTAAAAACCACATAGTGAAAAGGAATGGATATACCATGCCCCCACTATGTGTTTTACAACTTAGACTGAGTGTATAAATTTTGGAATAAAATAGAGGAGAAAAAGGCCCATGCCCCCAAACCTTGTTCTTGCAACTATATTGAGTAGTGTAGAGGAGAAGGAATGAAGTTATCATGCCCCCTTATATAATGCTTTGAATTGAGTAACATATGTCTAAACTTGTATAAGAAACTCTGTAAATAGATGATAGAATCATGAGAATGTTGGAAATTTTTGAGAATTTTTTTTCTAGTCTGGGAATGTATCCAATGTGGTCAGGACCATACTACGGTCTTGACTGTAGTGTATGATTTTGACCTATATTGAATTTTACCACTTTTTAGTATTTGTACCTTTTTATGAGGATTTATACCCTATAAAACCTGTTCATGTGTCCTGTAATATGCATGTAGATGTAGAATATATCTCCAATGAATGCCCCCTCTTTTGAGGTGTGTGATAAATCATTTGAGTGTCAAACCAAAAAGAAAAGATGTGTACCCATGTGTGATAAGTTTGATAATCTGCGTAGGATCATATGGGAGACTGGAATGGTAGCCACTGTTGGGAATTTGTACTTGCAAAAGGGGTTTCACATGGTGGAGACCATGGCGTATAGAGAAAGCAACATGCAACACGCAACAAGTAAGTAGCAATAGTACATGTGTAAAAATAGACAACAATATGTAGAAAGAGTCAATCAAGCCAACATGAGCAAGTACATAAATAGTCAACATGTACATAATACAAAAGTAGAAAATAGTCACATAAGTAATGTGAAAAACAGAGATAGATAATCTCAATGAGAAACATGAACAATAATATAGAAACATAGTCACAACATAAGCATAGAGCTGCAAACATGGGACACCCATGGTGTCACAAGACAATCACAATAGAAGGCATTGTAGGCCACATACAAAGAAGCAACTGTATACATGCAAGATAGGCATGGAGCCACAAACATGGGACACCCACATGGTGTCACAAGAAAATCAAGGCACTCAGGCTGTATAGATAAGCAATTGTGGAATTTAGTAAACACAAGAAAATGAGTATCATCAAGAAAGTCACACAATAAGTCAAGTCAAACACAATGAGTAGTTGAGCAATCAATGTTAGCCAAGCAAGTATAGGTGAAGTAATGGTGAACATACATAACAACATAGCAATGTATCATCAAAACAAGTATAACAAATAGTGATAGTAAAAGCATAGATAAGAAGATAGGTGACTGTTGCACAAGACACTGTGTTAGTCCTATTAGCTCAAAGTAACCTATACGCAATATATGTAATCAAGTGAATAATGAAGAAGTGTAATGAAACAAAAGCACATGTATAGTGTAGTGGATGCCCCCAAATATTAGTGTCAATGGGAAGGGATAAATTTGACATCTGTCATTGTGTATCAACCTATGTGTGTCCTACATCAAACTCAGTATACCTCATGAATGCAAGTGTGTAAACAGTATATAGAAAAAATATTCTATCTATCAAACCAACATAACAAACAACATGTATAAAGTAACAAACTAGCCAATCAAACCATAAACATGTCCTAAATTTGTAATTTTGCGAATATGTGAATGTTTTTGTATTATGTTATTATTTGAATGTTTTTGAATTGTTTTGAAAATAGCTATGTATAGGAAGGGGGGGTAGCACAAGAGTCTACCCAATAAGAGCCTCATAAGGAGGCACATTGAAACTCAAAGACGGGTGAAGGAGGCTCAATGCCCCACAAGTGTCAGAAGAGATGAAGGATGCTCATGTATAGATATATGTAGAATGCCATGGTATGTACCATAGAAGTAGTAAGATCTATAGGGTAAAATGTATGAATAGTAGTAATGTGCACCAGGAGGACCTGAATGAAGGCCAAGGGGATGGAGGAGGTAACCTGCAGAGACAGTAGATGTGAACTCTTACTTGCATAATGCACTAGATAGGAGTGTTACTAGCAAAATGTAGTCAAAAACCATTAGATGTGAATGCACTAGTACTAGGAGTAGTATTGAACATGTAACTAAATCGGCCATAAGCTGTAATGAGGTATAGGATCCTCAAATGGAATACCCCTAATTGTAACCATTGGTGATTGTGAATGAACTTAACACATTGAATGTATAAGGAATGGTATAGCTGGAAAGGGAAGAAGGAGCAACCTAGACTAATGTCACATAAGCTCAAAGAAGATGCAACTAAGAATGGGATATCAGAGTACACGTAGCCAACTGTGAGAGGGAGAACAATATGCCCTATGTGTCTAGGATCAAATGAATTTGCTTTTTAGTGCCCCAAGAAATGGAGTAACTTAAGAGTGCACATATTATGTGGAGTATATCAATCAAAACATTATGTATAGGATGTTGCAACAAAAGCATGAATGTAAAGTGTATTAGTCAACAAAGCTATGTGCCATATCATGTCATAATGAAAGTAATAATTGAGCAAAAGAAAGTAGTAGTAATAGTACCAATCATAGCATCTAATGGGTGATCATAAGAAGGTAAAGGAGGTACAATGTGATAAACATGGTGCACCTCCGAACTAGAATTTAGTAGTGTTATGCCTAGGAAGTGGATCACTAAAGATTCCGAGCTTTGATTACCATTAGTAGGCTTAGATTCAATAAAAATGCATCCCATTCAATAGCAATAGTATGTCGATAAGATCTTGTATAATGTGATGAAGCTTAATTACATTTAGTTATGGCCAACACATGGATATAATCACAATAGTATAGCATCAAAATTCTTACCATGAGGCTGCTTGTATCAACCTCACATTGGTGGAGGGAGAGATACAAGGTTGCACTCAAGTAATTGGTTAAGCACTATTTGTGGTGCACAAGGTAAACAAGTGAATTGCCATCGAAAAGAGTTGCAATTGTAGCTTTGTGGGTTGAGATACAACAATATGCTTTAACTTCAAATTTGTTCATCATTAGTTTGTATATCCAAGAAAGTTTTGCCTTGAAACTTGTGATTATGTGTGACAGTAGAGATTAACAACATATTTGAGCTTATTCATGTTGAGGAGCTTAGCTTCATGTATTTTACAAGTATGGCATAAGTATGATCAAATGAGTGAAACTTGTCAAAGATGTCATTCTTGTAATAGGACGCGTAAGAAGACTAATTGTGTGAAAAGATCTTGTAGTTCACTATCATGCTAAAATATTGTTATCTTGGTAAGCATAGTCTTATAGCAAGAACATAATCACTGATGTGATCATTGGAACCTTGTCACATTTTAGCCATTTGAGCATAGGATACTTTGTCTTAGAATATTGATAGAGAATTGTGCAAGGAATTGATTAGCAGGAGTGAAAGTCCATAAATGCATGTATAGATCATAGAACCATTGTACAAAGCAAAATCTTTGAGACTCAATGACAAGAAAGAGCTTGGTAAGTAATGTGTCATTTGAAGAATAATCCAAGCAAGCAACATGAAAGACATACAAGGTGCTCTTCATGATCGCCCTTGCCATCATAGATAACAAGCTTAGGAGCAACAAAACCGATAGGCAAAGTGTAGGAAGTGGGTTATGAAGCAACTGAGTAGAATCCATAGCATGAGAAGAAGCAAATGCCCCTTGTTTTAATTGTAAGATTTGAGCTTGTGAAAAGTATGAACAAGGGATTCAAGAGCCTGTGTGCTAGAAGAAGAAGAATGCAAATATTATGAGTATAGATAGGAGATGTAGGAATAGTAGTGGTCATAGGAATAGACATAACAACACTTTGAAGTGGAATATTAGGTGCCCCCAATGATGTAGGTAACCACAAAGGCATGATACAAGTAGATGCACCATCATAGTAAAGATGTGCATAAACTATTTTAAGATATGGGTGAAGGTGCAATAGTGGATGGATATGCACATTACGAGCAATGAAGAGGGATTGGAGATTGTGTATCTATGAATGAAAAGAGGAACATTGGATATAAAATAGGTATTGGAAGCTACAATACCAAGTTGGATAAAGCCTATGCGTGGTATAAAGAAGAATATCAATGGTTATCAAGGGATGTAGCCCTTATAATTTTAGGACAAGCAATAACATGTGCAATGAAAAAGTTGTGCCTCATCATACACCTAAATGAGAGCTTGATGACAATCAATAGATATAGTTATGAGACCCAAAAGTGATGTTTAGCAAAAAGAGACCTTGTATAGTATTAGTGAATAGTCAATTTAGAACCTCCCAAGGACATTAAAACAAAATGAGTGAAAAGATTGGCAATAGACCATATGCACGCTTGCATTAAAAACCTACCCAAAATTTTTATATCAGATGCATGCCCTAATTAGTAAAAAGTAATTATGAATTTTTCATCATAAGTAGAATGCCAAACAAATGGTTCTGTTTAGTATATCATGAAAATAAACAAAACCTTTAGGAATTAAAGATAGTAGCCGTTATACTAGAGCATAGGGTGGGAATTTGGCTTGAGATAGAGAGGAGATAAAGATAATGACCCATGAGGGAAAAAAAATCACAACTTAGGGAAGTGGATAGAACACAGGTTTGGATCTGAATATACAAGAGAAAACTCTAGGGCCACTAGGGTTTGAACAATATGATTCAATTCAAAAGTTGGGTTCACCAAATGTTTACACCCTAATTAAATCTATGTTATGGAAGTGCACAACAATAAAGAGGATGTAAGGGTTTGTAACAGGGGATTATTCTTGATCTAATCAATTTACAATTAACCATTCATAACCAAAATAATGCATTAATACTTGCAACAATGATAAATAATGAAACGATAGCTCAAATACACAAAAGAGGAAGACTTAGTTGTGAAGGTCAAAACAAAGAAGATTTGGATGTGTAGACAAGTGGAAAATGAAGATCAGAAATTGGATATGCTTCGTTTGTGAATTATTTGGAACTGGAAACTGAGCAAGGTGCAGGACTGTATAACTTTTGTACGGTCCAAATTGGAATTGTAAGGTCTTGACTGGAGATGTATGGTCTTGGACCCTTCAAGCAGTCAGGGTTTAAACTTTCTTGTGTGCTTCACTTGCCTAGAAATAACATTCTTTGTATGCCACTCTTGCTCACACAACCTTAGGATGACCTGTAATCACATGTAACAAAGTGGAAACCCTGGAAACCTGTAATAGCCTTCATCAAAGCATTCAATAACAAAAGGAGAAATCATGTGTGTGGTGAGGCTGGACTACCCTTGGTGGTCAACCCCAGTTGCTGAACCAATCCAAGTGTTGCACTACATGCCCTCGTGCGGGATCAAGCCTCATGTAGTTCTCCTAGGTGCTTGTGCAAGTGTGAGTGCAATCTAAGCCAACCCCCTAGGGTGCCCTCGTGTCTCTTGACACAAAGATAGTGGGCTAACTATATAGTATAGAATGTACCCAACATGGTAGTAGTGTGATGTGGTGTGCCTCAGCTACATGACCTAACCCTTTGTTCCTTGAAACCCTTTGACAATGTTTGGAGTGACTTTGCTCTTGCTAAGACATGGCTCTATGACCTTTGCATGCTTGGAAATGGAGGAAGCTAGACTCTTTGACCTAGTTGAGTGCTTCAGACTTGTAGTAGGGACTGCTCTAATTGATGTGCAACTGATTTAGGAAGATTTAGGAGAGCCCTTGAGTGCTTTTGGTAGCCTTTCGTTGGTGAAATATTATGACAAGGCCGACCCTAAGATGAAACGACACAATAAAGATAGTCAAATTGAAATCAAAGTTGGAAGATAAGAAGGGGCAAGACCATATAAGTTGTCTAGGGTCGCATAACACATCCCAACCAAACTATAAGGCACATGATACGTTGTATGTGATGCAAAATTGCAAGTTCTAGAATGATTCCCAGGGATGATTTATTGCTTTGATTAAATAATTTTTTTTGAATTTGGACAGAGCAGAGTGCGGAGATGAGCAAATCACAAAAAAGCTAGAGAAATGTATTGGTATGCCTTAGGATGTGAGCATCTGTCTTAGCAAGGGAGTATAGTCAAACTTGTTATTGTCAAATAATAAGTTACCAAATTTGAATGTCTACATAATCATACATACATCAACATTTACAAAATTAATTAAAAGAAAACAGAAAATCGAAGATATAAATAACTGAACACAAGATGTACCCAAACTGGTCTTAAAGACTAACAAAATCTTACCTTAAAGATGTGAAATATACTTTCAATCTAGACTGCATGGAACATCCTAGACCCCCTCGTTCCAGTCTGGGTACGTTACGGGTACGGGTATGGGTATGGGTACGGGTACGCTGTGGGTACGTACCAACAAAGTACCCACAGTTTTTTTTTTTTTTTTTTAAGTGCAAAAAAATAAATAAAAAGAAGACCCAGAGAGTACCCACAATTTTTTTTTTTAAAGTCCAAAAAGATAAATAAAACATGAGGGGTTTGATTGGAATCGAATTTTGGAAAGTTCGTGTGAGATTCAATATTGCCAATAGGTTCTGAAGGGTCGAGAGAGATGAAAAGGACTTCATTTGGTTGACTTACTATTTGGGGGCTTTCTTGTTGCTCCTCATGGGTCCTTTATTCCTTTAGTCAATTTGGAAGGCATGGGAACAAGTGAAGCATTTGGTGGTTGGGCAACCTATCTTCTCTTCATTTGACATTAGGTGCCAAGCCTACAAATCGATTTCGTCGAATCAGAAATACAATGACAAGATCCTTGCCTTGACAAGAGGTTGGTTCTGCCTTCCTTTGGTTCGAGAAAGGAATTAAAATATTTCATGACTTTAAATGTTTTTTTTATGTCCAATGATACATCTAACTCAAGCTTAAGGCATTAGTAATGAATTATCAAATCTATAATAAAGTCTATGTTATTAACTATTATGTTTTGAACATTATGAATCAATACAAACTCAAGTCTCAATTCTCAAAGTATTGGAAATTTGTTTTCATGTTCTATGAATGATTTTAAGTTGTATGAGTATTAAATTTCAATAAGTATGCAAATGTTTCTTTAAATTTATAAGTTTATATATATATATATATATTATGTACCCAAAAGCATACCGTACCTGAGATTTTTAAAAATTTGCCGTTTCAGCATACTAAAATCGTACCCGTACCCATATCCATGCAGTCTAGATTTATATCTTATATTTTATATTTACTTATATGTTTAATGTAATTTTTTAATATTTTAGTAATAAAAAAAACTTCTATTAGGTCGAACATAATGGCAATTTTTTTTTCGAACTTGAAACAAATTTTATCCTTGTCGAACTCAAATACAAACTCGAACCTTGGGACTTAGCATACCACCTTAAGAACCAAGTTTGGTGAAAAGAGTAAAAATTTGCTTTAGTGTACACAACATATACACATCAAAGCATGCGTGGAAACACATGAACAAGAAAGGAGTCAAGTTTCCTTGGAGATAAGCATTTGCTTTCGTTTTCTAGTGTATTTGTATTAGTTTTATGGGGGAGCGTGCACCCCCATCTCCAATCCATCCCAGAGGTTTGGGACATTTCGGGTGCATGGGGATGGGGATGAAATGCCCCCCCAACATTCTGTAGAAGGCAATAAAAAAGGAGGGAACATCCCGAGGACGTTCCCTGAGTTTGGTCGATGCACTCGGGATGTTCCGGGTGCATTGCAGACTGTGGGAAACCACAGGGGATGCCATGACGCCCCCAAGACGTCCCGACATCTCCAGTGGTCTGCAGGTTTGAAACAACAACAAAAATATACTTTTAAAATTTAAACATTAACCTAACGTTAGTTATGACACATGTATTCTTCTCATGCTGATTAATGAAGTCTTGTTTTTCAATGTCATATTGTTGTTGTATAATCATATCGCTATCAATGTATCTCAATTCTATGTTGATGTCAATGACTCAATATAAAATATGAATAATAAATATTGCATTTTCTCTTATGTGATGAATAATTGGATTAATGGTTTCAGCCTTCAGGCTTTCAGCTTTAAGTCTTGGTTTATTTATTTTATATTTATAGTATATATAAATTTCAAATATGCCGTACCCCTGCTGTCTTCCTGCCATCCCCAAAATTTGGAAATTTTTTACCATCCCGAAACCCTGCCCCTACTTCCGCCATGCTGCCATCCCCAAGGCTTAGGTAACTATGATTTGTATCTTGTAAATGATTCTGTACAATGGCTGATTGAATAGCTAAATGAAATATTTATACTGTTAAACATACAAGGGGATTTATATTCATTGAATACCCTTGCATGCCAATTATTTTTCACCTCCGTATATTTGTATATACATATCTTTGTTTTTCAACAATTGTTGTGATGAACACTGATGCGTATTCTACATTTTACCATTAACATCACTGTTGCATATCCATGCATGTACACATATATACATACCTGCAAGAATGCGCTCATATACATACACATCTGCACATACACATTTGCACGCATGCACACACACACTCGCGCGCACACACAAACGTGCACACACACACGCGCTGCGCAACGACACACACAAACGTGCACACACACACATGTGCACATGCACACACACACGCACATGCACATGCACATGCACGCGCACACGCATGCGCATGCGCACGTGCACGTGCACGTGCACACCATAGTTATGCGTGGGACGTGTCCCCCCCATTTTTGACAACGTCCGGGACGTCCCAGACGTCTTGCGGACGTGGGGGAAACATTTCCCCCACGTTTCCCACAGTGCACGCATGGTGGGAAATGTCTTGGGGACGTCTAAGGAGGATGTGAAACGACCTGGGGACCGGGAAACGTGGGGGGAACTTGGGAAATGTGGGGGGGATGTCCAGAAGTCCCCCACGTGGTCTGCCACATTTTTCAATAAAAAAACATAAAAACAACACTCTAAACTACACTTTTTTTAATTGTAAATCACTTATGATTCAAGATCTTGTGAAGAAGCAAGTCACAGGCCTATGCGAGTAATTATAAAGCTAATATATCTTGAAACCCTACTATTATTGTTTGCCAGTCTTAGTCTGACTGTAGAATCTGAATGAGAACCTGTTTTCTGTCATTCTCTGGTTTGTC
This sequence comes from Taxus chinensis, assembly GCA_019776745.2. Taxonomy (NCBI): domain Eukaryota; kingdom Viridiplantae; phylum Streptophyta; class Pinopsida; order Cupressales; family Taxaceae; genus Taxus; species Taxus chinensis. The sequence goes on from JAHRHJ020000787.1 coordinate 313,250, forward strand.
AGTAGAAGGTTGACAAGAGCAATTGGGGGTCAATAGGTCACAACTGTCAACAGTGAACCATAACACTTGGTCATAGTTTGGGAAGATTGCTATCAGAGAATTGAAGGAGAACATAATAGAAGTTTATAACATGTTTGGAAAAGCTGAGTGTTTTGAAATCACAGTATTCTGTCTGTAACAGTTCTAGGAATGTATTTGATGTTTATGAGTTCAAGTTTCACCTTATTTAAATCTCAAATGGTTTTATTTCAGCTTATTTATATAATTTAGTCACTATATCTTTATATTTTAAATATTTATATATTTTTTAACCCGCCATCCCCAAAATTTAGAAATTTTTTGCCATCCCGGAAACTCCATCCCCACGTCCCTGCGTCCCGCTCTCTCGAAGTATTAGGTAGCACTGATTATTATTATATGTTGGATTTATTATATCAACCATGAATTCATCTCACCAAACCATGAATCCATTACATTAACCATAGTTACCATGTTCGAAAAGTTCGGGTTGTTTGGAAATGGAAAAAAGTTCGGAAGTTCGGAATTTTGCAAAATTTCGGTTCGGTTCGGTTCAATATGGTTCACAAAAATATAAATTTTCAAAAAATGTAAAACTGAATAATAAATAAATAAATACGGTTTAATTTATAAATAAATATTACAGTAAACTCAATATTACATACGATTCCCAAATAAATTAAAATTTTAACAATGTTTATAAGTTTATAATTTATAGTAATTGTGATTTCAAAGTGCAATATATATTGACATGTCTTGAATGTTTCATTATTTTCATGTTTATTGTTAGAGTAATCAATTCTATCACAAATTATATAATCTTAATATATCCATGACTGCACAGTTAAATAATATTATAATGTCATGATGTAACCTATAAAATATCTTTGCATCGATCTTTTGAAGACGTGGCACCTTCCTTGAATTCTCTCGAGGCATCTACTGCAAACCATAACTATGGTGATTCGTGACCTATTCCTTAACCAAACACTGCGGTTATGCTATATATTTTTGCAAATTTGCAGGGTTCGAAAGGTACTTACAAGTTACTATGGCTTTCGCGTTTTACGTTTTTCACTGTGGCTGCGTTCACTATGGCTTTCGCGTTTTATGTTTTTCACTGTGGCTGCGTTCACTATTTCCACTTCCAGTGGTTGTGTTCACTATTTCCACTTCCAGTGGTTGTGTTCACTATTTCCACTTCCAATGGCTGCGTTTACTAGTGACGGCGACTGTTTTTTGCAAGAGCTGCGACAACTACAAGTGCCAGTGTTCACCTTTTTTCCTTTAGCTTTTGGTTTTTAGGTAGATAATTTTTAATTTTTCAATGCCAAAAAATATAAAACTAAAAGTTGAACGCACCAACCGAATAAGTTCGGATTTCCTCAAAAATTCGCTGCGAACTGAATTTTGCCCATGTTCAGGCGAATATGGTAACTATAACATTAACCAATTTCTTATTTTTTATTATAAACATTGTATTTATCATGTCAAGACTCAAAACTTTACCATATAAAAACACGAATAAACAACTATGATAATTAATTGGACTTGAATTACTAATAATTAATAAACACGCAAATACATCAGTACCATAATAATTAATTAATCACGTACCAATAATCAATAAACACACATATACACTCATACTTGCAATAATTAAACATACATACACTTAATAACAATTGATTAGTCTTGTAATGAAATATTTGATGATATCTATTTTCTAAAAATGCTTCCAAGCAACTATTGAGATATTTTTTCTTCCGGAAGAATGTGATGTTTTATTTATTTATTTATGTGTACATCAAATACATAATTTTGTTCCTATTTACAAAACTTTAGTGGTGGGCATGACATCAAATTGACCACCTTTTATTGGATTTACAAATCTATCAATTAGTGAAAATTATGGCAATCATAAGGTGGAGTACACTTTATTTTATGGCCTTCGTATCACTGGCATGTAGTCTATGATTTTATTTTTTACACGATAAATTTATTTATAAGTACTCCCTTCCCATAAAGTTTAATTTGATTGGATTGACTAGGTTTAACATTGGATTGACTAGGTTTAACATCCCACTCCATCCCAAATATTTATGAAGTAATAAAACAAATTTGTGTCAATGAACCTTAGTTATGAACAATACATAATTATCATAATGGTGATTGACACTTTCTTCGCTAAATAATAATACCTTGTATTAAAAAATTATCTTCCTTATATAAAAATAATAAAATATTTCTTTATTAGATTCCCCACAACCTATTTTACACTTTTACGAAAATTACAAATATTACATACATTGAACACAATTAAACAATTTATTTTCAACTCAATATCTTTTACAAGAATAAGCCACCACACGACACTTGTTTATTTGTCGAAGTCATTGTTTTTGAAAATACTCTATTTATTATTGTTAATAATTTGGTAAAGTGATTATTTTAAGAGTCTTTAATTTATTGAAGTTCTTTATTTGGGGTAAGGGCACCAAGATGGGGGACATAAAAGATGGCAAATTGCGTGCAAAAAAAAATGAAATGAAATGAAGTAATGTGTATGCGTTGAGGCTTGGTAAATACCAAGCGTAAAGACATACATATTAAGAACACACATGCATTGTGGATTACAAATTTGTAAAGCACAATGAGAAGTAGAAGGAAATTGCACTGTATTAAGTAAATTCAATGTTAAGTATAAGATTCCATTTGCCTTTATATTATCTTTACATTCTTATATTTATATTTATTTTATTAAATATGGAAATTAGCCCACTTTGCACCTTCTAGAATTGGTTTTAGAATTGAAGAGTTACTGTTTAAGACTGATTTTTAAAATCCAATTTTGTTAGTATTAAGTCATTCACAAGATTTTAGTATTGAATCTAACAATATGTTAGTGTAAATTTTGCACACAGTGTTTGTTTTAGAAAAACCAATGGTTATTTTGTAAGTATTTGGACCTTTCACATCAATTGCTAATGTTTGTCGGAGTTCCAGGTATGCCAAAATTAAATTTTAAAAGCCTTACATCTCTCAGTGATAGGTAAAGGTAAGATGATATTAACACATGAATAAAGTGAAAGATGAGTGAATAGTGAGATAGGTTGTATTTACAGAAATCACAATTTAAGTTATTTTTATTAAAGTCCCAAACACAAGTGTGACACTCAACATAACAAAAATGTGACATTCTAAACACATATGTGATACCTTAAACACATATATGTCGACCCCTAAACACAAATGCGACACCCTAAACACATGCACGACACTTTAACCAACAATGCAACAACCTTAACACAAATGCAACACTCTAAATACAATGTGCCATCCTCAATATATATGCGATACTCTAAATACATATACACCACCTTAAACAACACAAATACAAACCCCCCAATCATATATGTATATAGAGTATATATGTATATACTCTAAATCCATATACACCACCTTAAACAACACAAATACATAGATGACACCTCAAATATGTGTGCGACACCCTAAACAAAATGAGACTATTTAACTACATATGTGACCCCCCAAACACAAATGTGACTTCCTAAACACATATAAGAAACATAGTTGTTACCCACCAAACATGTGAAACCATAAAAACATAAATACAACCCCCAAATACAAGTGTGATTCCTTGGACATACATGTGAGCCCTTTAAGAAACCAAGTACAACTTCTACAAAGAAAACAAGGCTTCCCAATGATGGAATACTTCGCAAAATTGTGGACCATGTGAGGTTGTGGTAGGGTTGCGTAATAGGGCATAACTTGCAAAACTAAGCCTCTTGGAAAGGAGTGAATTATTTAAGTATATCAAGTTATCACAAGATTATGATGACGTGCAATGAATTTTTTTTTTCTAGCTAATTCTAACTCTTTTCTGGTTTACTCAAGGTTGCACATGAATCTATATGTTCTTGCATCACAAATGTGACCCCCCATACTCAAATAGGAAAAATTATCCCTCGAAACACCAATTTGATCATGTCATTTTAGACTCGTTATGACCTAATTGAGTGTCCTGTGCAAGCAATCACTCAATTCAATGCAATGCACACACAAAAATAATATATTGAGTCACTTAAACACTAGTGCAACGCTCTTAAGTTTTACACATACAAATGTCAAACACAATATGATCACCAAACACAAAACTCGAAACCTTGAACTAATATGGGACAACCTAAATGCAAACACGACACCCTAAATGCAAGTGCAACACCTTAAACATAAAACACCCCCAAAACATATATAAGACTCCTCAAACAACACAAATACGTCTTCTTCATATAAATGTGACACCCAAGAAACACAGATTCAACATTGCTAACACAAATATGTTCCCCTAATCATTTATGTGACACCCTATGACACATGTAACAATCTAAACACAAATGCGACTCTTTACAAACGTGTGACACTGTAAACATAAATATTGCATCTTAAATAACATAAAAGTGATGCCCTAAACACATACATAACCCTCAAATAAGAAATGCGACCTCCCCCAGACACAAATGTGACCCTCAATTCGTCACATATGTGACTTAAGGTTTCACATTAAAGTCATTTAGGGTGTCACATTCTTTTTTTGAAGGTTGCATTTGCGTTTGGAACTTTGGACCCAATTGCATTTGTTTAGGATGTCACATATGTGTTTATGATTTCACATGTGTTTAGGGTATCACATTTGTGTTGTTTATGGTGTCACATTTGTGTTGTTTATGGTGTCAAATTTGTATTTAGTGTGTCACATGTGTGTTAGTAACACCACATTTGTGTTTATGGTGTTGTACTTGTGTTTAAGGTGTCGCATACATGATAAGGTACTTGTATTTGTGTTTAGTGTGTCACATTTGTATTTGAAGTGTTACAATTGTGCTTAGGGTGCATGTTGTATTGTTTTGGAAGTCTCATGTGTGTTAAGGGCGTTGCATGTGTTTAGGATGTTGTATTTGTGTTTGGTGTGTTGTATATGTGTTTATGGTGTCTTATGTGTGTTTGGGGTTCACATTCGTATTTTCTTGGTCACGTGTGTTTAGGGCATGTTGCATTAGATTAACTTAAGGGGGTTTGATATGTCAGATTTAAGTATACTATGGAATGAATTGACTGACTAGTTGCATAAGGCACTCAAATATGACTTATTGAGTCTAGAGTGAAATTAAGGTTGTATTGGTTTTTAGGGGGATAAATATATCTTATTTGAGTTTGCGAACTCCATTTGTGTATATGGGGTCGTACATATGTTTAGAGTATTACATATGAGCTAAGGGTGTCTCATTTGTGTTGTTTATGGTTTTTCAGTAATGTTTGGGGTTGTCGGAGCAACCACATAGATTTATGTAGGACAACAAAAAGTTTCTACCAAAATACTTAGAATGCAAGCTACGGGATGTAGTAAGCCGTAGGAGTTTATTATCAACTCTTCATGTTCCTCATATGAGAACAACATGAATAAATAGGTAAAACAAAGTTAATTCGCACCTTAGAAAAAAATGGACATTCTAAACTAGGAGATAATAATATCTCCATAAATCAAGGAGTGGAGAATGACTCTCAACAAACTCCTTTGAGTATGTGTGTGAGTTGAAACAAACTCATTTAAAATAGTCTATTCAAACAATAATAAAATAAGCTCCCTGATGAAGCTTATAAAGTGTAAACACACGAAATAACTAGTTAGGAAATAACTCAAACTAGTTTAGTGTAAACACATTATTCCAACACCCTCCCTTAAGCGAAAGTTAGGGAGCAAAAGAAAGAAATGGGTCCCATCTACTAGGCTTGATAAAGTACCCAATACAAACATGAAAAGAAGAAAGGAATGACTTCAAAAAGTATTCCCCCAAGTAGAACTTCTTTCACCCCAAGCATCACTTGTAAATGAAGATAACGAGAAGAAGCCCAAGGCTTAGTGAAGATGTCAGTAACCTACACATTTGTACGTACAAACTCCTAGTGAGCAACTCCATCCTGGATCAACTGTTGAATGAAGTGCATGTGGATCTCAATATGTTTAGTGTAGTGATGCTCAACATGATTGCATGCTATTTGAATAACACTGATTATCACACCAAATGACTGTGGGAGTGTGTTGTGGAAATCTGAACTCATCAAGTAATTGGCAAAGCCAAAGAGCCTCCTGTCCAACCTTAACAACACCTCTATACTTTGCGTTAGTGAATGACAATGCAACTGTATTTTGTTTCTTACATGCCTATGCAACTAGACCAGAGCCAAGGTGAAAAAGAAACCAAAAGTAGATTTCTGTGTATCACATCCACCCCAATTTGAATATGTGAATCCCTCAATAACAAAAGATCCATGAGGTGAATAATGAATGGCAAAACTCAATGTCACCTTAATATAGCGCAAAATGCGCTTTGCTGCTTGCCAATGACTTTCGTGAGGTGCATGTGCAAATCGAGAAACAAGGTTAACAACAAAAGTGATATAGGAAGGAGTATGTGTAAGATAAAGAAGGTTGCCTACTAATTGCCTATACAAAGTGGCATCTACCAACTTAGTCTTACAATCAAAAGTCAATTCAATATGTGACTGAAAAGGAGTGGGTGATGGCTTACAAGTAGCCGTATTGAATTTCTAAAGCAGGTCAGAGGCACACTTCCATTGCCAAATGGAAATACCCTCAAAAGATTGATGAACCTGGAGACCAAGGAAATAGTACAACAAGCCCAAATCTGTCCTATCAAACTTTGCTTTCAACTTGTGTCGAATGTTCTAAATGAGAAAATTTGAGCTTCCAGTAAGGATTATATCACCAACATAGAAAACTATGATAAAATAATCTTTGTTATTCTTCAGAACATACACATTATGATCAATCTTAAAATGATGAAATCCGATAGATAACAAAAAATTATCCATCTTCTCATACCAAGTTCGAGGTGCTTGTTTGAGACCATAGAGAGATCGATGGTGTCTAAAAACCAATGAACTATCCTGCACAAAGCCCAAAGGTTGGTCTATATAAATCTTTTTGTGGAGAAGACACTTTTCACGTCCATTTGCTATATTGGCCATCAATGAGTTACAACTAAGCAGAACACAAAACGAACAGAATCCATCTTCGCAACATGACCAAATGTCTTAGAGTAATGTATTCCTTTAACTTGTGAAAACCCCTTTGTTACAAGGCGTGCCTTGTAATTATCAATAGATCCATCAACAACATATTTGGTCTTATAGACCCATTTGCATTTCACAACTTTCCTTCCCTTCGGAATAGGAACCAATTCCCAAGTATTATTCTTCAGAAGAGAAGGACATTCCTCCGACATAGTAATGCTCGATTCTGGATTACCTACCGGTTCTGAAAATGTCTTTGGATTAGATGAAATAGCCGCACTCAAAAGAGCCATACTATAAGGCATAAAATGAGAACAATGAAAAACTGAATCACCATAAGTATCAGATCTAGTGTGTTGAGGATCATTGGGATCACCAACCAATTCGCCAAATGCATGCAAGGTAGATTTGAGCCATTTAGGAATGGGTTGAGGAGACGAAGGAGATGAAGGTGAAACATGAGGGCCATCATAACCATTATTAGAATCAAGAAACATATCAGCCATATCAGGTGAAGGAGTAAGAGGGGAAAGAGTATTAACAACATGATCCAAAGGAGTGTCAATCTCATCAACACGAACATCTCTTCGAAAAAGGACCGCAAGGGTGGATGGATCAAGAATACAATTCACATGTTCATGGTGGCCAACAAATATGATCTCTATGGTCTTCAGTTCCATGGATTTCCTTTTATCATCAGGAACAAAAGTCAAAGCTTTACTTCGAATAACACACAAATTTGATACATTAGGCTTTTCACCTAACCACGCTTCTTCAAGAGTGATCCCTTAAATTGACTTGCGTGGAATTTGATTCTGAATGTAGTTGGCACAATTCATAGCTTCTTCCCAGAACTCAGGTGCCAAGTTCTTGGATTAAATCATGTAGTCAGCCATTTCCTTGAGTGTTTGATTCTTATGCTTACAACCCCATTTTGCTGAGGGGTGTAAGACACTGTATACTAATGCAAAATATCATGATCAGTACAAAAATCTCTTAATGTATTACTTATATATTCTCCCCATTATCAGTGCGGAGTTTTTTGTGTGCATGTCTTGATTGCATTTCAACAAAAGCTTTAACGGCTTTGAAAGTATTAAAACATCACTTTTATACGGCAAGAAATACACCCAAGTTTTCCTTGTGAAATCATCAATAAATGCTAGCATATATTTAGAACCAAAAAATGATTGAGAAGGTAGTGCCATTAGATCACTATGTACTAACTCCAAAGGAGCCTTAGTTCTCTTGGCTTGTCGAACAGGGTTTGCATTTGTGTTTTGGGAGTTGTATGTGTTTGGATGGTTTGATATGTGTTTAAGGTGTTGTATTTGTGTTAAAGTTGTCTCGTTTGTGTCTAGGGTGTCAGATTTATGTTTAAGGGGTCACATTTGTGTTTAGCGTGTCAAATTAGTGTTTAGGTTGTGTCATTGGTATTTAGGTTGTTGCATTGGTATTTAGGGTATCATATTTTTTGTTTGGGGGTCACGTTTATGGTTAGAGGTCATAATTGGGTTTGGGGATCACATATATGTGTAGGTAGTCACATATCTCTTTAGGATGTCATATACATGTTTAGGGACTTGCAATTGTGTTTAAAGTGTCTTATATGTGTTTAGATTACCACATTTTTATTGTTTAGGGTGTTACATTTATGTTTAGGGTGTTGTATATGTGTTTGGGGTGTTGCATTTTTGTTTTTGTTATTGCATTGTTGTTTAGGGTATTGTGTATGTGCTGAGGTTATTGTGTTAATGTTTAGGGTGTTACATTTGTGTTTGGGGGGGACAAACTTACGTTTAGGGTGTCACATTCATGATGTTTGTGTTTGGGTGGTCACATTTGTGTTTAGGGGGTTGTATATGTGTTTGGTACTTTAGTAAAGATGATTTAATTTGTGGTTTTAGTAAATACAATTTATCTCACCATCTTTTCATCGATCATTATATTTGTTTCAATACCATCTCATCTTTTAAAATTTAATTTTGACTCATTTAAAGCTCTTAAAAATATTACCAATTTATAATGCCCAAAAACCTAGAAAATGACCATGGCTTTGTTTAAAACAAATAATAGTTGCAAATGTTATACTCATATAAGATTAAGTTGAATACTGACATTTTGAAAATGACTAAGTACTGACCATATTAGAATTTGTAATTTACTCATAAATGGTAATTTCTATAGCTTTGAAACCAATTCTAGAAGGTGTAGAGTGGACCTAATCTATATATTTAGTAAATAAATTTATGTATAAGTGTTTTTTTTTTGCCTTTCTGTTCACTTGACAGTTATGTCTCTTTGTGCACTTAGAAAATTCGTATTCCTCATAACTCATATGTGTTATAACACGTGTTTCTCAAATTTAAATTTGAAAAATCAAAGCTTTTGGCTTGAAAATGACTTGGATTTCCGAGCCTAAAACTTGAACATGGAAAAACACAACAAAACGTATGTGAAGAACTAATTTACACAAATTCTATCTCCCGCCATGAATTCCATCACAAATCCCTTAATATTATTATATAAGATGCGTTGAGCTTGGTTTCTACTTTTTGAAAATATGATTTTTTCTTCTTTACGAGATGATTAAGTATTTATTTTTTATTTATGAACATGTTCTCACTTATCCGTAAGTCATAGGTAACTTCTTATTTATTGTAGTTTCCAACCAATTAAGTGGATTTAAAAAAAAATATGGTCACAACCGACCTAATTCTATACATGTTGAAATTAAAAAAATAATCATTTCTTCAACAAAATATGTTGTATACATGTTGAAATTAAAAAAATAATTTTTTCTTCAACAAAATATGTTGGACTCACGATCAAGTATTTGTTTTAAGGATATGTTCAATAGAAAAATTAAATAAAAAATATTCATTCAAAAATTACAAAAAGAAAACTTGTCACAACTGCAGTGATATCTTACTTTTTGCAAAATTGCGTCCAAAAACAGTTTTAGGCTCCTACAAAAAGGTTTTACTCATGATCACCCTTTTATTGAAACAAATGGGCACCTCATCGAAAATCTCCTATTTGACCCACTTAAACTCCACTATTTTAAAACAAAATAGTTTTTTTGGATATCAGATTTGAAATGCTACTTTTTATATTACGAACTATTTTAATTTTAGTTTTTTTTGTATATGGGGAAATCTATGATTTTACATAGATCTTGGCATCTCTGCCCCATGTTTGAATGAAGTATACATATAGTTGATTGCACTTGTTGAGTAAGTGTATATTTATATTGAAGCCATCCTTTGGTTAATCAACGATGATTAGGGGGTATACGTTAAGTCAGTACTTATTCTACATTAGTTTACATAATCTCTCTTCTACATTATATCAAGATAAACATAGAATGTTAAGATGTTTTTGTAGGCTTGCGACAGTATATGGCATGCGAATAATGTCATTGACTCATTAACAAACATTTTTTTTAATGATGATTATATCATTAAAAATACATTTATTGTTTTCACTAAACTTGCAATGATATCATTGAATTCATTTATGTAAAGACTCCAAAATTACCATACAAAAACAAACAACTGACCTCTCTAATAACGGATTTCACATACTCCCTTTCTAGGGAAACAAAATTTGATCCCATCTTTTCTTCCTGTTTACGGGCATCATTCCTCTTCAAAATTTCCCTAACTATCAAGACTTTGAACACCAGATAGCTCAAAGCATCTTGAATCTTGTAGCTATGTCGTCGATAATAATTCCTTTAAAAGGAATTTAGAATACTTGTTTTTTAAAATATGATTTTTGACATTAAACGGAGAAAGGCTTGTGGTTAGCTCTCACTAATATGCGCTGAAATGGATGGTGGCATGAAGCTGTGCCTCCCACACCCTATGTCTTGCAAGTTTCAGCTTTTTATTTAATCCCTAATGTTTACACGAGATGGATCAAAGCATCTTAAATCTGGTAGGTATGTCGTCAATAATAATGCCTTTCAAAGGAATTTAGAAGACTCGTTATTTAAAATATGATTTTTGACATTGAATGGAGAAAGGCTTGTGGTTATTTCTCACGAATATGTGCTGAAATGGATGGTTACATGAAGCTGTACCTCCCACAACCTACCTCTTGCAAGTTTCAGCTCTTTATTTAATACCTAATGTTTACATAAATTTATGTTTATGTTGCACATTGTTTTTTCCGAAATCTGTTATCCGACCACATTTTAATGCGACAAATGTGGCATTGCCATATAAAACAACTCCACACTTAAAGTCAAACACTGTAAATATGTTTTAATAAGCTATAAGCGTAATCATCTTAAGAATAGATGAGTGCCCAACCCCACCAAAAGATACCACAAATGCTTGTGAGGTTGACGCTCATGATTGTCTCTCTTGTTTCTCTCTTCAACTGTGTTAACACTCTCATTGTTTCCTTCTTCATGGCTATAGTTTGAAAGTGAATTTGTAAACAGATTCAAATGTTGGTTTGGTGGAGTTACATATTTATTTATATCATTTCTTCCTCCTTTAATTTAGAATTGGACTCTCGCAATGACATCTTAGATTTTTTGTTTCAATGCAATGCATTTTTTTGATGAGTGCCCTTTAACTTTATGATAATCACAAAATGCAGTTGAATTATAATTATTACACAAAGGTTTTGAAAGATTAAGTTCTCTTGAGGTAACGAAACATGTTGCATTTGAATTATAGTTAGTACACAAAAGTGATAAAGTTTTCTTGAGGTAATGAAACACATGTTGCACTCAATTAACTTTTTCAACAATTATTACACTTCTTGTTAGGCCGGGCAAATTGTCTTCTATCTCTTTGTGAAATTGAGATCGGCTTTCCGAGATAGTTGTTCTATGGCACTAACTACATTTTTAGGATCATTTTTGGCTGCAGATCTACCATATTTACTGCTGATCTTAATGTTGATTTGTTTGAAATTTTCGAAGCGTTGTTAGAATAAGAGGTATTAGAGCTTAATTTTGAATTCTTTAACAATATCACAAAGCTCATCAAAAGAATGATAAGAATTGAGCACAACTTTAACTTCAATAATTGATAGTTAACTATCAACAAAGACTATTGAATCTTATTATATGGTGGCTCATAATTTATCTTAACCATTGTAATTTTAAGTCTAATCATAACTTCCTTCACGTGTTCATCATGTCCTTGTCTAATTTTAGATATATTAGCAAATTTGACTTCCACGTGAATTTTAATTTGAAAACAATCCAAGAAAACATCAACAAATGTGGTGAAACAAAATTCATCCACATATGTGATTGGTTAAAACCAATCATGAACATAATCCTTTGGATTTCTTGGAGGAGAGCTTGGTCAACATCCTATCATCATAGGCAAAATGTAAGCAAGTAGCATGGAAGTAGCCAAATATGAAGTGATGACTTTTTTTTTTCATTGAATAACTTAAGTTTTGGATGAGAAAATTTCACAAGTCAATAATTGTAAGTGCTATTTTCGTATTTTGTTTAATCCAAAAGTAACGTCTTTGATTTGATTTTGCATGCTATGAAGGGTGTGCATCATGGTAGCCATTTCAAGATGTGAGGTGGTAGGAATAGAAGTAGCATTGATTTTTGTGGATGTTGAAGGTTAAGAGGTATGCAATTGTTGCTGGGAAGGGTATCAACTTGAGGAGTGGAATGGTTTTCAGATATTGAAAGGTTTTATAGATTTTGAGTAGAAATTAGAGGCTTTTGAGAAATTTGAGGAGTATGAGGAGTTTGAAAAAGATTTTCAAGAGCTTGAAAATATGTTATGAGGATTTTGAAAAGAAATTGTAGGATTTTCAAGAAGAACTTGGACAATTTTGTAATGGTTGGTTTATGACTAAACCAATACAAATGACTTTAAAAGTGTCCTTTATTCCTAGGATCACTTGAGCGTTGTCAGTCACAATTTTTTAAAATTGGGCACTAAGAAGTTTTTGAAGCATCTTGAGATGTGGAAGGTTGACCACTCTAGGCATTCAAAGATCCCTCATGATCGAAATCATCATCATGTTAAGCATTCACATTCACATCATTTGTCAAAGAAATATTAATATTGGAAACATTAGAGACATGCATATTCCATGCCCTTTCTTAAATATAACTTAGATATAACAAAGAGGTTTTAGAACAACATGGAGCTTTTTTTGACTTAAGCTAACACTTCTTTTAATTGAAACTTTTCATCTACTCAATTTTAGTGCTATAAATTAAACACAAACAAACATACCATACAAACACACTACGGTTTAAGGAGTTTTCAAAATTTGGAATGACCCAAGGTTCGAGATTTAGCTCATCAAGCATAAAATATGGTTGAAAATTCAAATCTAGAAGCATGTATTAGAATTAACCCTAGGAAATTATTTGAGGCAAATTGAGATTCAACACAATAAAAACAATATCATGAATAGATCTAATCTTAGGAGGTGTAAGATAATGTGGGTTCACCAAAATTTAATTCAATAAATGGATTACATTTAATTAAGCATCAAAATGAATCTAAAATATAATAATGTCTATTCAATAAATGGAACAACAATACAATAAATAATAAAATATAGAAGGGATGGATATGGTGTATCTATGTATAATGTTGTAAACGGTCCATCATAGAAATCTGAACCTGGAAATGTGCAAACGAAGCCAAAAAAACTCCATCGTAGAAATCTGAACTTGGAAATGTGCAACCGAAGCCAAAAAAACTATCACCCAAAAATTTGGATATAATCAAAGGTCACTATGACTGTATTATTGGATCTTAAAATGTGTGTGGAGTGTAACTTTACAATTCAAACAAAATATTTATAAGCATAAATTTGACTTTTGGGATTTGTTCATTTGGGTTTGCTCTTCTCTTCTCTGCTCTTAATTTGTTTGTGACTCTTGTGTACATGCAACAATTGAAGTTCTAACCTAATAGTAGAGAAAATGAGGTTTGGCGCCTTGCGTTAGGGTTTGTATAGGTGGTGTCCATTAACCAGCCCTCTAGAAGTTAGGCCTTCTGAAATAGAATGAAGAGATTGTTAGCAACATCGGAATCTTAGAATGTCTCATGCAATAACAATATGCTCAATGTTAGGTGTCTAATTGACAATGCTTGTGTCTTAAAGGGAAAACAATACTCATCTATTCATGAGTGAATTTGAATTTAAGTTTCACAATATCCACACACGTTTTGCCTCGAATCAGAAAAAGCGGAAAGGAGGTGAACAAGTCCAACCAGCAAAAGGAGAAGCAAGAACATATTGTCAGGTCTATAAAATAAGGTCCAGATAGGGGACCAGAGGTACAAAGTGACGAAGTGTAAGTTGTTCTAAAGATGTGTGAAGTGGATTAAAGCTTTGAAAATTAACCAAAATACCAATATTGACAATTTAGTTTACATTAATTGTAAGTAAAGAAATGTACAAAAGCAACATAAGTCAAGGCCATAAAGTTATTTAAAATATCACAATTTTTAATAATTATTATGTTACATCAAGAAGAATATATTATAAAGGGTAACAATCTTAAAAACAAGTTACATATAGCCTAACAATCATGAAAGCGAGTTCTACTTAAACAAAAACAAGTTTCAATCTAAATAAATATATCTAGATTATTCTAAAGCCTAACAAATCATAAAAGCAAGTTCCTAATGAAATCAAAATCTTTAGATTATAAATTTCACCAAACCTTGTCTTTAGCTAGTAAATTTCAAATTTCAAGTCAATGCTGAAATTCTTGCTCCTATTCATGGTTATAATTCTTCGTGTTAAGCTCGTTCTAAAGCCTTCTACAATAAGTTAGCCAAGTTTTTTAGAGATTTTCTTTGGGTCAATAAGAACTAAACTAGAAGGTTTTCAAGGAGTGATGTGGGTGGTTGTTGTCTTCTATGAGATAAGGATTGTATGGGTATCATTGACATCTACTCGCAAAACATAGCTTTGTGTGTGAAATAGTTGGTCCTTGCTATTAAAAGTGGTGAAACCTAGAATATTTTGTTGAGACATTATGCCTATGTAGGATCTTTATAAGGCAAAACCCTATTGGAAAAACATAGGGTTTCATATCTTGCTCATTACTTGCATCTCTGTTAAAATTGAGG
Source organism: Taxus chinensis (assembly GCA_019776745.2). Taxonomy (NCBI): domain Eukaryota; kingdom Viridiplantae; phylum Streptophyta; class Pinopsida; order Cupressales; family Taxaceae; genus Taxus; species Taxus chinensis. Next base: position 328,483 of record JAHRHJ020000787.1, read on the forward strand.
GATCATTCGTGGCTAAAAGCATCTTGAAATAATTTGAAGCTATTTAGCCTTATCTTAAATTTATTGGAGTTGGATTTAAGATCTTGGCTCTCTTTTAATGACCACAATTTATGCTGGTTGCCGATCATTTCAATAATTGTATATTGCTTGTAGAGACTTTAAGAATCAAAGCTCATCGTTTCTTTAGAAAAGGCATTACCACTATTGGGGATATTGTCTCCTCTAAGGATTGGATTGTATGGCCAACAATTAAGGAAATTCAAGCTTCTTACTTTAAACTTACCCTTCCTTTTGAAAACTATAGTTTTTGTTGGATGCCATGTTACACAAGCTTGGTTTGTAACCTCTAATTGCTCAGTGGTGGGGTTGGCAATGGAATTGCGACATTGCTTTTAAATACTAATCTCCGGCTCTACTCTTTTAGTTAAGGAATCCTTTCTTTCATGCTCTTAGGAAGCTTAACAATGGCCATGTGGCTTAAATTCTTCCCCTAGAGTATGGCTTGCTCACCTCAATCAGATTTAGAATTCCTAATAGGAGCCCAAAATTGCTTGTTTTCTTTTGTGTCTTAAGTTTCCTAGTTGTTAATCTTCTTGACTTGTCCTTGCGCTCATGAGGCTTGGCAATGGATTTACACATTTCAGTGGTACCACCTAGAACCCATCAATTGGGGAATTGTTACGTTTGCGGATGACTCTCAGCAGTCGACATATATAACATATGTGTGGATTTTTTTCAAAGCTATTATTCCTTTTCAGCTTTGGAAAGTTAGAAATGCAACTATTTTTAATAATGAATGTCTCTCACAATAAATTTCAATTAATGATAAAGTTGTTATCTCTTGGACTTGTTTGCATAGATTTAGGATCAGGGACAAAAAGTTGCTCTTGAATTTAAGTATCTCTAGAAGTTCCAAAACCAGCAACGGAGTGCACCCTACACCATGAGCCGAGTGCATTTGGATCCTCCACTATAAGTCTTGCCTCCTTTGACCACCAGGTGACAATGAAGTTGGTCCTATAGTTGGTTCTCCGCTCTTGACTGCAATTGCTTCTCCAACCTTTCTCCTTAGTGGGTCATCTTGGTGGGCTTAGTCAGTGTAGGGTGGCGATGTCTCTACCTCCCGCATTGGGCACGATGGTGGCCTTTGGCTTCTCTAGAAAATGATTAGGACAAACGGGTTGCCTAGGATCCTCCCTCAAGAGAGCCTTCTTCTTGGAGTGCTCGTCCTCCACAAAATGATTCGTAACCTTTTCATCTTGGTACTATTGCCTATGCTTGATTTTCACATTGGTTTAGTGTTTTACTTAATTCTATGTATATTCATATAGATAACTGGCTTGTTCTCTAAACTTAATGACCCATGATATTTCTAGCATGAATATTGGACCATAAATATTGACTGACCACCCTTTTATTATTATATATATATATATTCTATCGTATTTTTGATTACCTTCCAATAAGAGCCTAACAATCACAAAAACTGGTTTCTATCTAAATAAATATTTTTAAATCACCTTGTTCTATAAGATTTTGCATAATAAACACAAAATTGAGTTACTATCTTAACAAGGGCCGTGTTATGGTATGAGCGCCTACCGTATGTGTAAAAGACAATAGAGTTGTCAGAAATAAAACATCGTGCAAAATAGAAGCTAAAAGTCATGTTGGAAATTTGCAAATATGTAGATATATGCCACAATTCTGAGCTGGAAACTGCAATATGTATATAACAATTCAGATACAAAGTAGGAAGCTACGACACTAGTATTTTAACTAATTAACATTGTTAGCAACAACTTCTAACCCTTTGTCCCCAATAACATTTTTGACATGGAAACAAATCAATCATCACACAACAAACAAACGTGAGTGTTTGAACAAATTTCGGAAATGAGCACACAAGATTTCAAAAATTTCACGTGTAAATATAATTTGATTATTTTGAATAACCTATGTGATGATTTCACCTATCATTGCATCTTGCCAGAGTTTGCCTTTTATTTTTAATGTCTTTGAATATAAATTTAAAATCAAAATTTGCAAGATCAGTTGAGTTAACCTGTGCCTCGCTCAATTGATCAACAAGTGTGTTAGATTTTTTGAAGCAATGGTAAACATAGTAAGATAATAAAACTAGGATGTTTGGCAAAATGGGTTGAGTAAAAAATAATCTCTTGCTGATCCCTGTCAATATGAATACTCCTTTACTATTTCCGTCGGTATTAGAAAAACTACAATTGAAGGATAGCTTCTGTTATCTATTGTGGGAAAACCACTTCGCTTGAACCCATACACGAGCACAACTATTGATTCAAAATCTAAATAGGAAGACATTTTAAAATCTTTTATTAATTTCCATGTTAACCTCAACACAAGATGGAAGGTTAGTCTTGTGGATGTGCAATTGCTAGCATATGCTTTTGTGTCCTCATGCATCAGCAACAACCGGTAGCCTATATAAGTAAAATATATAGTGAAAAATACAGACATCTGAAAATCTTGCATCTTTTTGACTGGATTGACACTTCCTGCAGGAAATCAAAAAAAGTGGTCATGGAAATTTACAGTATACAGAGGGATTGAAGAAATCTTTGAAGGTTCATTGTAAACATTGTAAAGAAAGAAAGTAATCTCAATTGTTGGGAACTAAAATGCACTTCATTAAGTTGGTTTTTTGAAGGCTATATATTGGCTGTGATTGGGATTAAAAAAAACATAAAAATAAATGCATCTTACGTGACCTAGATGTAGGTTTTGTGTTTTCTTCTCTCAACTTTTTTTTGTCTTATACTCTCCTCTGTTCAAATTACCTCTACAGTTGCACTCTAAGTAATGGTGAGAAGAAATTGGTCGTGTTTGGGAATTAAAAAAACGTTCCACCGTCATAGTTTAAAGGACACTGCTGCTATAGAGTTGAGAAGGTTGGGAAAATACCCATTGGAGAGATGTGGCCCGTGGGAAGTTTAGGAGACAACTAATGATTGATGTTTTCAACCTTATTGAACGAACATCAATCTGTTTCCACCTAGCAATTGATAATCAAGAGATATGAGCTAGATTTTGTTTGTATGAATGCCTTTTTTCGGGCATGGTGAGTTCGTTGGCACACTTCAGTGGAGACCTGATTTAATGTGGGTTTTAGGAGCAGATGGATGATTGTGTCTCGGATTTGATGCGGGAGTTGGCAATGGAAAGATATACGACAAACTTTGACTGAGAAAACCATGATAACAGAGGTATCTTGTGGTGGTTTAAAATTTTAAAGGAAGAACTAGAAATGAAGAGTAGACTAAATCCACAGCCAGAATGCTGAGAGTAGCAGCTCTAGAACAGAGCAGAACATCTTGGGCTTTCATCAGATCTATAGTGAAGCTCTAATTGAATAAAATTCCAGGGCAAAATTAAATCTCAGACGCGTCAAAAAATGTCACCTAGAATCAGAAGAGGAAAATCGAATATGGTTGAGGAACCCTATATGTCTGTATTACATTTGTTTTAATGCGTTGTTTTTTTTCTTTTGAGATGAAAGCAAATGCAGTTACATATCCAATCAATCACAAATAAAAGTTGCAAGGAACCATTAAAACCAAGAACGCAGCGTAGAAGGAAGAAAGGGAAAAGAAGACTGACCCAAACCAGATTCAACAGAAGCCTTTTGTATATACTTGAAGCTTGAAAAATGATTTAAATACTAATTGAAATAAGTTTAAAATACTCTGTAATAATGAAAGAAATTAAAACTAAAATAAACAGAATTCAACACATCTGATAATAAAATACCAACAACCCTTGAGATCAGAAAACAAAAGCATAAAGGCCTAGATGAGTTAAAAAAGAATAACTTACTTAATGAAGTGCCTCATAGGTAGCGACAAAGGCCTATTGTAATATGCATTATTCACCATATCTATACAACTATGCTCAAGACTGGATCTCTTTAAGGCATTTTCGTAAAACAGTTTATATGCCTTCTGAATGCCTCCACAGCTAGCATACATGTCTCTCAAGGCATTCACAACTAACACATCTCATATATATCCACATTCGATAATGCTTTGATGGATGTTATACCCTGTTCTAAAGCTCTCATTTTGGCGCACATTAGTAAGATATTGACAAAGGTTGGAGAAATTAGCTTTACACTTGCCAATTGCATTTGAATAAAAGTTTGCAATCATCCCATTTGATGAGGTGTCATTGGTTTAAGGTGTTTTGTTGAATAGTTTGGTATAGTCGTTAGCTGGATTTGAACCCCAGGCCTCTGAATTTTTAATTGTCTATTTATTGCTGTCAAACCCTAGGACTTAAAGGACGATGTGACAGTTATCAGTGAAAAGGATGTGGAGAACAGGAATTTCCGAAGCAGGGAAGAAATTCGAGCATCCACCTCTCTAGGGATAAACTGCTCAGCATTTTGGAGGTAAGATTTTTGCCCTAGAGAATGAATACCATTTTTTGGGGGTGTTTTCTGCGTGCAAATTGATATGAAGTGGAAACGTGTATAAGGTTTCCACATTTCACATTTTTATAGCGTGATATAGACCTCTACCATTCGAAGGAGAGCCCCCCACATTTATAGACACTAAACCACCCCAAAAATGAGATGAAAAGGATAAGATCAATAACTCAGAGACCATTAAGCGCCTTTAGGACAATAACATCAAAACTAGATATAATACCGTTTATATTTGAAATAAATATTAAGAAACTTGAAGACAAAAATGACAAGTTAGAAAAAGAGCACAAACAGACGGCATAAACCCTCGCTTTCCCACGTTTTTTTTTCTAAACTATTTGCACAAGTTTAGGCAGAGCTAGGGCTTAAGACTGCGCGGCTTAGAGCAGAGAGTGACTATTAAGTAGGTGAAAAAAGTGCTCAAAGTTCACAGACCCTTATTCTTGGCGATTTCCTTCACATAGTTGCAGAGTACTATTGCAAAGATGTGCAAACATTGCAGCCATGTGCGAAAAATGACCACCCGTTATAAGGTAAGAGTCTTTAGTAGAGGCTCCAACCATTAACTGCCACCAGCAGAAGAGGCCGAACTATGCTTTGTATGAAACAACAGTAGCAGAACAGTGTAAAAGAATAAATAAAAACTAATCTACTTAAAAGCCGTTGCAGAATTAGCAACTTTCAGCAAAAGAGAAATGTCCGAACACGATCCCACTACACTTAGGTTTCGATCATCGTATCATGGAAAAAAAGCCGATACAGAGCAAGAAAAGGCCTTTACATGCCAAAAGCCACATGTACCCCATGATGCACGAAGCCACCTGCAATGATTCCTGCAGCCCTTGCGTGCGAAACAGTGGAAAAGCTATTTGTCCCGTGATTTAAATTTTCAATTGGCTGCTACAAATATTTGTATTTACATTTATTGAGAATCATCAAAGCAATGAGAAAAATAGTCATAGAGCCATCACCAATCATAAATAAAATAAAATAAATATAATAAAAAAATATCAAAATTTATTAAATTCTCTCAAAGATTACAAAGTCTCTATAATTTTTGGCATTCAAAGTTTTTTTTGTAGTATTGAAGCAAATCAATATATTATGAATAGTAGGAGAGATTTACAATAAAAAGATGCTCGGAAAAGTCACGACTCAAAAAAAAGCTATAAGGCAATTGAATAAACCTAAATGACAAACAACAAAAGTTCAAGAGAAGGCGAATATAATAAAATTGTCAAAACAATAACCAAATTACATTAGAACAAGCCCAAATAAATCAGGCACAAGCAACAACACTTGGGGGTGGTGGCAAGTCATCTGTGGGAGGGAAGCACCCCACATCCATGGGTTCCTCCACTGGCTACTTTGACGCAATCCAATCATCTGGATTGTGGAAATTGCCCTGCAGGGTCAAAGGGACCATAATTCCCCATCATGGGGTGGAGAGTTTACCATGGTAATGCCACTTGGAGTCGGGGATGGTCAACAAGATGAACCAACAAGTTTTTCCTCGTGGAGGCAACAGACTCTAGCCACCTTGTCAAGGAACAAAGCAGTGGAATGACCACAAACCGGGGAAGAGTGGTGGTTGTGAGAACGGTTGTGCCTACACCTTGCCGCTACAGGTAGAGGACTAAGCCTTGGGGCCTTGGGTGACACTTGACACAATGCACGATGCGCTCCCCCTTGAGCAATTGTTGCATTTATTGAAACTCCAAGGTCACCTTTTGAGCCCGCGTTTGGATTTGAAAAAACACAATATATCACAACCACTAATTGATGAACATCATTTCTAGCTTTCCATAACTGGAAAAGTTTATATAGCACTAAAAAGCTTCATACGAAGATCATATATGCTGAACAACTTGAGTGTTCACCACACATGCCATTTTCCAAGTGAAGGAATCAGGATGGAAAGGTCGGAAAAGAGAATGGATCCAACACGAAGCAGATTGGGCACCAGGCAAGACCAAAGTAGAGATGTTTGAAAGACTGAGGAAAAGCAAAAACATGACATTTGGGGTTAAAAACACAAATGTGTTTAAATCTCTCCCCCAAAGATAGGCCTTGCTATGTAAAACACTGTAAGAAATGATTGGTTTTTGGCCCAAGTTTGGAATTGGAAACACGATCGAGGCAAAAAAGCCAAGTTTTAGACGAGGAATTCAAACTTCAAGGAGCGTTTAACTTGCTGAGAGATTGAGGAAAAGGGACTTATCAATTGGTATAGCAACCTCGAGTTGTAATGCAAAAAAGTAGTGTTAACATTCCATCTCCAGTCTCATTACCGTAACTAAGGAGGCTAAATGACTAGTTTGCGAAGCATGACATCTATCATGAGCTCTTGAATTTTGAGAATTGAAAACAATTCCATGTTAGCAAGATTGAATTTTTGTTTGAGCTCTAGTCATGGAGCCCAATTTCTAGAAGAGACTAGGTCATAGACAGTGCAAATTCCTTTTTCAAAGAGTCTGAGCGATTTTAATACCAATGTTTAGGAAGAGAGATCATTGTCATCGGACACAATGGGTGACCACCAGATGTTATGGTCATTGAAGGAAAGACTAGATTGAAAACCATCCCCTAACCCATTTAAGAAAGGGCTTGACAAGTCTTGAAAGCTTTCCAAATGCTTTTGACCACAAATGAACCTTCAATTTTGATAGGAGCTGAGGTGATAAACAAGGTATGAAAACCAATATTGCCCCAATACCTCTTTCCATAAGGAGCACTAGAATAAATACAATGCCTAAAAGAATTTTCCAGGATTCATTTCCCTCAATAGCTTTCACCACCCATTCAACACATAAAGACAAAAATTTGTAAACATCTATTATGCCCATGCCACCTTTTTCTCAAGGAAGGCAACATACGTCCCAAGCAACTGTGGAAGCCTTTGGCTTGTTTAGCATTAGCCCAAATGAAAATCTCTGAGCAATTTGGCCAATTTGTCATAAGAAGCCTTGGAAGGGAACTAACAAGATGAATAATAGTACATGTGTAGCAGCAAGAATTTTGGTGCAAACTTGAAATTTACCAGTCCAAAGAAATAGGTTTAGAAATCCAATAGGACATATTTTTCTCAATTCCTGTCTAGCACATATTGCCAAAGTTTAGAGGAAGTGTTGCAAATAAAATGGAATCCCCAGGAATTGAAATTGTTCTACTTTGGATATCCATTTCCAAATAAAACTTCTTTAGCCTATTCCAAGCATGGGCTATGGACTTGTTTGTAACCCAAAGTTTTGGACCATTGAAGATTCTACCAGAAGACCTTGTAAAATGTATCAATGCAGAGCGTAGTTTCGATTGGCATTGTTCTCATTTTCTGCAAGGGATGAGAAAGGAATATTCAATAAAGTGTCCATTGATGAGTTGGGAAGACCTTCTAGAAGATAAAATTCCCATAATGCCCCCCATTTGCCTCTATAAAATGAAGATAACTAAAGGCTTCAGTGGTAAGCACAAATAGTGCGGGGGCCAATGGGCACAGATGGAAAGAACGAGGCCAAAAACTCAGACTTATGGCCATTAATGGTCTGAGCCGAGGCAATAGAAGTGAGTTTGCACAACTTTGAAAAGTACTACCAAATCTAATTTTTTTAGCTTAGCATGAATGAAAGGCCACTCAATGCGATCATAGGACTTTCAAAAATACACCTTAAGAAAGAGAATTTGTTGCCGAAAATCAAACCCACATTATGACTTCCCAAATAACAATCATATTATCAAAAATGGAGTGAACTTTGATGAAACTGAGTATGCTCAGGTGTGATAATGATAAGAAAAATGTGGTGAATGTGAAGGGCGAATGCTTTAGCTGTTATCTTATAAGAATCATTCAACAACGTGATAGGTCGCCAACTCAAGATAAGCTTAGGGTTATTAGCCATAGGTAAAAATTTGATGTTTCCTTTATTTAAAATTACTTCAAGCATATTTTGTTAGCTAAAACTTCTTTGTAAACCTGTAAAAGATTTGGTCCAACAAATTGCCAAGTAGCCTTTTAAAATTCACAAGGAAAGCCATCAAGCTTAGGTGCTTTGTCATTGGCCGTACATTGTAAAGCCGCATGAAGCTCCTCGAGCCGGAGAGGGACATTACATTGAATCTTGGGAGCGGGAGAGAGCTTGCATGAACAACATCAATGCATTGGTGTAGAGCAACCCTCCTTTCCTCAGAATTCTCCTGGGATTGGAAGACAAGATTATAATGTTCTACAAATGTCAAAGAAATTTCAAGCAAAGTGAACCTATTTTGTGTTACCTGTATAGCTTTAATATGTTCTCAAGCTTGCTTAGACATTTGTACAACTAACTTCCTCATAATCACATTGAATCTTAGCAGCACAAGAGAGCTTGTCTGGAACAACATTTGTAGTTTGTATAACTTGCTTCCTCAGAATCACATTTAATCTTAGCAGTGGGAGAGAGCTTGCAAGGAACAACATCAAGGCGTTGCTGTAGAACAACCCTCCTTTTCTCAAAATCCTCTTGGGATTGAAAGACGAGTTTATAGTGTTCTACAAATGTCAAAGAAATTTCAGTGAAATTTGTGACCTTGTCTTGTGTCACCTGTATAGCTTTAATCTGTTCCGGAGCTTTCTTAGACCAAAATGATTTGAAAAACTCCTTGGAGGTTGTCTTTAATTTTGAGCTAGTGGAGTGTCCCTTGGATTTGAGCCCCTCTCTCAGCGTAATTCTTGTCGAGTCTGAGCTTGGCGGCCATGGCCTGCAATTGAAGATAAATAGGACTGGATTTGAGAAGAGAGGAGGTCCTTTGGAATTTAGATTGCGCTCACTTACGGAATTGCGCCATTTGTTTTCCAAATAGGTGGAGGAAGGCGGCAATGCGGGTAATGGCCTCATTCCACCACTCAATCCAGTTGGAAACATAGGGAGGACGTGGAGCTAAGTTCTAAATCATGACAATGAGTTGGATAGTCCCTGTATGCGTAAACAAGGAAGTGTTGAGATGGAACTAATTACATGGCACTTTGTGATGGACATTGCCCCAAGTTAGCAAAAAAATTATGGTGTTGTGATTGAAAAGCGCAAATTCTTGATGAACGACGACCAATGAATGATCGAGGCTATTGAAAGAGAACACATGTTGGATAAAGAAATTACACAATCAAGCCTTTTGAGGACCCTATCAATTTCACTTTGCAAGTTGGGCTAAGTAAACCAATGCTGGTGAGTAAAAGCTTGCCATCAAAATAGTGGGTCTAACAACCCCAATAATTTTTTATAGAAAAACTACATTAGTAATGTGTCATGTTTGTCCTCGGGATGTTAAACCATATTAAAGTCATATTTTAATATTACACCTACCACCGTTGACTTCACATGTTTTCCTTTGTATATTCAACCCCTTCTTTAATTAATTTCCCATTGTATTATATTATATTTTTTCTGTTTTATGTGCATCTCCCACCCCTCACCTTGTTCTCCAAGGAAGGACATATACTAAAATTTCAAAGGAAGTGCAAAACTCCTTCGCCCATTGTCTCAAAAGCCTTAAGACTTATTTAATTGTTTTATTTCAACGGAAAACCAAACAGTCAATTTGAATTGGAGTTGTTGGAATGTGGACACCTCACAAAACTATGACCAAATCTATTTAAAGAAGTTGAGTCTGTATTTCTCTATCAAAATCTTGCTGTTGACGATGAAACGTGGATTATGATGAGAAACGCATTCATCAAAAAATCTACACGGTGAATCCCAAAAATTATTGTGCCAATCATGAGATTACAAGAGGATGAGATGAAAATCTGCCAACAAAGCAAATAAAGGTGCTGACGGTAAATCCGAACTAGTCCGGGTTTGGGGAAGGGGGCGTGCATGGAGTGGCTGGGAGAGACACCATGATTATAAACCTATGTTTGGGTATCGGTGACCGCATTCTTTTGTGGCTGTTCTGAGGCATTCACATATTTAAAAAAATATCATTTAGCGAAAGCAAAAACAACAGTACAATTGCCTATTGATAGGTACTAATAAATACACTTTGATAATTTATTTTATATGGATCATTTGAAACAATTATTATTATTTTAATAAAATTGTAATGAAAGTAAATGACAAATCAAAAGACAATGTTTATTAGAGTAACTTAAAACTAACTTGGTATATAATTCACTAATTAAATAATATACATTTTAAATGAAAAAGTTTTCATAATTAATATGTATATTTAAATATAGCTATTTAGAAAATAGATAAATTTCAAGGTTTTTATACAAGATTTGTCATTTATTATTTTTTTTCAAAAATTTCTTATCGAATGGTGATATAAATGACATCAATTTAATTGTATCAATGTGTCAGGGTAATTTTTTTAGAAAAAAAGTCTTTGAACTTCATTATGAGGACGCGATATTACGATTTTTCAAGTGACTACTTGAAAAAAAGTTGTGAAGCCAGGAAATGCCTAAGGGGTCCACGTTTTTGCTTGGAAACGTTTCAGAAACACGAAACATGTACAAAACATGGGGGAAACACTGTTGAAACGTCTCAGTTGTTTCCAACTTTTTTTTAATTTTTACAACATCATAACTTAAAAAAAATTTAATAATACCTTCATTTATTACACCTAAATCTAATCTACCTACCTAAACTTGCTAAAGACACTTCCTAAAAACTATATAATGACATCTTGGGTCCATTCTAAATCACACTCTCATTTTTCTCTTGCTAAATTCAGTTTTTATTAAACTAGATGATATATTCTAGAATCTATATTATTATAATGTATATGTGAATCATTGAAATTGTAACCATGTTGAATGATGACTCTTTAAAATTTCAAACTTCAATGAATTCAAAATATTTTGAGTGCTTTATCAATTATTTTTTATGGTCCATAGAGTACAATTATATATATATATATATATATATATATTGTACAGACGTTTCCGCCGTGTTTCGTATCCAAGGTTTTTTTTTTAAAAATTGCCGTTTCCGCGTTTCGTATCCATAACCGTTTCCGTTTCTGTTTCCGTTTCCTGGCAACATAGGAAAAAATAAAAAACTTCTAAGCAACAAGAGAATAGATATCAAATTTAAAGTCCCCATTAGAACACACCAACATAATAAGTTTTTCAAAGATGATGTGAACATTTATAACCCTGATTTCCTCCTCTTATAAAGGTACAACAAATAAAAGTGTAATAAATTAATCTTTGTAAATGTATGAAAAATAATAGAACGAAACATTCTTAATCTTATTTATAATGACATAATATTTTACATGTGAAAAGCCATATTTTTTTAACAATGTATTACAATTAATCACATATATTTTATAATTCAAATTTAAATAGATATAGACAATCCTAGTCTAGGCTACATAGAAAGATACAATAGTTTACATATTTGAGAAGACTAGCAAGATAATTAGAGTTTTTCATATTTGAAAGGACTATCAAGAGAATTATGGTTTTATAAAATGATTTTATGTAGATATGTAAATTGTTCTCTTACATGTGGTGGAAAACAAATCAAGATTAACTAACGACTCAACTCTTAGGAGTAGGACCCAAAAAATAGTTGAGACCAAAAATGTGAAGATTTCTAGAAATGTAGAGGTGTGGCTCACAAAACTCTATAGAGCTAGTAGAGATCTACAAAATGTATGATGGTTGATTAGAAGCAAAATTGATTGTTCAAATGGAATATTTGTGACTTAACTTGAAAAAACATTGCTTAATTGTTCTAGTTTTATTGTAAATCACCGCGAGTATGAAATCCTTTTGTAGAACTATAATCTAGCTTCAATTCCTTTCAAAACATATTAATAGGAGGCATGCTAATGGGGGTTTGTTTTATCCCTCCATTATAATCATGATTTGTGATAAAATTGCAAGCAACACTCAATGTAAGTCAATAATTTGAGTATGCGAGTGCCCCAACCCATATCTTTTCAATATATTCAACAACTAATATGTTTGAATTCAACTTTTGGCACAAAATGCTTGAGAAATAAAATAGATTTTATTCTTATATCTTCAATATTCACTTTTATAACTAATTTTTTACTTTTTTAAAAATTTACTGATGCACTTGTGTATATATCTAGATTTATTGAATTTGGGTTAAGAATCTATTAATATATAAATCATTATACAACAAAGAGGAAATCTAACAAAAGAAAGTCTCAAAATAATTAAAATAAAGGAATAGAAAGACCCACACAAACAATGACTAGAAATGTAGTGGCTATATTTTTGGTGAGGGAAAAACAGTGAGAAATGCACTCAAAAAGGAGAAAAGGTGAGAAGAAATGTAAAGGAATAAAATGATGAGTGGATGACATAAGGAATAGGTGTCGGCGTAACTTAAATTGAACTAAAACATTAGAACATTTAATTAGTCCGGTACAGTTTTCTTTTTTTAATATAGGAGTAAATTTGACGTTTTTAAAAGGGGACCTCTCCATTTTTACAACCAATGTCATTAACATCATTAACATCATCAATATCAATGACTATCATCAACCATATATTTGATTACATAATTTCTTGTGAAGTTTGACCCTTGATAAGAATAGACAACCAACACTTTCACTAACCCACTTACAAACAATTGGATACCAAAATTACATGTATACAAATATAATCATATTTTAAATTACAAAAAACACAACAAATGTTAAAAAAAAAAAGTGTGAAAGTTGCATTTTTCTAACGTGTTATCAAAGTGAGACTAGGGTTGAATTTTTCTGCCCCAAAAAAAACAAAAAAACATGGCATGCAACTTATTATCAAAGTCTTTTTTCCGGGCAAATGAATAAAAATGTTGTGCATGACATTAATGTGAAATGAAAGAAATATAAATAAACAATCAAAATCAAGATTTGTACTTTTAAACAAATTATGTTAGATGATAAGTTTTAAGGCACGTGATAGCTTTGTTTGGACAAGGTTTGTGTCTATAAAATTACTCACTAATCTATTAATTCAATACAAGATGAAGCGTTTAACATTGTTAGCAAGATGTTTGTTTTATAACCATTTATTCATCTGCCCATGTAAACATGGCGGCGTTTGGCACATATCATCTTAGATTTATATTTTGAAATAAACCACTTTATATGTTGAAATGAACAAGTGCTTTTGATACCTCACTATAGGTAAGACATTATTGGATCAACACAAATTCCAAAATAGTAGAGTACCATTATAGCAGAGGTGGCTGGGTGACCTTATTACATCTTTTTTACTGTTTCCCATATGGTTGTGATTTGGTAGTTTTTTTATTTAATGTTCAATGGTCGACATCATCATGTGATTCGATCTCAAAATAGGGTGTTGTTTGAGGAGAAGGCACAAGCTTCAATAAAGTTGTATTTAGTTTGTTTTTGACATTGAGAGCTTGTGGTCCCCCACGATACAACCCAAAAACTTTAACGACAAACTGTAAAGCATCTATCGACAAATAAAAAAATTGAAATAGAATCACACACGCCATGTTCACTGCAAGGAATAATATTTGCCATATCGCTTCTCACATGATACTGAGGTTACACGAACGAAAGGAAAAAATTTGGGAGTCTAAATCTTTACAACTTTTCACCCTATATTAATTTTTAGTCATTCTTTTTATAAAAAATAATCTTTCGAGTAAACTTTTGTGACGAGGGATAGAGTCTAAAATAATCTATCCAATAAACTTTTGTGACGAGGGATAGAGTCTAAAATAATCTTTCCAATAAACTTTTGTGACGAGGGATAATTTTTTTTATAAAACATAATTTTTTCAATAAATTTTTGTGATGATGAGGGTTAAAGTGTAAAATAATTTTTCCAATAATTTTTTGTGATGAGGGATGAAGTCTAACGATTTTTTTGATTTTGTAGAATTTTAAAATGGCAATACAAGTTCTTAAGTTTGTGAGAGCTACTTTTAACGCTTGACATGTTTTCTAATATTTTGTTTCCTTAGATTTATGACCCTGTTTATTGGTTACCTAGATTTTAAATTTTAAAGCAGTTTAAAAAATTGTTTGTATGTTAGAAAAAATTAAGGAATTTACACATATACCCATCAAATTATAGACATATTTATTGGTTACCTCGATTTTAAATTTTAAAGCAGCTTAAAAAAATTGTTTGTAGTTTACCTAGAGAAAAAATAAGGAATTTGCACATGTACCTGTCAAATTTAGTACTTATTGTATTTTTTTTTGTCATTGAAGAGATTTTTTTCACTTGTACTTAAAAAGTGACATTTAAAAATGTATTCTTAAATTTCCTTTAATTGTCAAATTTGTTGTCAAGATTTTTTTCGAGGTGCGGTGCGCAGGGATGGGTTAGGGGAATAAAATGATGTATATAAAATTATGAATGGATAAAAGCTCCTCCATCTTTTTGTAAATAAAAGCTCGTCTTCTATAGATATGAAATGAAATGAAAGTTTTTTAATAACATCTACTAGATCAAATAGTCTATGGGAGTAATTGTTGTAATATAATTGTTCTGTCATGACTCTTCTAGTAGGTGTAAGAGTAGTCCGTTTGATTTTGTAAAATTTCTAATCTCCTTATGATGTTGGATCTTCTATTGTGAATCTTGGTTAGAAGATTCATTGTTTTATCAAGTCTTGTCTTCTCAAACAAGTGGGTTAAATTATATATCCTTAGATTGTCACGGTACTTGCTATAAATGTCATTCTAGGCTGCACACTAGATAATGTAGTGTCATTCTGTCTGCACTACCCCTTTATTGCAAAATAAGCATGCTATTTTTTTCCACTCAAGTGTTATCCAATTGCCATTTCACAGTCCTTAGATGAGCTATCAATATTTTAGCCTTCCACTTGATTTTTACTCTTATGTACGCCTTTTTGTCATGGTCCCATGTGGGATTAAACTCTTTACATACGATATGCTTTCTTTTGTCCCATCCGCTTTGTCCACATGGCTACCCTAAATTTCTTTCTCACATATTTTTTAATTTCTTAATTAGTATTTGGGCATTCATGCATTTTGATGCCCCATTTATACATCCATTTGTTTTATCGTTTCATCCATGTGTTTTTCCTTCTGTTTAACTTGTTTTCTATCACCCTTCTAGGCTATCTACGAGTCTCCATACTTCGCATCTTTTTAAAATAGCTTACTATTTAGGTCATAGCCTATGCCTCCAACACGAACATCACTGTTTATGTTAATAGAATTTCAAATGGCACTAATGTTTTTTACTTTAACGTTGCTTGTAATTAAATACTTCTGGATTCTCTTTAGTTATTTCCGTTTTAGGTCAGACATATTTCTACCCCAAATTTCACACTTGTATAGGACCACTAGGCATGACAAGTAGATTGAACAATGTTGTCTTGGTTTTCTATGTTCTTGCACTAGTTTTGCAACGAGTATAAGCCTATAAGGCCTTCCAGTTCTAATTTCCTTGTATTCTTTTTGCCCTGTAGGTTTCTCAAGTAAACATGTGGTAAAAAGTCAAGCTTGAGATACTTGTATTCTTCCACTGCTCCTAGTATGTTTCTTTCGAAAATGACGTTAATCTACTTTCTTTTCCTCCATAGTGAGAAGATCATGACTTTGATTTTGTTGGTATTCACATGCATTCCCACCTCTTGACGAAAGAGCTCTAAAGCTCTCAGACAATCTTTCAAACTAGACATTGTTTTTACAATTAGAATAACATCATCTACATATAAAAATAACCATACAATATAATTTGCTAAGTGGGTGTCCATTATCAACATTATTTATCCTCTCCTCCAACTTAAGAATAAGTAATCTAAACAAAAATTTAGACTTAAACATAATAAAAATGTAGACTTAAATATTTACAATTATTTGATATAGATTAAAAGGTTTTGATTTTAATTACGATGGAGATTTACAAACAAGGGTTTACTTCCAATAGATTAAGAGCCCTTATCATTTATAGCTAAAAACGATTTATGAAATGTTATATCATTCGTGGATAAAAAACTCATTTGCTTAAAAAGATGTAAGTTAAACATGAACTTATATTTTAACTATGTTTGATAAACTTTGAGGTTTAATTATGGAATATTCCTATGACATCCTCATAAGTATGATAATTTGAAAGTAGACAACATTTTTATTTCCCGAGGAAAGACTTGTCAAAATAATGAATGGTCAAGATTTATAACAAGGAATTTAATATCACAAAGGTAATGGATTCTACCTAAAATTGTTAGGGCAGTTCATGTCATGATTTTGTACATTTTAATTTTGACTTTGGGTTCTATAGATGATGGGTCTCGTTGACATTATTAAAAGCATTCATTGATTTTAATTGTGGTTTAAAGTCCCATAGACTTCTTGGTCTCATAGAGATTATTAAATTTTTTCATTCATTTCATTCCAACAAATCAAAACCGTGAGTTAAAGCTCTTCTCCTCATTTTCATAAAAAAGATCATAAAATTAAATATAAATATCACACCTTATTAAGTGGATTGTAATCCAACTATTAAAATGATGGTATGAAAAGTGCCTACCCATCCCACCAAAACACAAATCTACATGAAATTAAAATTATGACCGAAATTAATAAAATGGATACCCCTCAATCCTACACCCAAACAAACAATCTGGATCTACTAATAGTTTTAATTTTAAAAAAATAGGATCAGCTTAATTTTCACGATTTTTCAGAATATTTTCATTTTTATCCCTATATATACTTTCCCGACAAAACACGCATGCACGTCATTTCAATCGATGCTGCCTCGCGTAAGCTGGAGCTTTGGCGAAGATTTCAAGCGAACACGAAAATTACGGTTGTAACATCCATAACACTCTTAACCAAATTCTTTGCTCCAAACCACGATGAATCAGTGTTTATTAATCCATTTTAAGGGCCGGTGTAAATATGTAGGCTTCTCGGGATTCGAATTCGACACCTCGCTACGCACCTGCTCTATTATAACAAAAAGAAAAATATTGTTAGGCATTCATTTAGTGCTTTGTCTACCAGAGATTCAGATCTGAGTTCTCACATTATCGTCACCGGTCAGTGGCGTGAGAAGAGTCTTTCGTAAGCTAATGCTCTATTTTCAAGTAATAATTTCACTCAAAGAATTACCTTTAGAAACTATATCTTTTGTGATGTTTTGTTATTGCTTCTAAAATTCGGATTGTAACGCAGAAAGGCGTGGGTCAGTTGTCATTGTATTTATTGAAATGGAGGGCAGCAAGAAGCCATGCATCACACAAACTTTATTTGGTAAGTTTTGGGCCTTTCTTTGAACCTTTTAAAATCTTTTTTTTCATCGTTATTTTAGACGCTGATCTGTGGCATTGTGGTTTAAACATTTTGTAGGTTTTCTTTCTTTTTTGGTCATTTTCGATTAAAATTAGTAAATACACAGACTGCTGGATATATATATTTTTCAATTCTAGTCATGGCATTTGTTGAGTCGGGCCGTAACTCGAAGATGTGCTGGTGATAGTAGTCTCCCTTAGCTCCCTAAGATTTACAACTGGACCGTAACCCTTAAGCATATTAAGAGAAAGACAATTATAAAAACAATCGACCACACAACGGAAAATGGCTGGCCTGAAAATTCTCGGCCTCAATCATAAACTCCAGTTGTATGGCGAGGAGGGACCGGCATTTATTCATCTGCTGACACGGAAACCTTATTTATTCTGGGCTGCTGTTGAGGATCCTGAAATTTATGGCAGGACAAGACGATGTTTTACAATATTGAATCTCAGGCAAGTACGACACTGCAAGAAACCCTAACAGTTTATGCAAGAATTCTTGTCTGAGTGGATCTCAAAGAAAAGAATGGATGCCTACGTTTGATTACAAAAATCTACCCAGCATTGTCATTCTGTTGGCATTGACGAAGGACTGTTTGACTACAAAATCCACCCTAGTATTGTCATCTTTGCCGCTCTATTGGCCAATAGGAAAGACTCCTCCAACAAAATACTATAGCATATTATAAGGCTAGCTGCTATTGGTTTCTTATGAAGGTCAAGGTATAAGGTAACTTTACAGCAAGACAGTCCCTTGTCGGTTTAGGGGAGTTGAGATTGTTAGGCTGAAGTAATACTCTTGTTTTTTCAGGTGTAATATAAGTCTTCAACAAAAATAATAAAAGATGGAGTGGACAAGTTATCTTGTGAAAAATATTTAGGACCTGTTGTTGAATGAAGAGTGTTTCTAGAATCCAAGGGAGCTGGTTAAAATTTCTAATATGATCTCTATGTTAGATCTCTAAACTCATCTCTCCAGTGATGTTTGTATAATTGGTTTTCATTAAAAAATCATTTGGTTTTGATACGAAGAATGTGGCAACACACAAAAAGATCAGACAGGGGCTGTAATATATTATAATATAAGGTCTCTTGATTCCAACACCAAAATTTTACTTTTTGATACTGAGAACAATAAACAACCTTTTGAACATGGATGCAAGAGCGAAGAGGTGTTAAACGATCATCCCTGGAAAATCATTTAGATAAAACCTCAAAGCCGAAAGATTCTGTAGACCATAATGAGTAGTGGATAAAGAAGAGTTTGAGATGGCAACTTGAAAAGGCCAAAAAGGAAATGAGCATATGAGTGGTACTTTGGGCAATCTAGAAGATTAATGAGACCTTTGTGATGATGGAAGATTTGAAATATTTAGATATGAACAAAGCCTTGATGGATAAGAGAAGAAATAAAGAGGCAAACTTCCTACTCATGAGATAGAATCCTAGGAGGCTCAGTCAAATATAAGGGCAGGTGACAAGAAATGAAAACTAAAGATGTTAACAAATGTAGGGGCTAAATCTTCCACATATATTAGAAAATGAAGATAGTCTCACAGATTGTTAGAAACATTATTTTCGTATATGAAATTAAAGCTGATAAAATACTATATAGTGAGTTATGAAAGAATTGCTAGGTGGTGCTTTGGACAATCTAGAAGATTAATGAGACCTTTGTGACGATGTAAGAAAGGTGGAAAATTTGAAATATTTAGATGTGAACAAAGCCTTGATGGATAAGAGAAGAAATAAAGAGGCAAACTTACTACTCATGAGATTGAATCCTAGGAGGATCAGTCAAATATAAGGGCTGGTAACAAGAAATGAAAACTAAAGATGTTGATAAATGTAGGGGCTAAATCTTCCACAAATATTAGAAAATGAAGATAATCTCATAGAATTTTAGAAACAGTATATTCATATATGAAATTAAGGCTGATAAAATACTATATTGTTAGTTAGGAAAGAATTGCTAGGTGGAAAGAAAAGACTCGATAGGTCCTTAAAGAAGGATTGCAATCCTCTAGAATCCCTATTACTCCAGGCAAAATGAACCGTGCAGGAATGTGCAAACCAAACTTTATATTATTATTTAACAAAAACAAGTGACAAGATTTACAAATATAAAGCCATTGGAATGGCTATTACACTTCATATCCTCCTTGACTCTTCAACTACCTACGGGGAACTCTTCAAGTTCCAACTACAAGACAAAAGTTCTCTAATGCCTAAGATTATTTAATATTATTACAATAATGTTACATCCCCCCTTAATCTGCAAGGGTCACGGTGAGACCAAGCATGCCTCTGAATTTTCAAAATTTTCTTTCCAAGTGCTTTTATCAAGATGTCTGTTGGTTGCTTTGTAGTAGGACAATGGAGCAATTTGACATGCCTTCTTTCAAATGATGACAAATAAAGTGAAATTTTGTATTATGTGCTTGGTTCGGTCGTGAAAGATTGGATTCTTCGCCATTGAAATTGCAGATGTGTTGTCAACCATCAATGGTATTGACAAAACCTATTGTTCCTGCAAGTTTGAAAGAACCCTTCTGAGCCACAAAATTTCTTTCGTTGCCTCTGAAGCGGCCATGTATTGCTCTGCTGAAGAAATTGTTGGCATGATTGCTTCTTTGATTTCCAACTGACAACAAATGTTATTCCCAAATTCATTAGACACCTTGATGTAGATTTTCCATTTTAAAAATCACTAACATAGTCAGAATCTGAATAGCCAGCCAATTTGAATTCTTATGCCTTGGAGTATTTGAGCCCAAAATTGTGTTCCTTTGAGATAAGAAGGACTCTTTTTGCTGCTACCCAATGACTTTCTCTGGTTGTTGCATGAATCTAGATAGAACACCAACACAAAAGAAATATCTGGTCTAGTTGTGGTCACATAGATCAAGCTTCCAATGAGTTGTCTGTATTTAGTAGCATCTACAAATATGTGGTATCTTTGATATGGTCAATTTCAGATTTTGTTCCATGGGCATACTGATAAGGTTACAATCTTGTCATTCCTAAATTTGCTCAGAATTTCACCAATATACTTCTGTTGAGTGATGAAAATGTACTTTGATTTCTGAAGCACTTCAATACCCAAATAGTAATGAAGATTGCCTAAATATGTCATTTCAAACCCTTTCATCAACTTTGCTTTGATTTTTGTAGTATATTTCTCATTATTCCTTGTTATGAACAGATCATCCACATACACTACCGAAAATTCACAACTGTTTTGACAAAAGAGTTGCATCTTCAAACTCAAATCGCTTGAAATTCATGTTCAAGAGGTGCTCGAGTAAGCTTTTCATACCATGCACGTGGGGCTTGTTTCAACCATACAATTGATTTTTCTAGTTTGCACACTTTGTGCTTTGGGTCGTTAACTACAAAACCTTCACGCTGAGTCATGTACACTGTTTCTTGAAGATCACCATTCAGAAAAGTAGTTTTCATGTCCATTTGATGAACTTTCCACTTGTTTTGTGCTGCCAAAGCCAACAAAGTCCGAATGGTAGTCCACTTTGTTGTTGGTGCAAAGGTTTCATTGTAGTCTATGCCTTCCTTTTGAGCATAACCCTTTGCAACAAGCCTTGCTTTATGTTTGTCAAGTGAGCCATCAACTTTGTATTTGTTGTGGAAGACCCACTTGCAACCAATTGGTTTACAACCAAGTGGAGGATCAACCAACTTCCAAGTCCCATTTTTCACCAATGCATCATACTCATCTCTCGTGGCTTCATTCTAGGACTCGTCCTTTTTAGCTTGTTTGAAAGAGGTTGGTTTTGAATCCAACACAACATTGAGTTCTTCTTCTTGAGAGAATCATTCAAGGTGATCTTTTCAATCTTGTTTTGAATTTCTTCTAGGACATTTTTCGTTGGTTGTGTAGCTACATGTGCACTTCATGTGCCGGTTTTCCAACTTCATCAAGATGAGCATCTTTCAATGTCTGTGTTTCCCATTTAGGCATCTTCTTCCATGGTTTTCGTGCCTCAATGTTATGATTTGAAGCTCCTTCACTTTTTTGTCCTCTATTCATGTGCCACTTGTCAATTTTCTAATGAAGATTCATTTTCTTTTTCTAGAGGAGTTTCAATCTATGTTATAGGAAGATAATATGAAATCAAATGACTCCAAACTACATGCCCCCCCCTCACTAGTTTAGAATTTCCAAATTACTCTCCTTGTAGACATTGAACTTGGCATACTTCTTTAGTTGACTCAATTGATGATTCATTTGTTGCACTCAAGTTTCACAAAAGACGACATCCCTTGCAATGAGGAATTTCTTGCTCTTTTCATCATAGAGCCTGATATGCCTTGGAGGATTTAGAATATCCCAAATGAATGCATTTTCGACTCTTGTGGTCCAAATTTATTCCTTTTCTCCTTAGAGATCAATGCATAATATGTGGATTCAAAGACTCAAAGATAAACACTAAAGGAAGATGGCCACATCACATTTCATACAAAGTCTTCTATTAAAGGGCTATTAATGCTGATCTTTTTAGAGGTACATTGCTAACTTGTGTTGCTTCTGCCTAGAAGTGTAGACCCCTTCCCCCCGCCCCCCTAGGAAATATAACATTGTACGAATCATTCATCATGGTTTGGTTCATCTTCTCAACTAATTGATTTTGTTGAGGAGTGTGAGGAATTGTGAGATGGTGTTTGATCTCATTTTGCATTGATATATGATTCAAACACTTTTGAAATGTATCACCTTCCCACCACCTTTATTATCATGATCATCCCAATGCAAATTTGAGCTTCATTTTCCACCATAGCTCGAAACTTTTGAAACATTTTGTAGTTTTTGGGATTAGACTAACAAAATAAACATGGATTTATTCATATGCGAACATACAAATATGAATGATAGATTGCCTTGGATATTTGCCCCCAAATGGTTGAGTTAATCTCCATGACACTCCTTGAACAACACATCACTATTCTATGCTAGTTTGTGATAACCGATTCACATTATATATAATGCACTGATCCACCGTAATTAACCAATACATACTTTAAATGTGAGGCGTTGCATTGATTTCATCAATCGAACTTCTTCTAACGTAATATTCTCCTTAGCCTGTCTTATTTTGTTTTATAGTACTCGTCTTGGATTTATTGCAGATGATTGCTTACATATGGAATCGATCTGTAATTTCCTTTCTAGTTAATGTTATTTGACCGACACCATCTTCTAATAGAAGTTTGGACCCAGTCAGTTGATCATTTGCAAAGCTCAAAGGGTTCTTTGTAACTCGTGGGCTATGCCTCCTTTA
This sequence comes from Taxus chinensis, assembly GCA_019776745.2. NCBI lineage: Eukaryota > Viridiplantae > Streptophyta > Pinopsida > Cupressales > Taxaceae > Taxus > Taxus chinensis. Next base: position 351,510 of record JAHRHJ020000787.1, read on the forward strand.
AAGTTTTGTTTACAACCTATGAGTTTTGCACATTGCTTATTTTTTCTAAGTTGAATGCCTTATGACTGTTTTGCCATTGTTTTTGCAGATGACCACACAACTGAAATTTAGCAGTATATATAGGAAATTTGAGGACCGTGTCCTATTCATTTGTTTTGCAAGTCATTTGTCATGGTAAAGTCTACCATGTTTTGTATCAGAAAAAGTATGGAACAAGTCTAATGCCTGATCAAATTGATGAGATTGGGATATCTGGTTTAGCCTTGTTCAAAGAAAGCTTTGGTGCCATTAATGTGAGTTTCAACGGCCAATGTTGCTAAGAGTGATTATCACCAAGAGGTAGCTTGTCTTGATACTCGAAAATGTGCTCCATCGAGGGTCATTGTGAATCGTATTCATTCAAGTGTAAGAGTTGCTATCACAAAGCTGCATTTGTTTAGATAAAGCGTCATGTGATTGGAATTCGGTTCGAACACTCGGAATGTCCTCGTATAAATGTCAGGAACAATCAAGTTTTCCAAGATGCCAAGTTGCAGCAAGTGAGGTCGGAATACTGCACTTGAGAGGAATGTGCTTGATTTTCTAGAACAACACATGATTACACTTTGCACAAGAATGCATAAGGCACTCTGGAAAGAAATAATCCAGACTTTTGAACTTGATAACAATGGATATGACTAGGAGTGACACTTGATTCCAACAAGACTCTCAATTTCAGATCATACAATGACTTAGAGTCTGAGCAACAACGAAGAATTTTGAGCATTTTTTTTGACAGAGTGAATTTGCAAAACGCATGATACTTTAATAATCAGAGTAAACATACAACTTTTCCAATGATCCAAAATGTGCTTCTTTAAATAGACATGTAACGCTGTGCCATTGCTGAATACCTTTCATAGTAAATTTGCACATTGGAATCCCAAATATGACACTAACAACTCAAGCTTCTGAGTTTGATTGACTTCTAAAAACACATGTATAGAATCAAGGACTGAAATATTCAGTAGCAAACTTTCCTATCAAAGTGTTCGAGTTCGAGTTACAAAGGTCGACTAGTCCAATGGCTATCTTCATGCTAATTTTCTTTCTTATCAAAATGTAATACGGTGAACATAATCGGATTTAAGGATGTGTGAGATAAGCAGAATGAACAAGGTTGGATTTGAGACTTGCGATGCAAGTGAATGATTGTTGAGAGCAAACATGATGTTCACATGATGTGAGCTCTACTACATGTTGATAGATTGCAAAAAGGGAACGGAATCCAATCTGTAACGGGGCTTTGAGAGTGACCAAACGCTGAATCCATTGTTCACGTCTTGAAATCTTGATACAATGGATGGTAGTATGCATGGAAAGATAAGCATGCAAGAGGTCCAAATAGAAGCACACATATGCAGCTTGTAAAGATACATGGGCGAATGACAGGTACAAATTTTGCAGCATTGAACACTGAAGCTTTATTACATAGTTGGAAGCAAGAATCATGCATTGATGTTCATAAATACAAAAATCTGCATAAATTATTAGGTCATACTTTATTGATGGTGGACTAATAAAAGAATTTTCCTAAATGGAATAACTTATTTGGCTGGCGGTTGGGTAATGAATTGGTCAAGGCACAATTTGTAGAGATCGTACAAATCTATTCATATATATTATGAGTTGTTCAAGGAAACTGTGTAATGATATTGCAATGAGAATCACACCACATTAGGAGTAGTTTTCAATGCCGAAAGCGAACAAAAACCGATTCCACAATACAATCAAATTATCAAACCAAGATAAATGCATAAATTGAACTTTCCTTGGTCAATAACTTGGCATTCCCTTCTCCAGTCTACTCGATTGATCAATTGTGTGACAATCCGTGGATGCTATTCAAAAAGAACGATGTTGCCATGAAGGAATTTTGCTCTTTTCATACACAATAACTTCAGATGGTGCTTCTATTTTACTAATTGCAACAATATTGTTTAATGGGATGTATTGTGGATGACTATGGTCCAAGTTTGAGATGCTTCTAGCCTTTTCTCCTTAGGGCAACTGATTAACATTGCAGATTGCCCCCACCAACCTGATTGAATGACAACACTCAAGGAAGATGAGACACCACATTTCATATGGAATCTTCAATTTTGGGCTATTACGATCCTCTATATCGGAGGTACACCATGATTTGTGCAATGCTTTTGTACTGAAGTGTAGGATGGACTGTTCCTGATATATCAACAGATGAGCCATATTCCATCCATGGTTTTGCTTCATCAACTTCAATACTATTCATTATGCTTGAGTTGAGGAACTGTGAATGGGGTTTTCTCACACATTGTTTGAGATAGGATTCAAACTCCTCTGAAGTGTACTCACCCCATTATCAGTTTTGAGTGTCCCAATGTGAGTTTGAGCTTAATTTTCCACCCATTGTTCTAAACTTTTGAAACGTTTTAAAGGCTTCTGATTTTTGTTTGAGGAAATATATACAAGTGATTTTGCTATAGTGGTTTGAAGAACAACATGAAATACTTGTGACCACCGATTGATATAATCGGAAGAGAACACGAGTTTGACTGGAGCAACTGCATTTTTTCTATCAACTTTCCATTTTGACTTCTGAAAAGGTCCTCTTGATTGTTTAGCCAAAAAGTAGGCATTGCACTTCTCAGGTTTTGTTGGCAGGGTGGACATTCTTGCTACACCATTCTTTTGCAACAAACAAATGCAGTCATGATTGGAGTGCTTGAATCTCGGATGCCACGACATACTTGGAGACATTTCGTCTTCAATGAGATGAGCAAAATTATTATAAGAAATCGATTACTCACCCTATGGTTTTAACAATTTGCCTTCCTCAAATCCAGTCAATATGACTGCATTGTCACTTTTTCTTTTGATAGTGACCTCCCCATTGTCCAGTAGAATGGAGTGCCCTTGTTGGTGAATGAGCACCAAGGACAACAATTTTCTTTTCAATTGAGGAAGGTATATGACATTTTTAAGAATGAAATCTGGAAGCCCTTGACACTTGAGTCTTATTGTCCCTTTGCCTTTTGGTCACAAACTTGATCTGTTTGCTAAGTATAATAGATTACCACTTTATTAATGAAACTCTTCAAAGAAGTCCTTTCAAATGTCATGTTTTGAGTGGCTTCAGTATCTAGGACCCAAGCATCAAACCAAGTGGTACTATTAAGGCATTATTTGACTTCATCACAACTGGAAAACACATATTCACTTGTGAATTGAGTAGAGTCTAGTTCTTTGGTGGGCTTCGTTTCTTCTTTTTGTTTGCGATAAGCTTCAATCTTCTCCCATGAAGTTTTGCATTCATGAGCCTCATAGCTCCCTTTTCTGCCACATCGTTTGCAGAACAAACATTGTTTATCATTTTGTTTTTGCGTATTGTTATTGTTATTTTTGCCTCCTTACCCTTATTCTCTTTTGCCCTTATCATCATTTTTGGAAGGCGAGGCCTTGGAGGAAAAACCCTTGAAAGAATTGCCTTTTTGATTGGCATAACAAATGCTTTCTCTTGTGGAGTTGTTTTTCTTCCAAAAGCCTTTTCCCTTTCAGCCATCTTTTCAACCAATTGATCAAATGTGATTGTAATTGATTGCTTGCTTGTAAAGACTCCAAGTAGGTTGAATATGTAGGAAGAAGGGATTTTATGAATGTTGTCATGTATATATCAATTTTCACCATGGTGGCTTCAACATCATGCTTGATAGCTAGGATTTCTGAGGCCAAACTCATCACATCACCATTTTTCAACTCAAGATTGAACAACTTCAATTGCAACTGTATGAACTCCAACTCTGAGTGGGAATCATACAAGTCCTTCAACTTATGGAATGTTTCCCATGCAATATCAAACCCCTGAATGTGATAAAAGACTTCTACATCAACTGAGGCCCTCATTAAGGCCAATGCTTTCAAATTCTTCTACTTCTAGATATTGGCTTCCTTTGCATTTGTAGGCAATGTTAGCTTTGTCTCCCTGTTGCGAATGTCAAACCATACATCATTGAAGATAAGTGTGTTCTCCACCCATCGAGACCACTCTAACCAAGTATGTTTGCAAGTCAAAGTTGTGCCAACAATTGATTTTATTGAAGTCATTTTATACCCAAAAAGATGTAGGGGTTCCTCACCACTCCAACAGGCTGCCTTTTCGATATTCCATTGATCGATATACTAGACCTCTTGATATATCTGCCCTTCCTACATACCTATCGGCTTGTGGAAGAAGTTCGCCGTTTTTATATACTCGTCATTACGTGAAAGAGGCGTTAAGGTATGTGAGAACAAAATGGTACACATTACCTAGGTAGTACGTGAAAAGGGTTTTCTCAATCAATAACACTTGCTTAATAAGAAGTCTTTCTACGTGCACATTTAAATTGTATATACTTGGAGTATTCTTACTTTAGGTATTTAAGTTTAATGATAGTTGCAAATGGGTGGGTAATGGAGGGATTGAGAAAATGAATAGCTCTATTAGGTGACAGATGCATAGTTTAACACAACTATACTCGTAAGTGCTAACCAGAGGACTGGTAATACCAAATGCCGCTATTGTTTTGAATTTGCACAATTTGTTTTGTTTTCCAAAATTTGCTTGGTTTTTGAAAATAAATTTGCTATTGAATAAATTGACTTATTGAGAAGTTGAGAATAATAATAATATCCCTTAATGGGAAACCCGACCAAATATTCCTCCAAAATATTAAATATTTATGCTCTTTCAATTTATCTTCCAATATACATTTATATGGTTTTAATTTGAAAAAACAAATGATTTTTTTAAAAATTTGAATGGCACTAATTATCTGATTTTAAAACCCTTACCATTCTTCACAAATCTACGGTGTTGTGGACTGAGCAAGAGATGTATTGTTTGGAGGCTTCAAACTTCACTTCAACACCTTACACTAAATAGGTGGAGTGAGCAAGAGTGTATTGTTTGGAGGCTTCGAGCTTCACCTCAACACCTTAGACTAATTTCTAAAATGTGTTGCTGCAGGTTAATGTGACTTAAAGGCAACCATTGAAGAATTATGATTGGTTTTGGACAGAATAAAGCACCATGCTTAGAAAAAAACACCTACTTAAGAAGAAGTCTTTCTACATGCATGTTTAAATTGTATATACTTGGAGTATTCTTACTTTAGGTATTTAAGTTTAATGATAGTCACAAATGGGTGGGTAATGAAGGGATTGAGAAAATGAAAATTTTCTATATTTCTCCTCTGCGATTTGTAGGAAGAATGCCGTAGACACCGTTGTTGCAGCTCTATTAGGTGATAGATGCAGTAGTTTGTGATAGATACAGTAGTTTAACACAACTATACTCGTAAGTGCTAACCAGAGGACTGGGAATACCGAATGTCGCTATTGTTTTGAATTTGCACAATTTGTTTTGTTTTCCAAAATTTGCTATCAAATTGATTTGCGCAAAAAAATTGACGTTTTGAGAAGTTGAGAATAATAATAATATCCCTTATTAGGAACACCCTCCAAACATTCCTCCAAAATATTAAATATTTATGCTCTTTCAATTTATCCTCCAATATAAATTTATATGGTTTTAATTTGGAAAAAAATGGAAAACTTTTTAAATTTGAATGGCACCAATTATCTGATTTTAAAATCCTTACCATTCTTAACAAATCGAGGGTGTTGTGGAGTGAGCAAGATATGTATTGTTTGGTGGCTTCAAGCTTCACTTCAATGCCTTACACTAATTATGTGGAGTGAGCAAGAGATGTATTGTTTGAGGCTTTGAGCTTTACTTCAATGCCTTAAACTAATTTCTAAAATGCATTGCTGCAGGTTAATGGGACCAAAAGACAGCCATTGAAGAATTGTGATTGGTTTTCGACACAATAAAGTGCCATGCTAAGAAAAAAACACCTGCTTAACAAGAAGTCTTTCTGTGTGCATGTTTAAATTGTATATGCTTGGAGTATTATTACTTTAGGTATTTAAGTTTAATGATAGTTGCAAATGGAGGTGGGTAATGGAGGGATTGAGAAAATGAAAATTTTCTATATTTCTCCTCGGCGATTTATAGGGAGGATGTCGTAGATGCTGTTGTTGCAGCTCTATGTAATGTCCTCTTTTTCGAAATAATATAAATTTAAGACTTCTTGCTCATCTTCCTTTCTGCATGCAAGAAGAAGTTGAACAACGAAAGAATTTGAGCTATATTTCAGTTTTGTTATTCATAGTTATGTTTTGCCTTTCAAGGTTCGGTTATAGTGCTCCCAAGATGAAATTAAGTAAGCTCCTTCTGAGGTCAGCAAGGTTGGAAAGTTTCTAACATGGAAATAGAAGATAAAGCAAGCCTAAGAGGTCAGTCTACACTCTTATGACTCTTGGTGCCAACCAAAGGGGTATAACAGGAGTCTTGGTGGCTCATTTGCACATCATCTTTGGCGCACATACACTTACTATTTTGGTTTTTGGGTTGATTGCTCAATACCTTTCCACTTAAGGACGAAAACCCTCTTGCGTGACATCCAAGAAGGACGAAACCCTTCTTTGTGACATAGTGGAGAAGGAAAAATATCCATAGTGGCAAATGGAAGGCATTTATTGAAGACTCTCTTGCTGATTTGGATCTAGGGCATCAAGAATAAGACCTACAAAGAGCTTTTGACATTGTTTGGAGCCCCTCTCCTAGGGAGCGACTAGGCTAGAAGAGGATATGGGTGCCTTCTAGGGCACAAAACCCTATTATTTTTTGATATTTAGATTTATCATATTTTATAAGGTTGGAATCTACAATTTGGTGATTTTTAGAAGACTTCATCTATCATTTTCAGCCCTTGCTTGTGGCTGCCATGCAGTTGCCATAAAAATTAATTGCAGCTGGGTATAATCTTGTGTTACCCATTTCTCTGATATAATTTGGATGGATAAATGTTGTTCTGCTTTAAATAATTATTTAGAAGCATTTTCAGTTGTTTCATGGTTGTATGGTGAGTTGAAGTCCCTATATACAGTTTGCTGCTAGGGTTTACTGATATTTTTAGCACCGCTGTTATAAAAATCAGAATTTGTTTCACTTTGGGTTTGTGCTATTTCCTTGATTTTCAGTTTTAGCCCTAGAAAGGGACATTGCACTCTATTAGGTGATAGATGTAGTAGTTTAACACAACTATACTCGTAAGTGCTAGTCAGAGGACTGATAATACAGAATGCCAGTATTATTTAGAATTTGCACAATTTGTTTTGTTTCCAAAATTTTCTTGATTTTAGAAAATAAATTTGCTATCGAATTGATTTGCACAAAAAAATCGACTCATTGAGAAGTTGAGAATAATAATAATATCCCTTAATTGGAACACCCTCCAAAATATTAAATATTTATGCTCTTTCAATTTATCCTCCAATATAAATTTATATGGTTTTAATTTGAAAAAACATAAATGAAAAACTTTTTAAGTTGAATGGCACTAATTATTTGATTTTAAAACCCTAACCATTCTTCACAAATCGAGGGTGTTGTGGAGTGAGCAAGAGATGTATTGTTTGGAGGCTTCGAGCTTCACCTTGATGCTTTAGACTAATTTCTAAAATGCGATGCTGCAGGTTAATATGACCAAAAGACAGCCATTGAAGAATAGTGATTGGTTTTGGATAGAATAAAGTGCCACACTTAGAAAAAACAGCCCCGCGTTCAGCCAAATCAACACAAGTTCTCTTCATGCTTCAGTCCAATGAATTTTTTCAACGCAGCAGGTCTGTAAAGAAAATGCCTGCACTCGAGACACAACCATACCTTCTTATTTGAATGCAGATGTACCTTCAGAATTGCATTTGTTTCAGTTGCTACTATGGTAGCACTGTACAACTAACAAAGAAGGATTAAAAAACTGCGTGTATGACAGAAAAAAGAAACTGATTTGCAGTAGGAAGAGAATAATGGAGGATAGAAAAGTGAATCTGCAATCCTGAGCTCTGATACCAATGCCAGGGCAGGTAAAATGGATTGTGCAAAATAGAATGAAAATGAAGTGGAATGTTCAAACCAAACTTCATATTATTATTCATCAAAAATAAGTGACCGGATTTACAAATATAAATCCATTGGAATGGCTGTTACACTTCATATTCTCCACGACTCTTTAACTTCCTACGGGAACTCTTCAAGTTCCAACTACAAGACAAAAGCTCTAAAATCTAGAATCATCTAATATTACGTACAATAATATGACAATCCCAATAAGGCAGAGGTTCTGCCATTTCTTGTTCTAATTGGATTTCTATGTTCTTTAGTAGCTATTTTGGTAATTGTTGCACCATGATCTCCAACATTTATGATCCTATTGGTTTAAAACAAAACTGAGTGCATTGCAGGCTTCTCAAAACTTTTTAGAGGCTATGCATCTTATAGGAGGATACTAGGTAGCGACTTTAATGCCATTCTAAACACTATAGGAATTGGGAGGATGCACTAGCAGTACTCGAGCAATGTTAGACTCTGGTAAATTTATTGTTGATCTACGGTTCTGGGATTTTTATCCAAAGTGGGCAATTAAACTTGAAATAGTATGAGATATGTGGGACATACTTTGTAGCAAAGAGTCTTGGTTTTGTTTTTAAACCTAAATCGCTCCATTTAAGGACAAATCTGGAACCATCTATGTTACTTAGAAGTGGATCTAACCTCTAGGTAAATAGCCTTTCAAGAGAAGTAATGTGTAGTCCCAAAGAGCGTTCCTTTAAATTTTGAGTTGATGTGGGCCATCAACATCTCTATGAGAGATTTGGCTAAAACTTGGTGGAACACAAGAATTGATGGTACGTTTGTGCAAGTTCAAAGTAGACTGTTATATCAGTATTGTTGACGAGGAACTACATTAACATATTAGATCTCTATGCTGAACGTAATTGTGGAACACACCGACAAAAGAACTTACAATAAAATGAGGTGTTAAAGAAGAAGAGGATTGTTGTTGTACAAAATAATTAATTGACCTCAATCAAAGGTGAGAGACAAAGATACAACGGTCAAGGGGGACCAAGAAGTTTTAAACTACTCAACTGGTGGAGCAACAAGAAATACAACAAAGGTTGCGACGGGCAGCCAACTACAAAAATGCATTAAGTTAAATATGGAGTAGAAGTGAAAGGCAAGGCCAAAGTGTAAGAAGCTAGAGGCATAACTAGATTTGGAGCCAAAACCAAGAAAGGGTTCAAGCTAGAATGACATGGACCCTAAACCACTCATGAATAAGGAGTGGGTAGAAATTTCTATAGCCCCTTCATAGGAAGGAAGTGTGGACCTTGTAGACCACATTGAGTTGAAGGGTGTTGCAAGAGCATCAAGTGAAGATTTCAAGGCATCCTCGAATGACAAGTTGGAGGGAGTAATACTTAAAAGGGACCTGAAGGTGAGTAAGGAAGTTAATGGATTTCCATCGATCGAAGAGTCAATCATAGGGATGTTTTCGTGTTGAGAGAGCATATGAAAATTTAAAGAAAAACTTCTTAAGGAGGAGAGCCATATGTGAAGAGACACATTAGAAGAAATATATAATTAAAACCATGGTTACCCCCATTCATTCCATATCCATATAAGAAAAATCTTCCAAATTTCACTAGTGATGGATAAGAGGATCCCATATGACATGGAGGTATTACAATTTGGACTACTAATTAGCACGTAGATGAATGCATTTAGTTATGATACTTTCCAACCAAACTTTGTGGGGTGACCATTTATCGGTACATTGATGCACTAAACATTGATAAAGTTACATGGGAGATATTGAGGAAATCATTTGAAATGAATTTAAGCTCATTAGCTACAACACCGAGATAATCACAAAAAATTATAATAAGCACATGGGTAAACACGATAATAGTCATTCCTATAACAAAAGACTCATTTCTATTGGGAAAACATGAAAAAGAAGCCTCTGCTAACTTAAAGAAGCTATGCTTCATTGAAGGGTTGTTACCCTCATTGTATATGATGATGAAGGTGGTCCCACCCTTGTCATATGAAGATGCATACAACTGAGTTGTGGACATTGAAAGTAAGAATAAGACATTCTCATGCTCAAGAATTGAAGAAGATGACCTTGATTCCAACAGTGATAGTGAACTTGGATTGACGTCAGTGTTACGCGGGGATGCATCCCCTAGATTTTGGTGACGTCCCAGACGTCCCAAACGTTTCGGGGACTCGGGGACTTGGAGGGGACGTCCCCTATTTTTTAAAAAAATTCTGATGTTTTTACTTTTAAAAAGATGTTATTTTTACCAAGAACATTAAATTATAATCTTGAAAGTACATTGAATAGATTTAAACCCCTAAATTTCATTGAATAAAGTTTAAATATTCAAATATTAATATTTATTATCTTATTCTAATAGCCGTCCCCTTGCTGTCCCCAAAATTTGGGATTTTTTTCCCGTCCCGAAAACCTCGTCCCTCTGTCTCCCTGTCCCCCCCTCCCCGAGACTTAGGTAACTATGATCAGCATGAGCCTTGAGGAAATACATGCTTCAAATGATGAAGGAACCTAATGGAGATGCTAAGAAAAAGGTAAGGATTTGTGGTGTAATGATTGTGAGTTAGACAATCACACCAAAGGTGCATTGCCCAAAGAAAATGCTCTGTGAGTTTTTTCAATTTACAAGACATATAGTCAAGGATTGTCTACATAATTTGCAAAATAAGAGTGACCAAGTACTTTTCACGCAAAGAGAAGCAATGGACACCACCCACCACGCCACCAAGAAATTTCCAATGTCAGAATAATAGTGGTAATTGGTGTGATAAAGGGTAAGGAAGTGATGGCAATTACTAGAGCATAAGTGAAGAAAGCTAATTATCTCCCTTTCCTCCCTTTTTGACAATTGTCTCAAGAAATATCAATAGTATTAATCAAATAACCACTCCTAAAGACCTAGGCCTAAAGAATTCAATAAAAATGACGAAGAAAGTAGTCAATTTTCATGTCCATGCTATTTGAAATACTCGAGATAGATCCTTAGCTCAGAGAGAGCTAGCCAACACACCCTTTGAAATTACACTTAGAATTAATCGTTTAATACTAGGACATATGAAAGAATGTGAATTTTTTAAAGCATTGTTCTCTTTCAAAGAAAGATAAGTCACCCGTCTTTAGATGGATCCTGATCTGTAATCAGCAATCCAATGGTTTAACTCAATTTATAGAAAAGTCTCTTTTTAAATAAAGAAAATCACAGATCATGGAATAGAAAACTATAATTACTATATTTTTGTGTGCACATAACTAGTTATACAAAAGAGAAAACAGAAGCTCGAGCAATCAAACATCCACTCATGAAATAGATGATTATGTAGAGAAAACCCATGTGCTAAGACGACTGTCCAAATAAATTGATAAGCCTTGTGTTCCTTCTGGAGCACTTTATTGCAGGGATCATTCACTATAAATAACCCGCATCATGACTTGATCTAGAATACCACACGACATGGTCTGTTTTAGCCTATGCTCCCCTACATCCTTGAGTTCTTTAAAAAGCAAATCAATTTTCGTCAGCTACATTACTCTCTTATCCTCCCTTCAATGTGGTGGTGCAGAAGAGATGTACCAACTGGTGCTTTCATTACACTTGGTGACTTATCAAGTTAGTTAAACTATTATTTTACTTGTTTCGACTTGGTTTCCTTGTGGGACATCCTACTTAGACCCAATGAAATATCCCTTGTGGGATACCACTCAAAAACACACAAATTATAGATAAATTGCAGCAAGTAGAAAATCTGATTTTTGCTGTAAATACTCAGCTAGGGCAGCGAACTGATTTTTATTTAATTTTCTCAAAATATTTTCCCCAAAACACATGAAAATTTGCAGGAAGCTTGCTATGATAATAAAGAACCCTAGAACAATATTTTTGGAATTTTTCGGATCATATATGACTGCCAGAAAATTATAGAAAACCCTAGACAACTAGAAAACCTTAAAAATCCATATCTTCTCAAATACATATGATAAAATTCTGAAATTTTGGAAATAACATCTATTAATAATATGAATGAAAACCCAATCGCCAGTCCTGAAAAAGCACTCTAAAAACCCTCCAAAAAGCACTGTAAAATCCCAAAATGGGTCGCTCCACCTGGAAAGAGACCACAAACCCTCCAAAATTCCTCCAGAAGTGGCGCCAAACTTGCTCTAATCGCTGCAATAAAACAGATTCGGAAACCCTTGATTTTTCTCCACCAAAAAGCCCAAAATTCCACCAAAACCCTTCTTTGAAAACCCTGAAATTGATCTCTGAAAATCAGCCCTGAATTAGTTCCAAATTGACAAGCTAGGGTGGATCTTCCACCACCGAAGAATGCCCTGCTAGCTAGGAATGGATCTCTCACCACCGAAGCTAGGGTTCCTGTGGGATTTTACTCCACAAGCTAGAAAAAGCAAACACAGTTGCTCAAAGGAAATCATAAGTGTGTATGCAAGAATGTCCTCTCTTTCTCCTCCTAATCTCCTTTTATAATTTCCCCCAAATAACTTGTGGCCTAAGAAACCTAAATCGACCTTTTCTAGGAAGGACCACCAAATAATAAAGTAACTTAAAGTTACTTTTCTTCCCCCAAGTCGCCATAGGGACATAAGTGACCCCAACGAAAGAATATAACATTAAAGTGTTATTAGTCACCCCCATAACGATAAAACATAACGTTTGCCCCCACCAAGCCACTTAACACCCATGCCAATGCAAAAATATAACAAATAAGCAAGGTGGAATACCCAATAGCCTCTAAAGTCTTTAGCCCCTTGGGTATGACCAAGGCTAAGACTAATGAAAAACCTCCTAGGCCAACTGCTCGGAATTGGGGACATTACACCCAAGTCTTGGTTTCCTGCAACCATAACATGGGAATCCGTAACGTCCTTATGAAAGAGTTCACAACGCTCACTATTAATTGGAACCCTATCAAAAGAACTGGATCAAAACAAACTTTGAAAATAAGAACTCCCCTTGGGTGTTTCACCTTCTGGCCATTGTCATAACTGCAAACTCTGCTTTGGGTTCCTCAGAAATGAGCCTATCCTTTAAGCACTTATTTTATAGATCAGTAAAGGAAGATATACTAAGAGCTTTATAAAAGTCCCACAGAAATATAACCATTCTAAAGATCTCAAAGCTACTTTGTCGGCCCTGATACACAATAAACAAGGATCCTTGTACATAGATTATTTAAGTTGCATTATGATTTGCAATGTTGCCTACAGGATCATTTGTAAAGCTCTAGCTTGTATGCTTCAGAGGCTTCTCGCTAAATCAATTTCTGAAGAACATTATGGATTTATAAAATGCAAGCAGATTCTGGATGGAATGATTTTTGCTCACGAAACCCTCTACTGGATATACACATGGCAAATGATTGGGTTAACTGTGTTTTTCTGTAAGCAGCTCTTGAAAAATATGGCTCTAAAGAATGATGGATGGAGTGTGTTTGCAGCTGCCGCAGTTACCCCAAATTTATTGACCTTATTAATAGTTTACTGACATGTTTCTTCAATGCCTCAAGGGGTTTTAGAGAAGGCAACCTCTTGTCCCCTTGTCATCACTCTTGCTGAGGTATTGGGCAGAGCCTTTCAGAAATCCAAAAGATTGAGAAAAAACCAAGGTCTCTAAATCACATATAGAGAAGAAAACTTCTTTTATTTACATCTTGTAGATGTACTTTGCTGGCTGGTAAAGCATGTTTGGAAGAAGCAACTCTCCTAAAAAACATCCTGGATCATTACAAAAGAGTGGCAGGACAGTTGATTACCAAGGACAAATCCAATATCTTCTTTAATGTGGACAGATGGGCAAAGGTTCTTCTTCGTAAGATTCCAGAACACAATATATATGAACTCTTCCTATCTCGGGGTTTCTCTTTTATTGATAGGACCTCTCTTGATTGTTGGACATCTTACCTGGGAAGACCTCACTCAATGTCAGTGTTGAGAAAATTCGACATATGCTCCATTTTCTCAGGCTTCATTCTCTAGGAATTAAAATAGCTTCATTAATTTTTAATTAAATGTAAAAGCTATTTTAATGTTTGAAAGCTAAAAAGGGGAGAAGGCTAAATTAAAGAGCTAATGCAAAAGTAGAAGCTGCAAATGCACATGTTAAAGACTTGCTAAAAGGGAAAAGCTTATGGGAATTTTGATTAGATATAAAGCTAAAAAATCAAAGCTGCAGCCAATATAACATCTAAGCTTCTACGACAAGCAAGCATGGGCAAGGATGTAAAAGGGCAGATGAGAAATTTCAAATTTGCACAGGAAGTTGGTTTAAATGCTCTTCCTGCTCTTCTTCTTCTAAATAGAGGCGAGGTTCCATTGTAAATAGTTGTCATTGTAACTTTCAGAATACATAGTTGTTCTGTTCTATTGAGCAACACCTGAGAACTATGCTGTAATTTGTGTGACTCGACAGTGCAATTGATAGGATTATCTGTGAATTTTTTTCAACGCTCTGGTCGTACAGTCTTGCCACTCCACAAGATGGAGCTCACCTCCTTATGTTTGTCTGATTGAATATGCTTGTTGAATTGTTACATGCATATCAATTAGTTGTGTTTATGAGGTTGGAAGTTATATGCTGCAAGCATTTGCTTCTTGGTGCATCACTGCCTTATTTCTTTCACCCTACGTTGCCAGGATACACCCCTCCACATGATCAATGAAAATGTGAAGTCTTAAGTATATTGAATGTTTTGAACTTGAATTTTTATTCAAGTTTTGTATTATTATTTCATTTTTAATGGACTAAAAAATGAGTAAAATGAGTATATGTAGGTAATATATATATATATATATATATATATATGTACGGATGTATCCAAGACGTATCGTACCCAAGGTTTTTTAAAATTGACGTATCCGTGTATCGAACCCGTACCCGTGCCCGTATCCGTATCCGTATCCTGGCAACATAGATGTTAAGGACGTTGTTAGACTAGTCCTCCCTGTCTACCTTTTTCCAATGTATTTAATTGAATCGGCATCAAAAGATAGTTTCTTATCAAATCTGCTAAGCAACAAACTTTGTTCTTGTGCAAACAATTTGTTTAGTGATGCATCCCTAATTCAAAATATTGCTGGATGTAGTAACAGGATATTGATATCCACATTCTTGGTGTTTGTGATCCTGGCTCACTTCAGCATCCTTTAATTGCTCAAAAGATGCATTTATTTTGCTTCTTTATTCCTCTCAGAGGGTTAGTCACACCCATGCTTCATTTCATGTCGTGCTTGTAGTTGATTAAAAGAATTGGTGCAGGAAGTGTATTACCATGATTTGTTCCTGCTGTGTCTTGGCACATATAATGAGAAAAAATCTTGGTAGAGCAGATGTTTGGAGGTTCTGGTAGTGGGACACTTATTGACATGCAGGTAGTTTTATCAAATGTGCAAAGCTCTACTTCTATAGTCTTCGATTCTGAAAAGCTGTTTTGAGCCAAATGACTGTCAATCATCTGATTTTGCATCCGGAAACTAGATTAGAAAATCCCGTTTCTATTAGCTAAAGAAGCCTTTCACTGGTAAATATATTTGAGTGTATGAGAATCATATGACCTCCTAACTTTAAAACTAATCATATGTTCAGCCCGAGAAGGAATTACGGTTGCGGTGCCTCGGAAATTACTTGTCAGTCAATGAGCAATGACCTCACAGCTGAATTTCAAAATAGCAAAAGGAAATATTGATATCCCAGAGGCTTGGCTAACATGCAAAACAGACAGGTGTTGCCTCCTGTCAACTGAATGTCAGAAATAACGAAATGAACTTTGAGATTTAACTGGAAGGGACAACCATCTTTTTTAAAATCTTTAATCATTTATGAGTTTTTACATTGTTAAAAACCAATGTCTTAATGAAGAACAATCTTGAAAGTACCTGAATAGCCTTGAAACATCATGCTGGATTTTTGGAGATTAATTTATGAATCCAAATTCCTAACTGCAGTTCTCTGGAAAATAGCTATGTGAACCAATAGTGAAATATCCAATATTTTATGAGACATCTTTTAAAACTTCGTCCCCCTTCTACAACTTTTGGATAATTTCTGCCTCGATCCTAGAAACCCCATCCAAGTGTACACCTGCGTCCCCGAGACTTGGTAACTATGTTTCAGAAATCTATGACTTGCATTGGAGTGGCATTATTTAGCTTGGAAGGAGTTGTACTTAATTGCATTGAGCCTCATTTCAAAAATTAAGAAATGGATGCATGCAACGGGGTATATGGGATGATTAGAACAGCTTTAATTTGGAAATTTGTATTTTGTATGTAATGTCTATTCAATCTAAAGTGTCCTTGCTGTACTGCAGTATGATTGCAGACCTTGATCTTTTCCACCACAAGGAATCCTTTTTTCCATTTTCTAAAGAGAATTTATCTTCTGTTTGTCACAAGAATGATACATGTGACAAAATTTCACTTATTAAATTCACTTTATAATGTAGAATACTGTGTTACTTGCTAGAGTTGGCTGACATGGTTTTTTTTTCTGTCATTGTCTGTACAAACCATTTAACGTTAGACGTCCCAGAATCTCTGAATTTACTAACCACTTTCCTATCATTTATCTGCCAGCCCATATTCAGTAAAACCTAAGAGATGCACTCAAGAGGATCACTTGGGTAGTGTTCATCTTGGACCTAGAGTGTCACTAAAGCTCTGAATTCCTCGACATTTATTTATTTCTAATATTAGATATTCCAAAGCTGCTACAGGAAGATGGTTGGAATATTTCATGTAATTCATTTGTATAATTGAGTTGGTTATAGAAAATGGAAATACTGGGGAATCTGTCTTTTTAGTCGTTATGGTATAGTGTCGCTTGCATATTATTACGCAGAAGATGTTTTCTCGTTCCATTGTACATTCCTCCGATGCCCATGATTGGTTTTGTGTACTATTTACTTTGAAATGTTCTTGAGAAAGTGAATGTTTTCATATAAGACTGTTTTTCAGCAGTTGCTACGAGAATCAATCATGCAGAAAAAGGGAAGATCTTGAGAATCTGAAGTGCCAACCAAAAGCATATATAATGGATAAATTACCTTGACAAGGACCTGATGATTTTCTATTGGTGTGGGATAATAGGATTTAAGAACAGTTAATTGAAGAAAGCAGATAAGTTTAACTTAGAAAAATGAAGACCTGTGGTCGACCAATTCTCAACCTGATAGTTACATCTCAAAACTAGAATAAAAATGAATCTCACAACTTTTCTATTGCTAAAAAATCAATTTCAAATTCACTTAGGAGGAAATTGTTGATTTTATGAGAATCCCATAATGGAATTTGAAAATAATAAAAGCACCAGGCGCTAAGATTTTGGTGGGAATCTTTGACAAAGAATGTTAAATGAATTTGAAGATCCAACCATCTTATTCATTGAAAATTAGCAAAAGGAGTCAAATGACATGGAATATGGTAGCTTCCAGTTCATCCACATCTACTAGAACTAGTCTGACAATATTCAAAAAGAATGCCAGACTATCAGGCAAAAGTTATGTAAAATATAACATTAGATACAAGCTTGTGAGTCTTTTCATTCATTAGTAACTTCTACAAATTATTGGCTTCTTATTCACAGGGTTCAAGGTTAGAATTTGAATATCACCCAAACTTCAACCTAAAAGTTGACGTTGTTGATCAAAGTTTGGTATCAAGTTCATTATTGGAAATGAACTCAAAGTTTAACAAAGGGGACAAAACTCTTGGATAATGGCAGTTTCTACAGTTGGACAGAAAGTTCTTAGAGCCTGAGGAACTTCTCCTCTTAATCACCCAATTTTCATGATACACTTGAAATGTTTGGATCTCTTTTTGTTTTTCATCTACTCTGCTTCGGGATACCCATTCAATTGCATTCTTGGTTAATTTCAAATGCTCCCATGTTTTTATAAATGCATTTGCCTGTGCAAATGCTCATAAAGGGACAATTAGCCTAAGGCTAATGATGGAATTTCGCTTTGCAGAAACCTTGTCATATCAGGAGCCCTTCACATACATTCGTGATGATTTCAAAGAATTGCCATGCTTGGCTGAAGTACAATTTACTTGCAGGTTTGACAATGTTAATGATTGACTCTTCAGCATATCAACTCAAGCTAAAGGAACATGGTAACCAGTGATACGCGGGGACGCGTCCCTTAGATTTTGGTGACGTCCCGAACGTTTCAGGAAACTTGGGGACTTGGAGGGGATAGTCTGCAATTTTTTCTATATCTTTCAAAAGTTTTCTGATGTTTTAACTTTTAAAATGCTGTTATTTTTACCAAGAACATTAAATTATGATCTTGAAAGTACCTAAAATACATTAAACACAGTTTAAATCCCTAAATTTCATTGAATACAATTAAAATATTGAGATAATAATTTTTATATATTATTTTAATAATTGTCCCCTATTGTCCCCAAAATTTGAGAATTTTTTGCCGTCCCAGAAAAGTCTCTCTGCCCCCCTGTCCCCCCGTCTCCGAGACTTAGGTAACTATGCACCCAAGACCGAGAATTGAATTTTCTGACAACACTTGTAACTAGCCTGCATCTGCCTTCAGTAGACTCCTCTTAAAATCATCACTTTGCTCAACCATTCCAATTTCCTTACTAACACTGCACCCTGAATGCTAGGCTATCTGATGACAATCACTCTTGGTGGTTTCCTAGTCGGCAGACATGTACAAGGTTTCACAACAAGGATCAAGAAGAGGGTCTCTAGTACCCCTTTATGCCACTTTGCTGGTGTAACCAAATTTGATTCATCTCCAATGTTTATAACCTGTTCTTGAGGGTAAAATACATGATGAATGGTAAATATGCTCTAGCTTCAAGTAGTCCAATTGGAAACAATAATCTTTCACCAGCAAGAATGGGAGATCTAGGGCCTCAATCAACCAACCATCCACCTTTCAAGATACCGTTTTGATTCATGTCTCTCAATGTTTATAACCTGTTCAGTATGACTGTAAAATACAGGATTGAATGGTAAATATGCTGTCAGTCTTCAAGATTACGTCCAATTGGAAATACATAGCTTCTTAAGGGATAACTATCACTGGTTCAAGAGTGGGATGATCTCCTATAAAACAATGTTCTACATCTCTTCAAATATCCATACGGTACCCTACTACTACATGCTTTGATTGTCTAGGGACAATGATTAAAACCAAAGTGAACTCCAAGTAACAGATCAATCTGCACATTTCTCTAAACGATCTTATCACCCTTGTTTAACCTCAATCAAGCTTGTAGCTGAAGAGTTGTCACAAAATGCTTACAACAGGTTTGTTTTCTCCTCACTAATCACTCTTCCTGTCCAAGATCATCTAATTTATGATCTTGACTCTTAGATGGTGAAGACATATAGTTGAAGACTCTGATATTACCACCGTACAAATGTTTGATATATCTCATTTCTATTCTATGCATTGCGAGCTTCCAACTGGTTCTTTTACTTAGGTCCATCTTCTAGACTGTCATCTACTTGAGGCTCTAAGGATCCTGGTTATTCTCTTGAAAACGAAATGTTATGCATGTTGAATTCCTTGAGATGATGTATTCATGAGTTTTTTGTGGTTTCGAAACTGTGTTATTGACTCTCCTAGCACAAAATTTGCTTCTAAACCCTAGTAGAGTTCGACTGCTCTCACGATCCGTAGCATAGATGTTTCTCTATAAAACTTTTGGAAACAAGTTTCAACCCTCAACACTCCTCTTGGAGATCTGTGCTATCATGCCTAAGGTTAGTATCTTAACAGTGGAGTTTCTTATCTCAGCTATTTGCGTGAACAACTCAATACCCCTCTACTCTGACTCACCAATAGGTTTTTACAATTCTTAGGTTACCTAACCAACCAATATTCCTTCCTTAATTTGTATGTTTGACTGAAGATGAATCTTTATACGTGGATCACCTTATTACTCCATTCACAAAGGCTTATCTTCAATATTCTTCTCCAAATCTCAAATTCTAGGCAAGACTATACGACTTGATTATGGCGGAGCGTAAGGCACTATGTAATGAGGTTGTCTCTATTGATACCTAAGTTGCCGCATTCGAATTCGTGTTTGAATTCACCAATGATTTAATTCGGTGAAAAAATCGTTGATAAGGAAAATCAGTGATTAAATTCCGTGATTAAATTTGACTACAAGAAATTATATTACCACCCTCATATATATTAAATTCACATTTTGGTGTCTAAATAATAGTTTATTTACAAGTTAATATTATAATATATAATTTTAAGATATTGAAAATGTATTAGAATTATTTATTTTAATATATATTTTATTAAATTTCATATATAAATACATTCAATGATATGTTATATTATTTAGTATTAATAATGAATGTTATATTATTTGAAAGTTAAAAACTTTAAAATATTAAAACTTAACTTCAAAATATTAAACTGTAAAAAAATTAAACATAAACATTTTTCATGTTATTTAAAAGTTAAAATTTTAAAACGTGAAAGCTTGTTAAAATTCAAAATGTTAAAACTTTAAACATTAAAACTTTAACATATTAAAATTTAAAAATATTAAATCTTAAAACATTAAAATATTAAAACCTAAAAAACTTTAGACAAATATAAAGTTAAATTTAAGCTTTGGAAAAAAGCTCATGCTTTGGCTACTGAGTCATGAGGCTCCTGAAACAGGTCATGTCGACTTGCAAACAAGTTACGAAACTGCGGGTTGAAAAGGTTAATGGTTGATGTCTTTGCAAGTTAACTGTATTCATGCATCCTTACACAGGTTATCGATTTTGGTTAATGATGGCTCACGCAGAAGAATCCTATTATTTTCCTCATAAGGCTTGCATAATAGCCTTACAAATGGGATTTCACATTTTAGGGTTCAATGGTTTGAAGTGGACGAAGTTTAGTGCGACTTCATAGAGGTTTTATAGAACATCTCCCACAAGTGATTCAAGTGGAAACCCTAAAATGAAAAAATTAAAAACCCTAATGACGATTTACAACGATTTTTGCGCAAATTTCAACTGCGATTTACAGGCTATTTGGATTCTTAAAAAATTCATGTCCGGATGTAATACGGATAAAATCACGATTTTAAATGAATTTTTCTATGGGATTTCAAATCTTGTCTATCTTCGAATTAATGCCTTCTGATTCGGCGAAGTATGGAACTTACTTAGATTGATACAATTCATTGAACGGTTCATCGAACTCATTTGAATGTAAACTCCGACTCGAATGGTAAAACAGTTTTGGTTTATTTACCTTATCCAGTCATTATGCATTCACTTAGATTGCTTGCACATATCTCCTCTCTGATCATGGGCTTGGAGGGAGGATAACCATGAAATCTCCTTTGTTGTAAGTTGTGCATGACACATGATTCTCCATTAAACTGGTTGAGAGGTCAACCAAGATTTTCTTCTTGTGGCTTTGATGTATTCTAATGATATATGAAAACAGATACAAGTGAGGTTTAAATGGGGGCTTGTTACATTGCTGTCTAATCGAACTCTGATGGATCAAATGAAACCTCTGTTAAATACATGATTTGTTCCCACTTTGTTGGAGGCTTACATTCTTGTATTATTGACCCAATTTTTGATTCTAGTTCATTGTAAGACCTGAAGGAACTAGGTCATATTTGGTGTTTTTAGTAGGACTCTTGAAACCACATTGAATAGAACTTGTTACAAGATTTGACATCCTTTGAAATGCTCCAAGTTTGATAATTTTTGCAATTATAACCAACCTCTAAATTCTTGTTATTTTACAAAAAAAATTTGCATTTTGGTGATTAAAATGCTCCATATCAAATCTGTGAAGGTCCAAAGTTATATCCATAGCTTATTAGAATATTTACCAATGACCCCTATGGACCTATCAATTAGAACTTGGTGTTGGAAAATGTCTTTGATGTGAGCTTATTGGGGTATACTAAGAATCACCTTATTCGAATTCGTGTTCGAGTTCGGCAAGGATAAAATTTGTGAAAAAACTGTTGCTAAAAAAATCAACAATAAAATTCGTGATTAAATTCGATTATAAGAAATATACATTTACATATAGATATCATAATAGTTAATAATTTATGTTATCTAATGTTTCTATACAATAATTTAAAATTTTATAAATATTAGTTAATAAATAATAATCTATAAAGTTACAAACAATACATTAAATAATAAAAAAATGTGCCTAACTTTTAAATTTATTACATAGCTTGGACTTAATTTAATTTATCCTTACATTAATTTAAAACTATTAATAAAATAGTTAATTATTTTTACAAAGCTACAAACAATATATGTTAATTATTTTATGTAGCTGACTTCAGTCCTATGGATACTTATTACACAAGCTTCACATAGGTTCCTTGTGCGGATTTAACCATATTTGCTGATCCAAGCCTTAAAATTCACCGGTGCAAGCCAAAAATACATGCTACTCCGAGTCGATCAATGCAATTTGAGCTGCCGCAAATAAAGAGTGTTATACTCTTAAATGACGTTTCAGGGTTCGAATATATACTTACAAAAAAATTGACAAAAAGAAAATGCTAACATCAGTGAAATAAAAACATGAATGTCAATTATTTTTAACGACATTTCAAGATGAAATCGCATTTTAAAAAAATGTTACATGAAGTTCGTCAAGAATAAATTTGCGATTTCAATATTTTTTTGGTGTGCTTTGAGATATTGGCGAATTTCGAATTTCAGGCCTGAAATTCTGGCAAATGCAGATACTTGGACCGTATGTACAAACTAGCCTTGATTTAGTGCATTAAAATAGTTACTTGGTTATCAATCATCAAGGCCATTCTTAAAGTAGGGAGATGATGAAGATTGCCTTGAGATGTATGAATTCGTTGAGGGGTATCATTGGAAACAAAATATTCAAAATGCAGAAGTTTACAGCTGAAGATCACGACAGATTTTCAACAAGTGGATCCAGACGAAACTTAAAGGCAAAATGTATTGTTCTTGACTAGGTAAATGTATATTCTGTTTGAGACATCCTAGATATTGAGGGATTCCGATTTATTGGTACAAATCCACTTAATACATCAGGTTATACACTACTATTGGTATCTTTTACAAACTTAATCTGAGACATTTTCAAAACTAATCCTAGATCATTGTCTTCAAGACTCTCACTTTAGTTTGCATTCTTGTAGGTTGGCAAATGCATCGGAGACCCAATAAAGGGTTAATCTAGACTTTGCAAAGACTCGGCAACTGAAAATAAGCGAGTTTTTATAAAAAAACATCCTTTTAATTTTTTCCAACATAGAGTTAGCCAAAATATATCCCACACGAGGTCTGTAAAATGTTGGATTCCTGTTTACAAGATTTGATACAAATGAAGGGTAATTGGACATCATCATCTTCTCAGATACAGCTGATACATCTTTTGGATTCCAATTGATTATATCATTCTTGTCATTGGATTATTGTCAGGATAAATTGCCATATCTATGTAAGGATGAATAACAATAACACAATTTATGCAAAAACTTGGTATTGAACATTTAAAAATGGATTCAAAATATTTCTCCAAAAACTCGGCGACTTGCGAAGATATGGTGAGTACTTGCCGAGTATGCATACAAATGTTTTGAGTCCTCTAGGTTACTGTAACACGAGGCAACTATACTTTTCAAGTAGTCAGGTGGCTGAGATTGGACCGAAGTGGCTTGAATCTGATTGCCAGGTCATTATACAGAATGCTCATTTTCTTCATTAGTTGCCTCAAGACTAAACACATGAGGCAGATGCAAAAATCCTATGTAAATTCTCTATGTAATTAATGGGCTAAAATCAGTACTTTCCTCCTTCTTACGATATCAGACTTATTTTTCTGCATCCCCAACGGATTAGCTGAGAAAGCAACTTATTAGCACTCAGGGACCTTAACAATTGGATTCAACTTGCAATAATGTTTTATCCTTGATATTTACTATTGTATGTATATGAATGAAAGATTTTAATAGGCTTTCCACGAGACTGAGGAGTCTATGGGACCAAAAGTTGAGACTTTAAGATGAGTCTAGATTCTTTTCAATATCAGATCTTCTACTGTGAATCTCAAGCAAAATACCGCGATCTTTTCAAGTCTTGTTTCTTTGAATAACTCATTTTGTGGCTGTCCACCTTCAAGTCATTTTCGTACCAAACATGAATATCATCATAAGCTGAACACTCCATGATGAAGTGCCATTTCATCTCAACCACCCCTTTGCTGCAAAAAAGACAAGTTCTCCTTTTCCAATCCTCTTAGGGTATAGTCCATCTACCGGTTTCGCATTGAAGGTGATGCGATCCGGTCCTCAATTGAGCTATTAAAATCCTTACTTTACCCTTGATAGCTGCTTTAAGATAAGCTTTTTCATCATGCCCCCAAGTGGGGTTAAATTCTTTGATGTAATAAGCTTTCTTACGACCAATCTGCCCTGTCCACTTGGCAGTCCTAAATTTTTCTATCACATATTGTTTTATTTCCTGTTACGGCAAATTTTTAAAAAATTTGGGTAGGATACGCTTTTGGGTACGTTTTATATATATATTATATATATATATAAATTATAAATTATAAATTTAAAGAAGCATTTGCATACTTATTGAAATTTAATTCTCATACATTGCATACTTATTGAAATTTAATACTCATAGAGTTATACAACTTAAAATCATTCATAGAACATGAAAACAAAATTGAAATTTCCAATACTTTGAGAATTGAGACTTGAGTTTGTATTGATTCATAATGAGTCCTGACATAATGTTCAAAACATGATAGTAAATAACATAATACATTCAAGTTCTCAACTTCTAGAGCATATCATCTAGATGATCGTCAAAATCATCTTCATGGATGCCACTTGCAGCTCCACTCCCACTAGCTCCACTTTTGAACCCTTGTGAAGGGCTCCCTGAAAGTTCCTCATCAATGCCAAGAAGTGAAACATTGGCCAAACAAGCAGCAAAAGCTTCAAAGTCCGTGTTTTCAGGTTGGAGGTCCCAAAGCTTGTTAGGACCACTAGTATACTCTTGCGTCCTGTGGGTTAAGAGGCGCAAGTTGGAATGAACGTATACTAGATCTTCAGCCTTCTTCGATGCCAACATGGTGCGTTTGGCTGAGTGGATGAAGCCATAAGTACTCCAGTTGCGCTTTGCAGAAGAATTACTAGCCACCTGTCACAAAAAACAAAGTATTAATATTATAAATTATTAAGTAAAAAAAGAACGATATCATTTTGAATTTTAATTCGTAATTGGTAATTAAAATATCAAATAACAAGTTACAAACTTTATACCTGTGAGAGCAATTTGATCGCAACTGGTCGTAAGAACTTGGCATCATGGCCATGACAAGTCCACCACGTGATTGGATCCATGGTGGGTTTGTCACAAATAGCCTCTATCTCTCCCATGCTACCTTGTCCATTTACAAACATCAACATCTCTTGGCGGACTGCAAGTGATGTAGCTGGATCAAGAAACAACCTCCTGAATGCTGACCTCGTCCCATTTGCAACCTCGTGGTCATCATATGGTCGCTGTCTACCAGCTCTCCCAACTATTTCAGTGCTGTAATATTTGGGATTTAAAGCATAAGCAAGGAGATGCAATGGGGTGGTCATTTTGTTCCACCTTTTCACGATCACATTTTTAACTTCACTATTTTTTTCCTCAGGGTCCTGCTCTTTGGCCTGTATGATATCATGGATTTTTTCAAGCATGGAGTCAATGCCATCATATATTTCTCCAATGCAAGCATTATCTTTGTCAACAAATCGTATCATACTCAAAATAGGCTCTGTGAAACTCAACAAATATTCAACTTTTCCCCACCAATGCTCATCAAGGATCCATGATTTTATTTTTTGGGCTCTTTCTGTGTTAGATTGCCTCCAGATGGTCCAAACATTATCAATCACCATCATGCTCAAAGCACGTCTCACCTTCACAAGTCGTCTCAAGACGAGTGTGTGAGAGGCAAACCTAGTCTCAACAACCTATTAAAAATTTAAAAAGAATGGAAACAATTCAATAACAACACAATTTGAAATTGATTTAAAAATTTAAAATCAAATATTAAATTTAAAATGAATTGTTCTTTTACCTTCATCAGCTCCAACTTTGAAAATCTTCTGAATATGGCTTGAGACATGTGATGGTTGGTGACAAACATCTGAATCTCGTTTGCCTCCGTGTATATTTGCTCAATCCATGCAATTTTCCCAATCTTCTGCATCATTAAATTCAGGGAGTGTATTGCACATGGTGTCCAAAATATGTGCTCATACCTACCCTCTACTATCAATCCCGCTGCCTTGCAATTTTTGGCGTTGTCCGTGATGACTTGGACAACCCTCTGCGGACCCACTGACTCAATAGCCTCAATGAGAATATTTGCAATGAATTGGGCATCTTTTACTTCCCCCTCACAATCAACAGCCTTCAGAAACATTGGCCCTTTAGGGCATACTGCAATAATGTTGATGAGAGGTCTGTTTCTGGAGTCTTTCCATCCATCTGATATAATAGAGACTCCTGAATCAGTCCAAGAATCTCTAATTGGCTGTAGAGATGTCTGAATGTGTTGCACTTCTTTTGCCAAAAGAGAAGTGCGAACCTTATTATAGCTAGGGCTTGTATACCCCTGTGGTGCCTCATTAATGCCTCTCACCATCTGCTGCCAATAAGGTGATCTCAAGACATTGAATGGTAGTCCACATGCAAATATACACCGAGACACCAATTCATCTGCAATATCCCTCTTCTCGATGTTAAATGCTTTTTCTAATGGGCCTTTTGTTCTCTTGCTTGATGGCCCTGAGGTATCTGCATCAAAAGGGTCATCATCTGGAATAGTTTCAGCACGAGTCTCAATGAAAGGATGAAATGATGGTGTTGATGTTGGTGGTTTTCCCATGGACCTCTGCTGTAAAGAAACAGTTCTAGAGCGAGCTCTTGTTGCTTCAATGTTTGCATCCTCTTGCTCTTTTAGGTATATGGCTATGGTTTTCTTTTCCACCTTCCTACACGGTCTAATACCCGTCCCCGATGCCACAGTCAAATGAGCTCTCAAACGGGTATATGAGGATTTAAATGAGGCTTCACAATGGGGACACGTCCAAACACAGACACCACCACCGGCAACAAGCTCTGTCACTTCCACATGTCTCCATAAAGGATAATTTAGATCCATTTTCACTGACAAACCACCCGAAACATTTTCCCCCTCTCCCCCCACTGAAGCTGAACTGGATGCCATGATTGTAGGATTAATTCAATAACCTACAATAAGAGATATTTTTTAAAACATTGCTAAATATTAAAATAATTTAATTAAAAACAACAAATTGAAATACAAATTAGAAAATTAATTTGTTGACCCATACACGTCATTCTCTGATTCTGATCACCAAGTTCGCCATAAATGGTGCGAGGTGAGAGCATACACAGAGGGTAGACGTTTAAATTTTTAACAAATTCAATTTAAAACTTTAAAAATAAAAAAAAAACGAAACGTGTCAATCTCTGATTTTGATCACCAAGTTCGCCATAAATGGTGCGAGGTGAAGCATACACAGAGGGTAGAAAATTTTTAACAAATTCACTTTAAAATAAAAAAATAGAACACTACTAACTAAAAAAATTCAGTTAGTCTCTGTCAATCTTGATTCTGATCACTAAGTTCGCCATAAATGGTGCGAGGTGAGAGCATACACAGAGGGTAGACGTTTAATTACATAAAACTTCACTATTAAACTTAAAATACGGAAAAATTAATAATATATTATATTTTAATAACCGTAAAATAAATAAATTATTAAATATTAAAAATAAATTTAGATCATGATCAATAATCATGAATGATGTGTTTGAAACACATCATTCATGATATTGATCATATTCATATACAAAACATTGCTCAAAAGATTAAAAAAAAATGCCTGAATGCATGTAAAATACCTGGAAAAATCCTCCTTGATGTTTGTAGACTTGCTTCTCCTTCTCTCTTTCTCCTTCAAGCTCAATCACTCTCTCCTCCAAGCTCTTTTTCTCTCCTCCAAGCTCTTCTTTCTCCTTAGTCAACCTCTCTTTCTCTCTCTCCTTCAAGCTCAAGCAAAATATCAAATATTGAGTGTGAGAAAAAAGTAGAGGGATTGGGTGTTTATATAAGTGTTTGGGGGGGTAGTTTAGGGTTAGGTTAGATATATAAAGTTTTAAAATTAAAAAAAAATGCTTTTTTAAAAAGTTTTTTTGAAGTTCAGTTTGTAAAAGACGTGTAGAAAATGCGGGTACGGCTGGAAACGTACCCAT
Organism: Taxus chinensis; assembly: GCA_019776745.2. Classification (NCBI taxonomy): domain Eukaryota; kingdom Viridiplantae; phylum Streptophyta; class Pinopsida; order Cupressales; family Taxaceae; genus Taxus; species Taxus chinensis. The sequence continues at coordinate 379,866 of JAHRHJ020000787.1, forward strand.
AGGGACAGTACCCGGACCGTACCCTGTCCCTGTGGGTACGTTTCCAGCCGTACCCACAGCGTACCGTACCCCGTACCAGTACCTTTCCTTTCTCAGTTTTCTTCTGCTAACATTGGTATTAGAGCCCGAGGAAGCCTTGAAGGGTACGTGAGAGTGAAACAGAGTTGTAGGAAGCCCTAATAGGGCACAAACTGAAGTCGTTTTCATTTTTCACTCGCTGTAGAAGACGAAGAGAAATAAAACTCTGCTTGGTTTCGAAGTCTGTATTCACACATGGTTGCGGGCTTTATTTTCGAAGCCATACTGGGAAGTCCAGTCGCTACTTGAATGAAAGAAAGTTTGTAATTGTGCATAGTCGCGAGGGCAAATACGAAAAAGAAAAATGATTATTATTTATCCTCCAGTCGTGAGGGCAAATACAAAGAAGAAAAATGATTTTCCACAGTTGCAAATACAAAGGGAGAGGTCGTTTTCACTAGTAAGTCACATAAGTTATTCTGCAGTCGCGATTTTATGTTATTTTAGCAGTCATGATTTCCTATTTCCTGCTATTTTGACAGTCGCAAGTTTCAACAGACACGTACGCTTTTTTCTGACATGAAGAACATTTAATTGCAAGGGCACAACGTCTGGGAAGAGGGTAGTAAGTCTATTCGAAGTAGTGTTACCTGAGACTCCAGGATGGCGGGATGGCAAATTATTTCCAAAATTTGTCTTAACCTCTATGCTAGCAATTGTAATGCATTTAGAGCCTCTTTTGCAGTTTAATACAATTGTGCAATTTGCTATACAATAGTTAAGTTGTTCTGGTTTATATTTTGCCTACCTCTTTTTTTTTCTGCTATCTTGTCTTCTGTTTAATCTATATGATAAATGTGTGTGTGGATTATAGTTGCATTTGTTTAGTACACTGTGTTATTTGCAAACACAGAGTGGAAGAAGATCCATTTTTCTCTCTTGGTGCCTTGCCTTTCCTTTTATGGTGTTTTCTTCTCCCTTTCCCCTACTTGTGTTAGAGTCGATAGATTAATTATAGCGTTAGGAGTAGAGATATGTGGGAACCAGCTCTCTTTGAGGTTTGCTTCACCATGCAAGTCCCACACTTATGAAGCAATCCCATGTTGTTTTAATAGCAAACTCAGTTTGCACATTGGATGCTTTCAACCAACAACAATGCCTAGGCATCCATAGGTGTTGAAGGTGACTTCGGCATTTATTGGGTGGTTTTTAAATCCCTATGCCCTCTCTCCTCACTGTGTATCTCATGGGTACTTGAGATCCTTTAATTTATCAGTTACTCATTGCTAAATAATGAACTATTAAATTGTAAATTGGGAGTTATTGAAACTTACTATTTTTATTTTTTTATTTGTGAATAATCAATGGCATATCAAAGCCTTAACATACTAGTTTAAGAGGAAGCTCTAGTATTAATTTCAATTGTGACTTTCACTTTCTTTGGTAACCCTTCATATAGTGGTGGCTAGCTTCACAATGCTCACAACATCTCTCTGTACCTGTGGTGAAGAACCGTAGGCCCCACCAAATCCTAAAATATGGCTACTCTTTTAGTTTATTGTTCTGTAATATATTGGGAGTGAAAAATATTTAAATGTTTAAATCTTTTTAGAATATCAATTCCGTATTCTGTATTAACTTTTCTGATATTTTTTAGTGAGTTATTGTGCCTGTTGGTAATTACAATGTACTAATGACGTTCAATATTTTGAAGCTGCCACATTCCTTTAATTGATAGATGCTTGTCTTTTATGTGAATTGACACTTGTGCTTAGAAGCAGCAATTAAGGATTCTGTTCTATGAAATTTTCTGTAGGTTCTGCTGTTAGAATGAAAAAAACTTTGACTGCAAATTTATGGATATTTTATGGATGGAAAGAAAATTCTTGAGATGTACTCAGTTTAAGTGAAACTTTTTGTTTACAGGGATATCTGGGACTGCCCATCTAGTTTCACACACTAACCATCCATTCCCTTTGGCGAAGCAGGAAAAGATTGGTTCTGACGAAGTCCAGCTTCAAACAAGTTCAGAACCATTTTTGCCGATATCTAATGAACTTGTCCCGTATCAGGCAGGGTCAAGTTGCAGAGATGCATCTTCATTGGAGTATGCTCCATGTACGGAAGTATATAATCCAGGGGGAAATTATCATGAAGAAAATGATATTGATTCTTTCTCAAATCCAACTTTTAACCAACAAGTTTCCTTGGATGCATCAGCAAGGTCCAGAAATTCTTCAAAACGTGTTTTACCTTCTGTAGGGGAGTTCACTGTTCAGTGTGCAAAGTGCCTCAAATGGAGGCTAATCCCAAGTAAGGAACAATACGAAGCGATTCGGCAATGCATTCTGGAGCATCCCTGGGTATGTGAAGATGCTCAACCCTGGTGTCCAAATACATCATGTGAAGATCCAGGTGATATTGAACCAGATAATAGCAGACTTTGGGCAATTGATAAGCCAAACATATCTCAGCCTCCTTCAGGGTGGGAACGATTACTTGTCCTTAGAGGTGAAGGTTGCTCCAAATTTGCTGACGTGTATGTTTCTCATCTCTGTTGACCCTTTTAGATCTCACTTCCTAAAATAACTATGGGTTTTTCTATATTGTCTTTTCTAACTATCTTTAAGAAACTGTGGTCGTTCCACTTTATCATTTTGATTTGTAACTCACTGAATGAAGTAGTTTTTTATTTGTACCTTCTTTTAATCATGAATGTCTTTATGCTTCCACAGTCAATAAATGGCTTCCACAGTCAATAAATGCTGGAAAGAAATTTTTGGATTAAAACTGCATAAAAGATTTAAAAACAGTGGTATTTCAGGTCATTATTGATGATCTATCATCTGAATGTGTGATGAATATGGATGTTTAAAACATGAAAGCACTATAAATGAACTAAGTAGCTAGGTATGGTCCCCCCAACTCTTTGATCCGACTATTGGTTGGGTTCAGCCCAGGGTATGCACAGGTCCTGCTGAAAAACCCTGGGCATGCCTGGTGAGAACCCATTTTTTGAACTTTTTCGTACAATTCAAAACAAAAAAACATAAAATGACCCTAAAATATCCTAGTATTTAATACTTACTATTTATCATGACTTCGATTTCTACTTTTGATTTAATATTTAGCATTATCAATTCATTAGTAGTATTTTGCTGTTTTGTTTTTTCTATGAATATTATGTGATTAATTCCTATTTATTTGGCTAGATTATTTATATTTTTAATATGCTTTTTTTTTTTTAATTCTTTGTGTGGCCTTATCCAAGCCTCATTAAAGCAAAAATCTTATGTACCGGTGGAGCCAGTTCGCTGACAAATGTACATGACAAGAACTGAATCAGACCATTTAGCAAATAAATGTCCTTACAAACATGATACTGAGTTGGCATGTTATTAAACCGATAGGTGTTCTACAATGGCAGCTGGGGGTAGTGATGTTGGACTGTAATGTCCATAAGTTAACAATTGATTTTCAATCCTAAATTTGGTGTCACTTACGATTTTTTTTTTTGGCTTGCAAAAATCAATAGAATAATTGTGATACAAAGTGGTGCAATTAGATTGACACCATTTGTCACCATTCGGTGGGAAATTCACAGTGAAGGTAGTGTAGTCATTAATAAATGTGGTATCCAAAAAATCTAAGATAAGGGCCTTCAGATTGACATCTCTCGTTTTTGACATCTAAGATAAGGGCCTTCATATTGACATGCCTTCATCGCCGACTAACGCTAAAGCCATCATCCCTGGTAAAACTGGTGGCACATTTTTTATTTTCCGCTGCTTCCCCAAGCCGTTTTTTGTGAAAAGATCTTTTACAGCGTTCCTTCGCTTCAATTCAAATGTGATGCTTTTTGGGAAGTGAATGTTCTACTAAAACCGATTCACCAACATGTCAGTCACCTTGTTCAGCACAGTGTTTTCCAATCCTACTTTGAAAGAATCTTCTTTTCTAATCAATATATATGGTGGGCCACACGAGCAGGGGTTAAGACAGACACCACTATTTAGTTTTAGATCGATTGGAGAGTTTGCAGACTTGAGCATTTTATTTGGAGTGTTTGAGGAAGGAAAGCCAATTTTATATTACTTCACTTTCTTTGCGGGTTTATCAGAAATATATCTTCCACAAGGTCGTGGATGCCTTCTTGCATTAGGAAAAGCTGTATTTATCTGCCTCCTCTTATAGCCATTGGAAAGACGATCACTTCCTTCTCAAATGCTGTTCATCTGCTATTCTTATTGCTTTAGTAGAAAACAGCAGCTTTTTGTGTCAGTTAGTTACACGAAGTGGCTTACAAATAGAAGTGTGAGTTTTTTAAATCAGTAAAAGTTACAACGATTCAGCCCTGATTGTCTGTTAAAACTCTCCTACATAATGGCTTTCTGTACAAAATTTAAAAGAAAATATTATAGCAACAGCAAAGAGTTCTGACTACCAACTACGACTACATATGAGTAGACTAAATTAGAAAGCTGTTTCATAGAGTTAAAGAACCAAATTAGCATGGATTACCTATCCCAATAACGGCGAATAATTGGCATGCTTTTCAGCAGAGCTCACTCGAGAAAAATCTCACAAAAATCTGTAATCTTTCAGCTGTTAAGGGAATTATGAGCTTAGTATTTTTTCCTAGGACTGCTTTTTGTAACTTTCTTTTATATGTTCTCTTTTGTATTGGCTTCCTACTTCCAGGGCCGAATTAAAGGTCGGGAGCGCCCTAGGCAATAGTTTGAGTGGGCGCCCTCCTCAAAAATTTATTTAATATTTTTTCCATAAAGTAAATAAATAATATGTCTATATTTTTTCTATTTTTAAATTTATATCATTGTCATAGTAAAATAATAATAAAAAAATATTATTAAATTATCACGGAAGGATGAAAAATATTATGTGGATAGAAAACATTAGTCATAGGAGATGCTCAGAATGCACAAAATACTATATTTTATGCAAGGCTTCTTACAAGTCTGATTTAGCCATATCAAGTAGGTGACAAGAACTCTATCCTGAAATAAAGCACCATTTTTTTGCATAGAAACAAAAACGTTTATGTAGCTCCCATTGTTTTGTGAAGAGTCGTATTTGGACCCCTACTAGATACACTAGCAATATTATAAAAAATACATTAACCTTTTTGTAGAACAAATTACACACCTACATAATTTGGAGCTAAGAGAATGGGAAACAATACCAAAAAAATCATATGTGCTTATAAATATGTGATATTTTCTTTTACTTAGAAAATATTACAATTTTTTTTTATGTATGCATGAAATTTATGTTACTATACAATAATATCTATAAATGGGTTGATCAATATTAAGTCTTCAGAAAAATTATTTCAAAGTTACATTCTAAAATTAACCGACAAAAAGGAAAATTTTAGATTTAGGCGCCCCCTGACTGTTGGCGCCCTAGGCAACTGCCTAGTTTGCCTAAGGCTTAATCCCCCTCTGCCTACTTTTCATTTTCATTATTTTGTATATTTTTCAATTTCCATCTCCTGTATCTGAACTACTATGTTATTCTTTCTATGCTATGGTGTTTACTACCTTTGCCATCTTGCTTTAGGCAGCTGCCAACAACACAAAAATGGTGCGGGAGCTTTCGATGGGATTCAAGAATGTAAACAAAACAGAAAAACCCATATCGTAGAAATAAATACTGAGTCTGACATTATCTGGAAACTTTATATTTAATATTATGACTTTCTGTACTTATCTCCACATGCTTGTATATCACAGCAAACATGAGATGTAAATGAAAAGAAATCAATTGGGTAGCACATCCCCAAAAATAATATATGATATCATTTCTTCATAAATAACTACTTAATAAATTGCCTGATAAAGACTCTTGTAGAGTGTGAACAAAGATAGAGGTGAAGCGGTTTCAGCCAGGGTATGGTTTGATAAAATTTAATTTTGATGGAGCAGCCAAAGGGAATCCAGGACTAGCGAGATGTGGTGTATCTTCAGGGATTTCTGTGAGAAAACATTCCTCATTTTTTCCTTGGATATCAAGAAGGATACTAACCACAGGGCCAAGGCAATGGCTCTCTGAAAGGAGTATAATTGGCAGTTCTTAAAGGATGGAAGGAGCTGATCCTAGAAGGCGACTCTACAAGTAAGCCTACAATTGTTATGTACTACACTCAGATCTAGGTTGAATTTAAAGTACATAATATGACTTGGGAAAATATCTTGTAGCACTGCGTGCTTCAAATGGTGGTCCATGGGTCTGATAAATTTGACTACTAAACTGGACTGTATTAATGGTCTCTGCAGTATATTCCACGGAATCTTAAAAAATCCTGATTTGCATGATCATATCAGACCACTAAATGAATTGATCTCTTGATAAAATTATAAATAAATAGTAGTTCCGCCCTTGTGTGTGTTAGTCCTCTTGTGGATACCAAGCTGTAAAGAAAAATACCATTTATATGCTTAAAAGGAGTATCTGCTGTCACATAACAGATGCTCCTCTTATTGTAAAAATAATCTAGTCATGCCTTGCTACACATGTTGGTTGCTTCTGAAATGGGCGATAAGATTTGCTACCGTGCGCTTATGGCGGCGAGGTGGTCATTGGCTTTGAGATTCTATGAAGATGATCTACCTAAAGCAAACTCTTTACAGACTTAACAAGAATTTTCCATTATCACAAGGATTTCGTTAGGCTTGTGATAATGGAACTATGATAGAGATGCTTCTGAGGTTTTTTAATTGATGAGAGCATGAATCTGTGATCCCAGGCTGTGGACAACTGGTTTTTCAAATTTTTGCTCCTCTCTGAGGTCTGTATGCATTTTATCATTATATGCTAAATACAGCGTTTGCTTGTTTACTCGAAAATACTTGCAGTTTCTTAATTGGAACCTGTGATCAATGGCAGACAAGATTTTCCAATCCCAGCATTCATTGGAGTGGAAGATCACATGTAAAATGGAAAGCATGGTTTGTGGCCCTTACTATCCGAATTCTGCAAGTCTGTGGATAAGAAAGCGAGTTTCAGACTTTTTGCAAGGATATGTTTTATTGGTATGGTGGAGAATGTGGTTTAATAGGTTCATGATGATCCTCAGCACAGAGTATGTGGCCACTCCTTTAAAGTTGGGCTTGCAGAGGGCTTTCTGTGGTTTCCCTCTTTTACTTTGTGAAGTGGCTCTTTTTGATAAGCTGATGAAGGCTCAAAATGCTCGACTATGGGTTGTCATGACTGCAGGTGGAATGGTTTTCGATGTTGCACAGCAGGTATTCTCAGCATGTACTAAACAAGTCAGATATCGTCCAATGTGATGGGTAAGATAGATTGTACATGAAGACCAGTACGGTTAGATTATTTACGTATTTTTTTGGTGGTATTTCTCTTGATTTGGAGCAGACAATTCATACATTACCATGATCATATCTTGAGAGTTAGGTGAAAGCACTGAACAAGGGGCAAGCTGAACTGCCTGAGAGGCTGAACATGGCTCTCTCCTGAGAGGCTACTTTTGACACTCCATCAAGTTGCATGCAAAATTTTATGACGATGATTTGCCTTTTAATGTTAAATTCGGAATGTTAAGTAGATTGATGGACTTAGCTGTGTTAGCATCACATGTCTTAGTAAGATAATATCATTTTTGGTTTAAGAAGGCGGCTTGTGTAATTTGCCCCCTGGTCAATACTCTCTAAATCAGCTATTATGTGATCGATCATGAATTAAGACTGCTGAAAAAAATGATCACCTGATTGACGGATAATAGATGTAAGTTTTTATTTAGAATATTGGTACTCGATTCTTCTGTTCATCCTAATAATAGGTCACAAAGAATGATCCAAAAACACATCGATCTAACACACTGTATTATACAGTTTTATCTAGAAGCACTCATGTTGAATTCATACTTGGGTTTGAAGGATATGCATTCCTAAGTTAGTATTGTTTGTCATGACAGTGGTAGTGGTTGATTTGAGGATTCACTTGAATGGTAAGACTATTGTTATAGCATAAGTTAGCCCATGGTTGGAAATGTTAGATGTATTTAGCTACAGGCTCTTTTTGTGTGGTATTATAATATGCCTTTGGTAAACAATTAGCCAACATGCTAGGCATATCCGGGTTGAGAACTTTACACTAAAGACCATTTATGTTTTAAAGATTTGAGGCTCTTTACTAGTTATCATAAACTTAAAAAGAAATTACTGCACAAAATCAGAATTAATAACAAATAATTCAAATAGTCCATATTTGACTCTTTACCTTTGTAAGCTAAAGGTGTTAGGTAGATAGAATGATAGATAGAGTGCTTGCATCATAGCTAACCATGCTATGTACTTCTGACAATCCTAAGCAGATTAAGTGATGGATAAGATCGTGAATGCAAAGTCTTGTACTATGGCTAAAGAGATATACGAGTGTGGAAGGCTTTTAGTGATCTCTCACATTTACACAATTATTTGTGGTTGCAGTTTCTCTTGCGACATGAAGTGAGTTGGGATTTGTTCTTGCATTGGAAACAATGAAGCTTAAATCTTTTGTTTTGTGCAAGTGTAATCTTGTCTTTTCATACCTATATTCCTTTTCTTGTTTCTATTTATCAGTTAAACTGCTACATGGCTATTGGCTATTGACTTGACTACAGGGGCTTGAAACTTTATTTCCGCATTCAAAATTTGTTATTGTATGATTGAACATCAGAGATTTGTTGAAGGGAACGATAGTTTGTTCTTTTTCTTTCACACACATCATTGTCACGCTACATGATTATTGCACCACACGTGGTGATGGTAGTGTAACCACCTAATGACTACCCTAACTTCATATTTTAGTTTTTACTGTGGTCTATAGCAACAAGGTTCAAATCGTTCGATAAGTTCAGTTAAAACAATAAGTTCATATGGTAATAAACAGTGTGTTTCTTTAATCAAAACCATAATCTACTAAAAAGAAACCCATGCAATAAACTGTGTTGTTTTGTAAATCATTTAACCTTAATTTTTTATTTCATCAACCTAATTGTAAAATTAAGTTCTTACAGATTACTTTAAATTAGGATTTTTCAAAGTTGGATTGATATCTCTCACCATGTTTTAGATAGATGTATTTAAGATATATATAGGGACAAGGACCCTGTCACTGTACCCACATCTTCTGGTGTCTATAGCTTTATATATTTATTGATTGTATAGCCTTACCCTTATTCATTTACTCCTGTATACTTATTTCAAATGGGAACACTGTCCCCTTACCACCATGTGTTGAGGTGACTGATATTTACAGTTGGCTGCTCTGTTTAGAAGATATTCTTTTTAAATGTTTAATCTCCATTACATGTGCAGAATTTCAAGAATTTGCCTGTTTTTCTATTGTTAACACAGACTATGATTTGCCTCCAAAACAAGTGCACAGTGCTCTTCCCGATTTTCTATGCCATCACCAGACTTGAGAGAGCAGATACAGGAAAAACACAAAACACAGATTCATAGCTCATTCAAACGTTTTTATTTTTGTTCTGAAATTAGAGACTTTATCTTCTTTGGAAGTCCGATTCCAATCAGATTTAAGGCAACATCCTTGGGAGGTGTGATATTCAATTTCATTGACTAGTGGGATTTGCTTTAGAGCATTATGCAATTTGATAATTACTGCCTGGTTTATGTTAGGAGCATTACATCATTGCTAGAGGCTTCTCAGTATAAATCCAATTGGAAATTAACTTGAGGATCATCACAACTGTGTGACCATACCACTCCTATTAGACCTTGATGAGAAAGACACAAAATTCCTATGTTGCAGGGATATGGATATGGGCACGGGTTCGATACACGGATACGTCAATTTTAAAAAACCCTTGGGTACGATACATCTTGGAAACGTCCGTACATAAATTTTAAAATACACACACACACACACACACACACACACTCATTTTACTCAATTTTTAGTCCATAAAAAACTGAAATAGTAATACAAAACTTGAATCGATGTTCAAAACATTCAATATACGTAAGACTTTACATGTTCATTGATCATGTGGCTGCCATACATATGATATACGAATATCATGTCAACATGAATACAAACATAACTTGAAAAATATTTTAGGATCAATGTTCAAATTCTCAAAACATACAATATACTTAAGATTTTACATTTCATCAATCATATGGCTGCCATACATTTCATTGATTTTAGCTTTTTGAAGTGTTTAGGGTTTAATATTTTATTCATTTAAATGTTAGGGTTTGCTTTTTTGCATTTACTAAGTCAAAAAATAAATTAAAATTACCTGTGGGTACGTCTCTGGATGTACCCGGGAAGAACCCGGACATACCCATCACATATCCGTACCTGTACCCTGACATATCTGTATCGGATACGTATCAGGGAGGGTATGGGGGGCTGGGGGATGAACCCTGGCAACAGAGCAAAATTCGTTAGGAACTACTATGCCATGTCCCATAACTATTGAATTTTGGACTTCGAAGTCCTCGAGAGGATAAACTTTTGGCATCAAGACCAGTAAATATTTGAAAAGCCTTGTATTGAAGGGCCTTCACCACTGTCTTTATCCGAAATAAAGCTATTCTTCAGCATTTACTGAGTCTTGTTTTCTCGCCTAAGTTTCCTCTTCTTTTTTTTTGTGTGTGTGTGTGTATATTTGGGTACCATTAAGCTCTTATTTAGCTTATTTCCTACTAATATCTTTTCTACAATCTCAACAATTTTTTTGTTATTTTGGGTGATCATATAATTTAGTTTCATTCTAGTTTCCTTGTGTTGATTGATAACCAATTGAGCTCAACTCTGTTTTTTTTCCCTAAATCTATCTTGCTGATTTCCTATGGTCTTTTCAAATGGAAAAGGCATCATTGCATTTCTGAAGTAGATGGTTTTTTATTATCACTGGAGTCTTTTAACAAACAAAATCTTCGAGTCGTAAAAAATTCAATTGATTTTCATTTTCTTAACTGAAAGAGGTTTACCGTAAGGTTACTGTTACTTGCTATGTGTTTCTAGATGTTTAGGGTGCGCTTGTTGGAATCAAATACTTTCTTGTACCTTCTTTTAGCTGCAAGAAACTGATTTAGATTTGGCTTTCTCATCTTGGCATGTATGTATGTGGTTTTTTGAATTTTACATGATTCCATTGCAAGCTTTGAAAATGCTGCTTCACTTTTATCAAATCCCTTGTGCTTGAGTGTGTGAAAGGTTCATATACTGGTCTTCTAAACAGTGAAGAATGTTTTTTTCTTATCAAGTTCTGTTTTATTTCAACCAAAAAAACTATATACGACTCTTACATATGCATCTCGAATAGTCCTTGGGGCTGTGAAGGTTGAGTAAGATCTGTAACTGGATTGTCTGCAGTTTAATGTTGGTGGTTGTATTTTCTGAATCTCAATAAGGTTGATGATCTTATGATTTGAGAACATGGATTTGCTATGATTTTGGTTGACAATATCATGATGCATCAGTATGCTATTTTGGTATATACAGTGGGGTCGTACTTGTCTAATACTATTTAATAATTTATATCTACTGGCAACCACAGGTACATGCCATGGTTAGACATGATTGTTTTTTTAATGTGGCCAATTAATAGATAGGACACTCTATATGAACTTTGTTTTTTGTTTAATTTCATATTTGTGCATTACTGGTTGAAATCGTATCCTCTTTATTCTCTAGAACCAACTCAAAATTTGAAAGCCATGTTGTTCTGTATTTCACTTAAATGGAAATTTACAGGGTTTTATATTGTATCAGGTACTATGTTACTCCATCTGGAAAGAAATTGCGGTCAATGGTGGAGATTGATAGGTGATATATTCATGCTACTTAATTGCATTATTTGATTATTTGCTATGTTATCAGGTTCTATTCTTCTTAGACAAGCGGGTCTGTTCTTTGTAAGCTATGTCAATTGAAGTCAAGGCAATCTCCTTTCATGCCATAGATCCATCTTGTATGTGTGAAGCCAGGTCTTCTCTGCTTGGTCATAAGCCCATTTTTTGAAACTTAGGCCCTACTTTGCATGCACATACCTGCTCCCTTATTTTAAAATTTAATGTAACAGCTCTTTTCACAAGCCTCAGCAACCTACTAATACTCGGAAACAAAGTGTGCTCAGACTGTTCAAAAAATTACCTCACTGTTTTATCCTTTGTGATTGTGTTGTAAGCTATATTCTAGTTTCTGTTAACTATGGCCCCAAGATCTTAGTGCTTTTTTGACTGTGGACACGTCTTTATGCAGGTTCTTGAGCGACAAAATACCACTGTTTTATCCTTTATGATTGTGTTGTAAGCCATATTCTAAAAGTTTCTGTTAACTATGGCCCCATGATCTTAGCACCTTTTTTGACTGTGGACACATCTTTATGCAGGGTCATAAGCCCATTTTTTGAAACTGTTCAAAAAAGTGTGCTCTGACTGTTTAAAAAAATACCTCACTGTTTTATTCTTTATGAGTGTGTTGTAAGCTATATTCTAGAAGTTTCTGTTAACTATGGCCTCAAGATCTTAGTGCTTTTTTTGACTTTGGGCACGTCTTTATGCAGGGTCATAAGTCCATTTTTTGGAACTTAGGCCCTACTTTGCATGCACATAACTGCTCCCTTATTTTAAAATTTAATGTAACAGCTCTTTTCACAAGCCTCAGCAACCTACGTATACTTGGTCACAAAGTGTGCTCTGACTGTTCAAACAAATACCTCACTGTTTTATCGTTTATGATTGTGTTGTAAGTTATATTCTAAAAGTTTCTGTTAACTATGGCCGCAAGATCTAGTGCCTTTTTTGACTGTGGACATGTATTTATGCAGGTTCTTGAGCGACAATCCACAGTATGCAATGGCAGGTGTTACCCTTTCTCAATTCTCATTCCAAATTCCGAAGCCACTGTTTGATGGTTATGTGAGAAAACGTACTACTAGTGGTACATCTGATGCAAATCAGATGAAGAGAATGAGAGAGATCTCAGATATGGAAAGAAATCTTAATACTACACAAGGTGTGCAAGCTATTTTGTAATCTATTATGTAGAAACGCCTCGAGTTTTGTGACATTCAAGGGATAACATTTTGATTCCAGCGATACTCTTAGTACACTGTTTTATTGAACTAATTAGTACTTAAAGATACCGTGTAATCTAAGTCGAACTGTTTTTTAACTATCAAATCTGTTAATTCAGTGAAACCCTTAGCATGGAGGAAGCCTGAAGCAAGCTCTAATTTGGGGATGAGTTCATCATTGTTTGCTAATGGTCATTTTGATAGATCTAGTTACAATTGTTCAACCAATTCAGGTATTTCAGAGTTCCCCAATAAATAGTTTCTGTTTGTATAATATATTTTAGTACTAGTCAAGGAGTGATGTTTTTTCAATTACAATGCAGATTTACGAAGAACTTTCTTTCCGCAGATATCAAAGAAAAAACGGTCAGGTCATACGAGACCTAAAACCATAGTGACAAACTGGAATCTCTATCCATAGTAACACCATCAAAGTTTTCTATTGTTTTTGTTGTATAGCCTGTGCTTATTGCAACTTTATGGTATTTTTGTATTGACACACTTCGAAAATATATCATTTTTCTGTTGAAAATGAATGGAGAAGAAAATATTTCTTAAGATGACTTTAGGCTGTAGCTTTCCAATTGAGATGTTTGTTGAATTAATAGTTACCAATGCAGAACGGTTATATGTATTCCCTTAAATGTGACTTGGGGATTTTGGTTTAGATAATGCAGTGGGTTTCAGCGTGCAGATGCATAATGCATCCATGAGATCTATCTTTGCAAATAGCAATTTTTTTGAAGAATATATGATTTCTCGAAATGGAGTCTGTTCAGAAGCACGAAGATGAAAAGCATTGCTGAACAAAGAAATCATCTCATTTTGGCCTAATTGAGTATCCGGCAATTCCTATTCCATCGGAAAGACACACATCTTTAGACAACATCACTTTGATTTTATCGCTAGAAATCTCCATTTCATGGAAGGTAAGCATGTGCAGATGAAGGAAAGGAAGCGGTGCTGAGTATAGGAAATGTATTTGTTACTGTGCTGAGTGAGTGGACCAATACATTGTTGGGTCAGGTTAGAATAGCGATAAATGACCTGGTTTAAGTGCAGGAAACTTGGCAGAGAATTGGTTGTACATACAGATTTTACAGCAAATACCAATATATCGATTGGCAAATAATGGATTAAATTTAAAAAAGGAATACATTGATGCTTTCCAATGATGTAATCAATGCAATTCTAAGCGACTAATGTTTGCAGGCTTCTCTTAGTTTTGAATGGGCAAATAAGATCAACTTGAAATCATTTATAATAACAAATACCAATATAAGTTCTAGATAAGATATTTCATCATAAAGATTGTACCAATATATATCATTTGGCCAATAATGCGTTAATTTTTAAAAAATAACGCATGGAACTTTTTACACTAATCCGGAAGAATATGATTGCCTTAGTGTTGATGTCACCTACATTTAGGCGACGTGAAGGATGAACCCATTGATGTCCATATGGGAGTGTGTAGCTCGGAAGGGAAAATTTTAATATCAATGAAAGGTCGTGGTCAAAAGCGTGCAAGGCAATTGGAAAGCTTGAATCCAATATCTACTCAAGTCTGATAGATGCAGCCATTTAATGTAGGGAAGATCACATTGAAACAAGGTGACCAAGTTAGGTGCGAGGTCGAGCCGATACCCAAAACTATTGTGGGAGGTAAGCCAAGAAATGTGTGGAATTCCAAGTGAAAATTCCCGATCCTGTCGCAACTTGATTCGAGGTCGGGGTGGGGTGGCTTGCCTAATATCTATACAAGCAACTCTTCGTATTCAAATGAACAGATCTTGCATTTTCAATGTAAATATTTACACTATAATGGAATATTTTTCTGTTTCACAACCTGAAATCCCACAAACATATATGAAAACCCTCTTAAAACCCTCTAGAATGCTCATTCAGTGATAAAAAAATTCTATGAAAAATTGGAAAATAGATCCTATTTTATTTTATTTTTGAGGTATGAAAACTATGAACACGATGGATTGAAAACTTTAGAAAGAGTGTACTAAATGGAGATAAAAAGACGATGCATATGAACGGTGGATGCCAATGGGTTTGTTGCGAGGTCTAAGGTATCCACTAGTTACATTGACAAATATGCAAGAAGAATGGGCGATACAAACTCCAAATTCTACACAAGGTCTGTGGTATCCGTTAGTCCTTTGTTTGTACCGCTTAACTTTACAAAAAATGGATGACACATAGACAATGGAATATGGGTTTACACGAGGTCCAATTTGCTCGCCGTTGACATTGCCTAATTTGACAAACGAAGCATGAGTGAGGTGAAATATAGAGAGGCCTCTTTCGAGAACTTACTCTTATACTAAAGGTGGGTTACCCCATATTTTAAAAAGATAGTATACACTCAATAGAATTCAAATCAACATATAACTATTAAAAATGTTACAAATATATAGAGCTAGTTATTCTAACTCGTATAACCACTAACACTAATCTAGGATAGTTTTTCTAATCACCTAGATTTTCTCCTAAAACCATCTCTAAAATCTCTCACACCCTAGATTCTATCAACCTTCGCTAGAATCACTCACTTAAATCCTACATGAGTTGTTTTTTGCAACTCAATTACAATATTACTATATGCTTTACATATTATTATCCTACACACAAATATACGCTCGCAAATGTGCCCATGTTAGGACTAATTCCTAACATTATGAACACGTGATGGGGTGGATTGACTAGGCATAGGTTCACTGGGTTGTGGCATAATAGCCTTAGTGTCATGGATTTTACTTGATTCTCCAACCACATATGTATGTAGCTTATTAAGAGAGATACATTGTGATGGAGGGTGTGATAATAGGCTTATTAGAAGTAAATTTCTTATTGTGCAATACTTGAAAGGTTCCATAATATGTTGTGATATTATATTTATAGTAATTATGTACAAATTTGATGCATTGATGAAGAGTATGGAATGTATTTTATAGCATGGATCTATGGACGATCCAATATGAAATTATAATGAAGAGACATTTTCTATAATATGAAATGTGGTGTGGACCTTTTTAGGGCCAAATAAATACATTTGAATTGATTTTACCAATTTTAGGTTCATGATATATTATCAAATCCTTCAACAAAAATAGGATTATTATCAATAGTCCTCATGGAGATAACCCATTTGGTAGAGCAAAGATTTGGGCAAAACAATTATATGCAAATACATTATCAATTAGTATTATTTTTATTTAGAAAATCATGAATCCATGCAATAACAAGTAGGGGTAGCCATTGATCACTAATATTCTTAGGAGGTGACATTTTAGTGAGCAAAATTAATATCCCTATCCATGTTTTCAAATGTGTTCATGATAGAATCAAAGGAAGAGGGTTTTATATTTTTAGGGAGAGAAGTAGATTGTAATGTCTCATATACAATGTCCTTGTAAAAAGGTGACTTTTTGAGTAGTTCTAAAATGGATACCTTAGCAGGTGTATTGCTCAATCGATCCACTATGCCATAACCTTTGGTGGAGAACTAGGTCTAGAAGAAGGAAAAAAGGATGGTGGAGGAATAGGTTGGTTAGCCCCAGCGGGTGGTTTTCCAAATATTTTATAAACCACATGGTTATAGATCCCAAAATAAGCTTGGGGAAAAGAGTGGAGGTGGGATGGTAGTTAGAAAGAATCTTCATAACAAGGGAGGTGTGGGACAAAAGGTTTCATGAAAACCCTTTTAACGTTGGTAGTGGTAGGATAACTTTGGGTTGAACATTGATATAATCAAGAGTGGATTAAGGGTTTACAAAAATAAATATTGATATTTATTAGTGAATGGATATTTCTCATTTCCCTCATGATGAGGAGAGGTATGGACTTGGTTCACGGGATGGTATCCTAACCCAACTTGATGGAAGTGAACAGTAAATCTCATCTAAGCTTAGTAAAAAAAATTATGCTGTAAATAGGCAATTCATGAAACAAAAAATGAGAATAACCCTCATATTAGGATAATTTAATCATTCAATAAATAAAAAAATAAAAAACCCTAGGGTTTTGTAGTAGGAGGCATGATTCAGATTAAGGTGACCTAGGCCAATAGGTTAAGGATTTGATCAATACGTGGGTTCACTAATGATTACACCTAGAAAAAACAAAAAATTGTGAGGAAGGGGATATGAATTACTCTACTTAATTCATATTAGGGTTAGAAATAGGATGTATTTTCATATTATTAATTAATAATTCATACCATAATATACATATATAGTAATTTAAAAGATACACCTTGTTGGTTTACTCAGTAACTGGCGTCAGAATCAAAGGGTAACCGTCACCGGTTAGGGTAATCAGTGTCGGTCAGCATCAGGGTAACCGACATTATATTTAACTCACTATGGAATTTAATAACTATGGGAATTTAATCTAGATTTTGTTTTAAAGTTGATTTAAAGGATGTAAATGCATGGCTAAGGTGCCCTAAGTTTGTCTAAGCTTATATAAGCTAGAAAACTAGGGTTAGAAGGTGTTAGGAATGAGAAAAGAGAAGAATTGAGCTATCCTTGGTTAAAAGGATGAAGAAGAAGAAGAAGAAAATTCAGATTGCATGAAGATAGGATCTTTCATAGAGAGAAGATGAACAGAAGGAAAGTGCAGGTACACTATTGGTGAGAAGATGGTATTATCTTCTACTGTATTTCCTTTGTATTATTTAGTCTCATGTAATGGCTTGCATAGTATGCAAAGCACTTAGTGTTTCTTCTTGTTAGATCCACAGGTTGTTGTGAGATCTTGTTATTGCTCATTCTTGTAGATCCACATGTTGTGAGATCTTGTATTACAAATCCATGAGATCATGATGTATTGTTGATCCATAGGAATCTAGTATTGTAGAGGAAGTTGTCTTCATGTTTGCACAGGTTGATGCAGTGATGGAGGAGAGACTTACTTCTTGGTGCATGGTTACAGTTGCACATTGGTAGACCCTTCTAGAGGTCTTGTTTGCAGATTCACAGTACAGTGAGAGCTTGGTTGCATAGTGGCAGATGCAGGGTAGCTTCAGGTATGTGAGATCTGGTGGTGTTTCAGAGGCACGGTTGTAGTGCACTCAGGTAGATCTGGTTAGAGATCTAGAGGAGACACATGTGGTGGTATGGAGGCACGGTTTAGTGTACTCAGGAAGATCTGGTTGGAGATCTGGGAGGAAGAGATACTCTTGTAGAGATACATGTACTCTTGTGCAGAAGAGTTGGTTTGTAATCTCTTGTTATATTATATATATGAGATCTCTATCTTTGGTGGATGTAGCCCACATTGGGTGAACCATGGTACATGTTGTGTTATGTGTGTGTACTTTTGTGTGATTTGGATTATTCTTGTTTATACTTCCACTACTGTAGATTTTGTGGGGATTGTTAGATCTGTATTTGCATGTTTTGGATTTGATATTCTATAGTTGCAAATGTTTCCACATAGACCCATCCCCAACAACTGGTATCAGAGAGGGTTGTTAGCTTGGTTATTTCAGAGCAAGGGTTTGCTTCATGGTTTTGTTAGTGGTTTACTGACAGGTGTATGAGAGTAGGGTTTGTTTTTCCTGATGTGAAAATCACAGGAAGAGATTGAATCTCAAGTGGGAGCTGGAAGAGTAAGGTTGCTAGAAATTACAATGACCAGCATCGGTTAGGTGGAAACCGACGTCGGCAGGGTGACCGTGGTGGTTACAGGGTGACCGTGGTCGGTTTACTGGTCAGTTACAGGGTGAAGCCTAGGTTTTAAACAGAAAATCACAGATCTAAAGAAATGGAGAGATGCATGGAATGTATCTTGTTTGCTGAGGTGTCCCTAGTTCTTGGAGGCACAAGCATGGTGGTCAGATTACAGATCTGGGTTACAGAGGTATGGTTTTATCTTGGTTTTGCAGTGCTTTACATTTTAATTGCACATGCATGGTTTTGGATTACAGATCTAGACAGAGAAAAGGAGTAGGTATGCATCCTTGGTGCAGTTAGATGCACAGGCTTTGGTAGAGAGGTTGTAACATAGAATGAAGATGGGGCTTCCATCAGAGAAGCATGTACTTCAGTTGAAGATGTGGTTGAGTATCTTGGTGCTGGTAAGGTGATGTATTTCATCTTGATGCAATTTATTGCATGGTTTATTATCGTAGTGGTTTTGTACGATTTGGATGCTTCTTGAAATGACTGGCTCAGCTCAACTATCGGCTTCGGTCGAAGTAGGCACCTGGTGTGGTGTTCTATGCCAAATTGTGTGGTGTTGGGTTCATTCTAGCAACATCGACATCGGTCTGAGAACCAAGGTCGGTCACAGAGGAACCGGTATCGGTCAGCTAACCATGGTCGGTTAGGAGATGATTGTGGTCGGTCTCTGTGGCAACTTATCTGTATAGGGTTTTTTGCAGCAGGAGAGGGAAGATGGTTTTTTGTCCTAGTTTGGAGGATCGAGTTTCTTGCACAGAGTGTACATGGCAGAGATGGTGTAGATCACTTCATGGTTTAGATCAGAAAGAGGATGGAGTTGGCTTGGTTAGTCCATTGAGACTTTGAGTCAGGTATCTCTATATGATTCATGTTTTATTTCTTTCGTTTGGAGCAACTGATATTATGTTTGGATAGTGTGCACAGATTTACACCATGTTTTTTGGTGTTGTTTGACTTTTATTTCCCGGTTGTGTGGAATCTTGAGGACAAGGGTTTCTAGTCTAAGGATGAGATCCTCAATGAAAATTCATGATTAGACACAGTTGCAGGTAATGAGAGATGTTGAGTACACATGGATGGAAAGAAGGTGATTCACCTACTTCACAAGAAGTCCAAACTTCTGTGATGTAGAAGTATTCTCAGAGAAGAAAGGGAATCAATTTTATAGTTCTTTCATCTGGTTTTATTTCTCACTAACATATTAGCTTTTGAGCTTGGTGTTAGAGGTAGTGCAGGGGATTTCGTGTTTAGTGGGAGCAAGCCATGGTTGTTGGCATTGCAGGATTGGATACATGATGCACATGCAGAGTGAGAGGAGATTGCTACTATTCAGAGTGGCAGGAGGCACAAGTTGGTTTTGGAGGGTAGTTATAGATTTGCAGGTATTTTGAGTTTATTGCTTTGTGATGTCACTTCTGGTTTATTTTGTGGTGCCTGGATATTCCTTAGGGAAGGCAGTTGATGGTTGATTCAGCTAGTTTTAGATGATAGAGCAATTTTCAGAGTTTGAAGGGTGAAAAAGGAGAAAATATGCTAGTTACAGAGACTGGTGTCGGTTAGGGTTAACCGTGGTCGGTCATTTATTAACTATGGTCAGTCAGGTAATGATCGGGGTTGGTTAGGAAATCATGGTCGGTTTGGTCACAGGTTTGACAACAATGTTTATTTACCATTTTTAGATGGTGCCCTTGTTTTGCTTTCATCTTGGTTGATTGTGCAAAGTATGTTGATGACATGTTTGTTGGTATTTGCACTTGGTATTAGTGGCATGGTTTAACATGGATGTTTGTTATTGACATTGATGAGCACAAGATTCATATTCAGCTTTGGAGTTAGTCGGTGGCAGACTTGGAGCTTCTGGAGAGCCTGGTGATATGGATGGATGTACATGGTGAGTTTGTACATGTGGATAGATTCAGTTTTGTGAGTCTATGATGATGCAGATGTTTGATTTGCACATGGATGCCTTGAGCATGAGTAGGGGTTGTATTTCCTCTTGATTACTATGTTACTCCATGGGAGATGTTATCTACAGATGATTGTCTTGGACATGCTAGTTGTTTATGCAGGGTTGGATTTGCAGATTGCAGTGTTTGGATTCTTTGAGTTATGCAGGTTTGTGGATTGATCACCCACTGTTGCAGGTAGAACTCATTTGGGTTGTCTTTACCCAGGATCTTGTTTTTCTTTCGCATATTCCAGTTTGACTTGTCTTGGTCAGTTGCATTGGTGGTTGCATGGAGACATGGATAGATGGATGGAGAACATGGTTGGTTTTACAGGTATGGCTATGGATGCAAGTTGAAGCTCAGTACTTCAGTTTGAGTGGGAGCTCTTACAGGTGTGTTAGTCATGGTGGCTTGGTTGCATGAGAGGCTTGGAGTTATGATTCAGTGGGAGCTTGATGTATGGATAGCTCGTGTATCACGGATCAGAGTAGTTTCATGTAGGTATATGGTAAGTCACGGGTTTGTTATCTTCTTGGTTTTAGAAGATGGTTTAATCTTCCTGATTTTATTTGAGAGAATTGTTGATATAAAGAATAGATGGTCTTCATGGTATGTAGAGGATGGTGATGTATAGGTATAGGTACAAGTTCAACAATTTATCTCCAAGTGGGAGATTGTTAGGATTGTGGAGTTGAATTGCTTCATAGATAGCATGATTTACACCTTGTTGGTTTACACAGTAACGGTCAGGGTAATTGTCACCGTCAGGGTAACCAACGTTGGTCAGGAAACCGGTCTAGTTCAGGGTGCCACTGGTTCTATGTGTGAAAGTTTATATTTAACTCACGAGAATTTAATCTAGCTTTTGTTTTAAAGTTGATTTAAAGGATGTAAACATGGCTAAGGTGCCCTAAGTTTGTCTAAGCTTATATAAGCTAGAAAACTAGGGTTAGAACATAAGGAATGAGAAAAGAAGAATTGAGCATATCCTTGGTTGAAAGGATGAAGAAGAAGAAGAAAAAAAAAACAGATTGCATGAAGACAAGAGCTTTCATAGAGAGAAGCTGAATAGAAGGAAAGTGTAGGTACAATGTTGGTGAGAAGATGGTATTATCTTCTACTGTATTTCCTTTGTATTGTTTAGTCTCATGTAATGGCTTGCATAGTATGCAAAGCACTTAGTGTTTCTTCTTGTTAGATCCATAGGTTGTTGTGAGATCTTGTTATTGCTCATTCTTGTAGATCCACATGTTGTGAGATCTTGTATTACAGATCCATGAGATCATGATGTATTGTTGATCCATAGGAATCTAGTATTGTAGAGGAATTTGTCTTCATGTTTGCACAGGTTGATGCAGTGATGATGAAAGAGACTTACTTCTTGGTGCATGGTTGGTTGCACATTGGTAGACCCTTCTAGAGGTCTTCCTTTGGCAGAATTCACATTACACTATGAGAGCTTGGTTGCACATGGAAGATGCAAGTAGCTTTCAGGTATGTGAGATCTGGTGGTTATGTTTAAAAGGCACGGTTGTAGTGCACTTCAGGTTGAGGATCCATAATTAGAGGCATGTTTAATTATCACCATGGTTGAGATGAGAGATCATCATGGGAGGAGTGGTGGTATGGAGGCACTGGTAAAGTTAGTAATTTTTTGTTATAAATTATGATATATGATCCTATCTTCCTTTAACATAGCCCACATCGGGTTTACTCAACCAAAACATGTCTCCCCTATGCAATGGATTTGGGAGGAAGAGATACTCTTGTAGAGATACATGTAATCTTTGCAGAAGAGTTGGTTTGTAATCTCTTGTTATATTTATATATGTAAAGAACTAAGTGTCTCTTCTTGTTAGATCCACAAGTTGTTGTGAGATCTTGTTATTGCTCATTCTTGTAGATCCACAGGTTGTTGTGAGATCTTGTATTACAGATCCATGAGATCATGATGTATTGTTGATCCATAGGAATCTAGTATTGTAGAGGAAGTTGTCTTCATGTTTGCACATGTTGATGCAGTGATGGAGGAGAGACTTACTTCTTGGTGCATGGTTATAGTTGCACATTGGTAGACCCTTCTAGAGGTCTTGTTTGTAGATTCACAGTACAGTGAGAGCTTGGTTGCACAGTGGTAGATGCAGGGTAGCTTTAGGTATGTGAGATTTGGTGGTGTTTCAGAGGCATGGTTGTAGTGCACTCAGGTAGATCCGGTTAGAGATCTGGAGGAGACACGGGTGGTGGTATGGAGGCACGGTTTAGTGTACTCAGGTAGATCTGGTTGGAGATCTGGGAGGAAGAGATACTCTTGTAGAGATACATGTACTCTTGTGCAGAAGAGTTGGTTTGTAATCTCTTGTTATATTATATATATGAGATCTCTATCTTTGGTGGATGTAGCCCACATTGGGTGAACCACAATACATGTTGTGTTATGTGTGTGTAATTTTGTGTGATTTGGATTATTCTTGTTTATACTTCCACTGCTGTAGATTTTGTGGGGATTGTTAGATCCGTATTTGCATGTTTTGGATTTGATATTCAATGGTTGCAATGTTTCCGCATAGACCCATCCCCAACTTGCATCAAAATGTTTCACATGTGTCCTAGGTGATACATGAAAACTACCATGTATTGCTCCAGGATTCATCACTGAAAGCTCCATCAATTGCTATCCTAGTCTGAGAGATCTCAAGTTGCTTGAGGAATTTTTGTAAGTGTCGGGTGCAATAAATAAGTGACAAAAATTTGGTGATATAGGATAAATTGCAAGTATATTTTTGTATTGAGGTCAATCTCATGAAGATTTTGTTATCAGCCCAATCAATGAGATCATTGAATTGACCAAAATGACTATTGGAAGTGTTCCCCTTTAAGCAATCATCCAACAAAGCACTAAATTATTAGATCTCATAGGATGGAGAAATCACTTAAGAAAATATTTGCGATAAGTCTTCCCCAACTACATTCTTAAAGCTACACAATGTAGAAAATCTAATGATTGCATCCAAATCTTCAAGAGATTATTCAACACCATCAACAACCTCTTTTAGGAACCATTATTACCTCCATTAAGAGATCATGATCATGCAATTAAATCTGGTTATAAGAAATATTACGCTCATGATATTAGATCATGTAGGTCCACTATTGAATTGTTAGCTAACAAAAGTAAAAAATCACCCCAAAAAGTTGGTAAACGAAATGCTTGACTCGGTCAATTGTTTGTCCTTATAAAAGTGCATTATGGGTAGGATCTTCCACCTAGTTATATTATGTATCTTAAAAAAGGACGAATGTAATGCATAATATACGTTAAACTTAGAGGAAGCTCAATAAGATCACTCTTAAAGTAAATTTCACATTCTTATCATTGTACAATTATTTGATTAATCTGATTGGTGATGTTTTCTTTTCTAAGTATTTAGGTTGGGGATCATCATCAAATTTGAATAAGTCGTACATAAGGTTACAGTTCAACAATTCAGTCATTATGGATTCTGAAGTTATGCCATTTGGTCTCACCAACAATGCTGTCATCTACTAGACCTTCCAATGGCTCATGAATCAACTTTTCGCCTATTTCTTCAAAATTTGTGATTAGTGTTTTTTGATGGACATGTTAATATAGAATAAAAAAGGTATCCAGAACATTTGCAACATGTAAATAAGATATTATATGATGTTTGGTAAGCAAAAAGGGTTATTTATCTATGCAAAATGAAACAAATTTACAATGTGCCTTTGGGGGATCCAAAGTAAGTGGAATACTTAGGACATGTAATGTCACATGAAGGCGTTAAAGTGGACCATAAGAAAATTGTAGAATGCCAAAGAGTGGTACCAATACCTAATTTGTATCATGGGATTTAAGGAATTCTTACATTCTAACATAGATAATGTGAAAGTTTATTTTTGAAACTATGCTTAGTAACAATGCTCTTAACAACATTAAAGAAAAAGGATTCATTTTCATTGTGAAATTTAGACACATAAACATTCCAACTAGTGAAAGAATGTTAGTTCCACCCATGTGCTAGCTACCCCAAATATGTTTATGACAATTGTGGTGGAATGTGATGCTTTTGAACACGGATGTTGTAGAAGTATTGAATGCAAGAAGGGATTACCTTAGCATTTAAGAGTCGAAAATTCAAAGGAAATAACTTGGTAAGGCTCACATATGCGAAATACATGTTATCTATCACTCATGCAATCAAACAATAACATCAATATCTCCTGGGAAGGCGTTTCAAAGGTAAGACATATCATGAGTTTCTAAAGTACTTTTTTGGATCAACAATTGTCTTCAAAGGAGTAACACACATGGATTCACACAAACACTAATGTATGACTTCAAAATTATTTGTAAAAAGGAGTGAATATTGCAGTTGATGCCCTTTCTCAATCAGGAAGTAGAGGAAACAAAAATTTGTACCATTTCCTTATTACAAATTGAATGGGTAGAAGCAATGTTAGATAGAGTGACTCATGGGACACTCTGATGAGAAATGTCATACAACTTCAATAGAATCCATCTTCTTTAGATAAGTATGTTTGGAAAGGAGACTCCTTATGGTACAAAGACAGGCTCCTTTTGTGCAAAAATTTAGAGTTGAAAGCTAGCATCTTGTCTCAAATGCACGAATCATCCATAGGAGGATATTTCATATTCTTAAAGGCCTATCACCGTGTAAAGTAAGAATTTTGTGGGGGAGGTCGTAAGGGCGATACAAAAATAATGGTACCAAAATGTTTGATATGTAACAAAATAAAGGAGAGGTGGTTAAGACTCCTACAACCAATAACCATTCTTATGTAACATTGGGAGAAAATATCAATGTACTTCATTATGAGGTTGCCCATGTCAAATAACGTGGATATGATTTGTGTTGTGGATAGAATCACTAAGCATTCACATTTCTGTGCACTTCATCATCCATTTCAAGTTAGTACAATGACAAAAAGTATTCATAGAAAAAGTATAGAAACTCCATAGCATTCCCAAAATCATTTTAAGTAATCATGATCCTATCTTCACTAACATATTTTACACTAACCTATTTGTACAGTGGGGCACAAAACTCGCACATAGTTCTGATTATTATCTACAATCAAATGGTGAAACAAAAATTGTGAATAAATGTCTATAAATATATAGATGTTATTTTGCCTCATAAACACAATCACAATGGTCAAAATGGCTTTGATGGGCATAATTGTGTTATAACACATCAATTCCCATAACAATAAAGATGACTCTATTTGAGGCTCTTAAAGGCTACGTCTTATTTGCAAGGTCATCCCAGAGCTCGTGAGTTTGATAATCGTAATCAACACCAACTAGAAATGCTCGAAATCCTCAAGGAGAAATTGAGTTGATCAATACCAAAGTGTGAGGAATTTTTAAGGAGATTGGTCATTCCTTCCGATAGAACCCTACAAACAAAAGCCTCCTAATTAAAATAAGGTCACTTAGCTAGAACCAAATTTTTATTTGCCGTATCAAGTTCTCCACTTAATTGAAACTATAGCTTATTAATTGGAACTCCCATTGTCTTCCAAAATTCATCCTATATTTCATGTCTAATGCTTGAAGAAAATAATCAATACCAAGAGTATGAAACTTCTAGTCCATTGAGAATTGCCTAAGTTAGATGTCAAAGAAAAGTTCATTATGAAACCCAATGCAGTCATCAAGACATGAGTGAAGCAATTGCATAGCCAAGCCATTTGGGGAAAATTTAGGAATCTATCATTGAAAGATTCAACATGGGAAGATGATCAGTCATGCAAAAACAACATGTGTTGTTAGGTGTTGGGGGCAATGCTTTGTCGAAAGGTCGGGGCATGTGACAACTCCCAACATTGTTATCTTTTTTATGGGTAACAAGGTTATAGAATGGAGAGTAAAGCATTTATCTTCCATTTATTAGTTTTTCCTATTCATTTAAGCCAACCTATTCAGAATGAAAGAATGTGACCCTACCCACTTGTCTATAAATGTGAATGAGTGAGGCTCTCACATAATACCAAAATTTTTATGATTGGATTCATTTACCTTATTTAATATTACTTATCGAGGTCCTTTGTTGGTTTGAAATTATAGCTTATCAATTGGAACTTCCACTATCTTCCAAAATTCATCCTATATTTCACATGTCATGCTTGAAGAAAGTAATCAGTACGAAGGGTACCAGACATCTAGTCCATTGAGAATTGCCTAAGTTAAATGACGAAAAAAGTTCAATATGCAACCCCACACAATCATCAATAAACAAGTGAGGTAAATTATATAATTGAGCCATTCTAGGAAAAATTAGGAATTTGTTAAAGATGCGACATTGAAAAATGAATAATCGTGCAAAAGCAATCTGAGTTGCTAGGCGTCGAGGGCAATGGTTTTCTAAAAGGGAAGGGCATGTTACACCCCCATGTTGTTATATGTGTATGGATAACAAAGTTATAGAATGGACTCAATAGTATGTCTTTCATTTATTAATATTAAGATGAAAGGGTGTTACCTACCTAATTATCTCTATAAGAGTATCACAAGTTATATTGTTGAATTCATTTAACATCTAGAGGTTTCACCCTAGAAGCATATTATATCTTACGTATTTCTTCTATTAAAGTAAAAAAACATCTCAACATTTTTTGTCCTTGTACATCCTAACAGGTCACAAAATTAAAAAAAATAAACATCATCGTTTCACATGCATTTTCATGTTAAACATGATATACACTCCTTGAAACGTGTTACACTTGTTTCATTATAAAGGGATTCCAAGTAGATCTTATTTTGCACTTTCCAAATTAAGAGTAGTGGTTTTCCAAGTAAATCTTATTTTGCCCATTCCAAAGGATAGCGGTTTCCAAGTAGATCTTATTTTGCCCATTCTAAACTAAGAGTTCCTGCAAATATTAGTGGCTTAGAATTGCATTGATGGGATTAGCATGGCCGAATTAAAGGTCGGGAGCGCCCTAGGCAATAGTTTGAGTGGGCGCCCTCCTCAAAAATTTATTTAATATTTTTTCCATAAAGTAAATAAATAATATGTCTATATTTTTTCTATTTTTAAATTTATATCATTGTCATAGTAAAATAATAATAATAAAATATTATTAAATTATCACGGAAGGATGAAAAATATTATGTGGATAGAAAACATTAGTCATAGGAGATGCTCAGAATGCACAAAATACAATATTTTATGCAAGGCTTCTTACAAGTCTGATTTAGCCATATCAAGTAGGTGACAAGAACTCTATCCTGAAATAAAGCACCATTTTTTTGCATAGAAACAAAAACGTTTATGTAGCTCCCATTGTTTTGTGAAGAGTCGTATTGGGACCTCTACTAGATGCACTAGCAATATTATAAAAAATACATTAACCTTTTTGTAGAACAAATTACACACCTACATAATTTGGAGCTAAGAGAATGGGAAACAATACCAAAAAAATCATATGTGCTTATAAATATGTGATATTTTCTTTTACTTAGAAAATATTACAATTTTTTTTTTTATGTATGCATGAAATTTATGTTACTATGCAATAATATCTATAAATGGGTTGATCAATATTAAGTCTTCAGAAAAATTATTTCAAAGTTACATTCTAAAATTAACTGACAAAAAGGAAAATTTTAGATTTAGGCGCCCCCTGACTGTTGGCGCCCTAGGCAACTACCTAGTTTGCCTAAGGCTTAATCCCCCTCTGTCCACACACCCTTGTCAAATTATTCTTGGCGTTGATTTGGAATGTAATCTCCTTAGCAAGATCAATACGGTCACTTTCATTTGAAAATCTCCTTAAATGGATTCTCCAATGCATTAAAAACCATCTTCATGGCCACCAACTTAAAATTCTCGAGATTACATGATTCTGCCCTATCCTCAAAGCTCAGGGTCCCTTTCTTTCTGCAAAGTCAATGATAATCCTAATCGGTTAAAGCTTTTATTGGTAAAAGTTTAATATTGTTTTATTTTTGAAGCCAACAATTTTAAATTATAAAAATAAAAATTACCAGTGATATCTAGGGGGTTAACCGGTCATGAGAATTCAAAGAAGAAGAAGAAGATATTTTAATGTCCACGAGGTTACCAAAGACAAACTATGAGACATTAGATCTTGCTAAAGATATTGTTAGCATTCAAATCTCCTGTTGGTGAGTTTGATGATCAGCTCCCCTATCTTTTCAACCATATTCTTGTTGAAAATATCTTGAAAGGAGGTAGTACCAACTGTGCTAGCAAACTACGCCCTAATGTCGTTATAAGCATTACATTCCAACATGAAATGTTTCTATGCTTCCACTGCACTAGACGTGCAAAAGACACAAATTCTCTCTTCCCATGCCTCTTGAGGTATTTTCTATCTTCCTGTTTCACACCGAAGATGATGTGAATTAGTTCTCAATTGAGCTATGAAGATCTTTACTTTCCAGCGGATATTAGCCCCTATAAAATTCTTTTGTTGATGACATATAGAGTTAAATTCCTCCAAATAGTACCTCTTCTTTCTCCCTAATGGCTTTCCCCACATAACTTGGCGGAATTTGTCTACAACAAAAGTTTTTATCTCTCGACTATTATTAAGGACATACATTCAAGTAAATGTTCCATTTTTAAGCCATTTGTTGTTTTGGTTCATCCATGGCTTCTTTCTTTTATCCAAAAACTCATTGAGGGCAACCTTAGGGCATCTACTACCTTCCATTTGCTCGATTTTTTTAAAAGAAGTTATGAGATGAACCGTAGCAATAGCTTCTAGAGGTACAACCCCCGTTTCAGCTAGAAGAATCTCATATGGGACTGAGATATTTAATTTGAACTTGTAAAGACCCTCAAGGTGAGGATAGTTTATTTTAAGGGGGGTGATTATAAAAGGATTAAATTTTTTCGAAAAAGGGAGAGATTACAAAAGTAGGTAAACTTCAATCGTCAGTGACAATTCAGGAAACACCGTCAACCATTAGCTCTAAGATGTGGCTCCTCTCCCCACGTTCGCACTAAGGGGTGGAATGTTAGGAATTAGTCATAACATAGACACATTTGTATATTTGTGTGTAGGATAATAATATGTAAAACATATAGTAATATTGTAAGTGAGTTGTGAAAATCAACTCAAGTAGGATTTAAGTGAGTGATTCTAGGGAAAGTTGAGAGAATGTAAGGTGTGAGATATTTTAGAGATGGTTAGTGGTTAGGATAGAATGTAGGTGGTTAGAACAACCATCCTAGATTAGTGTTAGTGGTTATACGAGTTAGAATAGCTAGCTCTATATATTTGTAATAGTTATATGTTGATTTGAATTATATCAAGTGTATGCTCTCTTTTCCAAATATGGGGTAAAAACCACATTTAAGGATGAGGTCCAACATGACCCTTTTAAGTTTGTGCAGTTTATTACACCCTCACCACTTAAGCATGAAGTTATCAAAAAGTTATCTTTACTAGTTAATGCAAAACAACAAGATGGCTTGGTTACAAATTATCATGACAATGATGACGATGATGTAGAGTTTTCTAATGATCGTGTGTGTAAAGAAAACTTCAACCATATTGATGAAAATGACTATGTTTCATACCCTATTTACATCCACTTGTTGTAGATACTATCAATTTAATTCTCATACAATCAATACTAAAAATGCCTCTCCTCTTAAGGAGGTCGCTTCCCTAGAGAAAACAATCATGGCCACTAATATTTATAATTTTGTTCACCCTACATCTCTTTCTACACATTTGATAAAAATATTTTTCAAATCTAGCATACCTAAGATCAAAGAACTTTTCAACACAATGTATATTCATGTCTCATTTTATATTCTTTATAACAATATTATAGACTCCATTAGCCCTCAACTGCTATTGTACTTCTGACAAACATAGTCACACGAAAAGATCTCTTATGTTTACTACTTGATCATGGCTCACTCAGACTACATGTTCACATCACCTTATACAACTAGTAAATTATTGATAATAGCCAAGCAAGCCCTTGTGTGATTACCATCTCTGAGATTACTGGTCATGATGCTAAGTGATTTTCAAGCATTAATATCTAAGATACATAACATGTTAAAATCTAATGATGCAATTGCAGTGTTTAATCCACTAATGATTCAACATGTCACTCCAAAGCGAACAGTACCATATTAATGAAGATGAAGTATGTAAGAGCCCTTGGATTTAATGCATTTACGTCCACACTTAGCTGCTGCATATACATGAAGAATACTTGGGAACATATGTCCCCTCAATACTACCATCTCCAATAATGTATGCAAATAAGAACCATTACAACACTTGGCCCATACATTATGCCTATATATAGAGCAATCATGTGACTTTTAAAGATGTCATCATTTTCACGTTTGTAGTTTGCTACATGTTATTACAACAAAAGTTTGAGTATTCCTTGAATGCCCACCTTATACTGATCATGGTTGTGATGCTTGAAAGACACTATTGATGAGACCAACTCCTTTACACATTGGAATTCCATCTATGAGAATTTCACATTGGAATTACATAATATTACCTGTCCCCCATCTCCATATTATTCACATTGAATTCCACTATGGCTAAAAAGGGTCCACCTTTACTGATGAAGAATTACATCACAAGTATCTATCTCTTTTGACAAATTGTTTAGTTTGTAATGGATCCAACTTAATTTCATAAATTTAATCATTTTTAGCCGATTCCAAGACATTGGAGTTTCGATGCTATCTAAAAATTACCTACACTTGATGGTTGAATAAATCACTTTCAAATATAATAAATACATGCCTTGACAACAATGTAAGTATTTGAAAAATTCAGAGCAAATACACTTTGAAACATACGCAAAGATGTATAAATAATTCAAGAATATCTGAAATATTTTAATAATATTAGGCACTGAAAATATTTCAAAAATTTGAATAAAGTCCATTGACCTGTTACATGGCTTGATATACCCTTTATTCTCAATTGCAAATGTTGTTGTCAAGTGGTTTGATGGAGTTTAATCATTATTTTCCCCTACCTGCTTTTTACACACGTGTTTTGTGAGGTATATGAGCATGATGTAGGATGTACTAGATTGACTCTATAATGACATAAATAAATGTTGGAATTCTCCAAAGATTAAGGTGGAGTTATGTAAATAATAGGGGCACTTTTGACAACAATATCATGTATAGCATTGTTTCATTACATAGTGTGTTTAAATATCATTTTGTTGCTAACATTTATATATGGTTATGTTATTTTATGATAAATTTGGGTCTAAGTTTACTTTTTGTGGACTTGCATGTTTTTAGTATATCTTGTTCTATGAACCCATTGTTATTGCCTACTTTTTCAGGTATCACAAATAGGTTATTATCTTAACTTTTGAGATAAATGTTCAAGGTTTTCAGGTTTATTACAGGTTTTGTGACACTTAGGTGTCACCTTGTTTAAACATTGGGGTGTTTTTGCATTATGCAAGGAGGGGTGACAATGGTGCAACAACAATTTCTACCTTGACAATGGCCTTGGCACTAATCTTGAAATGGCGGATTAGCATATGTAAAATAATTATTGTAGTAATTTAATTATTCGTTAAGATTTGCTTTCATTAAAATGCTTATTATAATGTTATCTTTGTGTACATGGGTATTTACCATGCAACTTTTTGGTTCCATGGTTCTAGTAAACTTGGCCATCAACAACTAGCTTCTCAATTCCAATGAAGTATATAACTACATCCGACAAACACTCAGCGTATAATATTTTGGTACGAGCAATTACAACCTTATCCAACTTACCTCAAAAGAGAGGGCACTTATGGGTTTATCACAGAATATCAATACAATTCAGGAACAAAAACATGTATTAAATGTAATTAAAAAATTAGAGGAAAACTGTCACATGATTACAAAAAAATGATCCGATAAACTGCCTACTCTTAAAAATAAATAGATCATATGTTGTGATAATGTATGAACAACCAAAATGTTCATTTTAACCAATATAAGTGCACTTAAAATATTCACAAAATTTTGCATATTGAGGGATGGTAAAAGGAAAATGAGTACACATGATTTATCTTGTTGAAACCCAATGTGGGAAAATCTCAATTGGGTAATTTGAAATTTCTTCCCTTTCACTATGTAATTTTATAAAATACAAATTTGCCAAAAAATTCTTAGAAGGATTCAATCAAAATAATAGTATTTGCTTGCTTACAATCCTAATAAGGGGTTAAGAATCTAATTAGATGATTTTTTTTTAACATTTGATTCCAACTTGACTATATGGTATGCTTACTGGGGTTCTTTTTGCCAAAAATATTTTTTCTCACTAGCAAGTATCACTCAAAAAATCATTGTAATAGCAATGTGAAGAATTGAACTGTAATGATTTATAGTTATCTAATTAATGAGATGCATAAAATCCAAGATAAAAGTCTCAAAGTTGATATTCTATCGACATTTTCCAAAGAGATGCATTTAAGATATCTGTACCCAGTTTTAATGGCATCTTCCTCTCACGGCTGTCCACAAAATATGGGAAAGGTTATGGTGTCTTGAAAACCTCATCAAGGGTCTGGAATTGTTGTCATCCAATCCTTTTTAAGTAACTATGAAATGAAATTAATCAAAAAACTAGGAACGTTCTTTAAGTCCTCAAGTTCCTAAAAGTTCAAGTAATGTCAGAAAATAGATTTTCTTGAGGCGTCCCCGCATTACATTTTTTTTATACAACAAATGTAATTTTTCATAGAAGCTGAACATTTTTGTATAAGGTAGACAAGATCTCATTAGAACCAATTTTGAGTTTCAAAAAGAACGATTTTTTAGGTAGTGTTTAGGTGACATGAACCAAATGGGTTTTTGGAACATATTATAATTGATGTTACTATGGTCTTGGGGATTACATGTGTTTGGGTTTCAGGGTGGTTTATATGAGTTAACTTTTTATATTGTCAAGGTTTTAGGGTTTGGGATTTTTGAGTTTAGGGTTTTTAAGTTTAGAGTTTTGAGGGTTTCTAGATTTTGGGATTCGGGTTTATAAGATTGCTTTGGGTTTTTGCAAGGTTTTAATTTTTGGGATTTTCATATTCAAAATTGGTTTTTATGGGTTTTAGGTTTTAGGGTCAACCAAGTTTACAATTTTCAATTTGCATAAGAGATTACTCAGGTTTCAAATAGGATAGTCACATTATCATATCATTAAATCTTCATGTTTTTGGGGTCTTTAGAGTTTGTGAATTTATGGGAAATTTTTGGATAGGGGTTTCTACTTGTTTGAAAAAAGATTTAAGGTTTATAGGTGACCTTTTACATGTTTTTGGGGTTTTCAATGTTTGGGGCTTTCGAGTTTTGGGTTTTTTAGGATTTTGAGTCTTTGGGATGTTTTATATCAATCTAATTTGTGTTTTTTGGGGTTTTGTGGTTTGAAATTTTGGGTTCAAGTTCCCTAGGTATTGAGTTTTGGGTTTTCTGAGTGGTATGGATACCTTCAGGACAAGCATGAGTATTCCCAAATGACATGGGTTCTCGCGTTTAAATAGTATTTAATAGGTGTTCAATGTTGGATACATTTCTAGGATAAGTACATGTTATGTTTTTTAGTTTTTAGTTTAATGTTTGAAATTTTCACATGTTTTGGGTTATGTGATTTTCAGGGTTAGGGTATTTGAATTCTAGGGTCCCAAGCGTTTTTTATGTTTTGGGTTTTGCATAAATAAACATGTTTTAGCTATCAAACATATTTTTCATGTTTTTGGGTTTTCAATTTCCTGGGGATTGGCAATATTAGAATGTAATGATGTGTAATTCACTTTCATCCATGATATTCAATAAAGGCATTCATGTTTTAAGTAAATCGAATCCTTGCCATAGTTACATTTTATATCAAACTACTTGATTTGCGTTATCTTCGAGTTGGATATTGAATTCAGGGTTCAAGAACTTTGGCTTTTGGGATCATAAAGTTTGTTTTTCAGTCACAATAGTAAGGTAAGTGAAGTTGTTTGAATTGGCAGGCAATAAATTTTTCATGTTTCTTAAGTTTTTGGAATTTGGGTTTTTCAGGCAATTCAATTTGGTCCAAAATTCTAGTTTTGGGTTCCAAGACTTTTGTCAGACTTTCGTTAATTCGATAGTTTTGTTATTTTGCTGCCTACAACACTTATTAAAATTTCAAACTCTCCAACTTATATAAATCAAAGTCAATATAGTTGTGGTGTCCCCAAATTTCATCTTGAAATCTGAGACTACCCCATGTAAAAAATTTTGTACTTTTAAAATAACGGGTCGTTTTGTGTTTTTATTGCCAGAAGATACCTTGTATTGCGTCAAGATATTCCCAGTGAATCATAGGAGCCAATTTCCAAAAATACCCAGATGTTGAAAATCGTTTTATCCCTTTGTAAAGTTTTGTCTGCAGGAAAATTTATTTTAATTATTTTGAGCCCCGTTTGAAGTAAATTGTGCTCCAATTTAGCCCTGTTGAAGTTTTACATGTCAATATTCACATATACCAGTAGGGTTTTCACCAGGAATGAATCCTGGGCTTTATCTGTGACTTCTGGCAATGTTTTGCGTTTTTGTTATTTTTCTCGTATTTTTCTCTGTGAAATTCCCTAGGTCAATTCCTTCACCAGTACAGTCTGTTTTCTTGGCCTGGAGTATCTGGAGATCATCTACGGACGTTGCCATGCCAGAAGGAATTTTCCATAGGAAGTCTGGTTCTCTTAAAAAGACGAAGTCATGCACAAAAAAGCCTCTTCTGGACAAGTCACATTTTTGGGAATGGATGGATTTTAAGCTGCATGGGATTTTTGGTAGCAGCAGGCAGGTGGGAATTTTGTACCTGCCTTGCAGGGTACTTTTTCCCATGGAAGCAAAGTCACTTAAGTTATGATGGGAAAATTAGAGGCAGTAGGCAGGCGGAAATTTCTTATCTGCCTTGCAGGGTGAAAATTTTCATTATAAAATAAAATAAAATCACTTAAGGCATTGATGGGAATTTCTTACCTGCCTTTTAGGGTAAAAATCCCATTATGAAAGTCAAACAACTTAAGTGGACCATGAGATTTTTGGAGCTGCAGTGCAGGGTGATTAATCCCATTAAAAAGTGACTTTTAAAAATAGAAATCAGCCATGGCAAAAAGTGCAACCCCTTTTGGAATTAAAGAATAACTTTTTAATTGCATTAATTAATAGTTTTCCTTCCTAATTTTGGTGCCCAAGGATGAGGAAAGTCAATGCATGATAAGAGGATAAAGAAGATTGGAAGGTAGAAGGCTAAAATTAAATAAATTTAATTTATTTAATGCAGCCTTGAAGCATGCTAAAAAGTGCGCCCCATTTGGTGAGAGAAATAATGCTTTTTGAAGCATTTATTAATAGGAATTAATTCCTATTTTGGTGCCATGGTCAAAGCATAGTGTCCATGCATGATGTGAAGTGAAAGAAGAGGGCTAAAATTAAATAAATTTAATTTATTTAATGGCAGCCCCAAAGCATGCAAATTTAGGCGCCCAAATTAAAGGAAAAACATGATTTTTAATTAATTAATTGCCAGGAATAGGAAAGGACAATTATTAATTATAGAATGATGAAGGTTATATAAGCATGGGTTGCCATAGTAATGAAGTTATTAATTTTTTTAGTAAAGGAGTGCAGCCCGAGGACAGTTTTGGTGCCCAAAGAGGAGGATTTTTGCATAAAGAAGTGTTTTTCACTGCCAGAAAGCTTCAAAGTTTGGCGCCTAGGATTGGAGGAGCTTGTTTTATGCTTGGTTAATTATCTGCATAGTGGTACAGGTGCCCAGGTGAAGTTGAAAATATTTATGCTTGCTTTGCATGCAAGCAAAACCTCAAATTTTAGTGCAGGGGGCTTATATATGCAGATTTTTATGATAAAAATCAAGTGTTCATGTTCCGGTTGCCGTCTTTGTCTGAATTAATTGCAAGTATTCATTACAGGTGCTTATATAATTGAAAGGGAGCTTAAATCAATGTCAGATACATTGAATATATCCTCTGAATCTGAAGAAATTCCCATATCTGCACCAGTTGTAAAGAATTTCGGCTGAATAAAAAGAAAAAGAGTTGTCCAGACAAAGATAGCTCCGACCATGGCAAAGCAGGATGAAAGAGAAAGCTAAGTGGAATCATGCATTACTTCCAGATTTGTTGACATCGGAGACACAGATCTAGTCCCAGAACCTCTTTTCGAATTGATTGACAGATCCAGAGATGGAAAGACTTCTCTCATGCGGGCAGTCAAAAGCAGTGGAATCATTTGAGCTTCAACATTCCCATTCACATCCCAGTTGTCAGAATTCGTCATGGAGTGTGCAAGGTCGTACCATCCACTATCCAGGTCAATCTGGGATGTTGGGGGGAAGACAATAATCCGGATGGATGCACAGTTTATCAATTATTATCTGAAGATTCCAACACGACAGGTGGTGACTATCTATCAACATGCTAGACGCTGACAACAAATGGGAGAAGCATAAAGTTTACTGTGTGGGCATAATGAACAACATGTATATGAAGAATCCCAGATCTCCATCAAAGTTCACGAGGACTCTTCCACGATCCAATCTGGTGCAGGAGGTGGATGACATTACCAAATTGCTATGCAGGATAAATGGGGAAGCTAACGCTCACAACTTCCGCTCATGGATGTATGCCTTCATCAGGACCATTGAGATCAATAAAGCAGATTCTATAATCAATTAGTCAGAAATCATCAGTGAAAACATCAGCGAGTAGTTCCGGAATGTGTGGTGGATTTCCAACTTCAAGATGACTTCATATTTGGTATATGTAGCAGCCTCATAGGGTATCTTCTCCAAGATGGATAGACGGGGCATACCCTCAAAGGATCTTATTTTTGAGTGTTATCCAGAGCTTACTGTGCTTTCATGCAATAAATATTACAAGGTGGTCAATGATGGATTATTCTACAGATTCATTTGCAGGCTGAATGGTGATCTGAAGACCAACAAGGTAAGCATAGGAAGCTTGGGAAGCTGTATCCCAGCATTGACTAGTATCTTCATCCAGTTTGCTGACTTTACATACCTCAGGGTCAACCGGATTTTCAGGGAGAACCAGTCAAGTTACCTAGATATCCAAGCAACAGATTGGTCATCATGGAGTTGATGAAGACAACTTGTGGAGATGCATGACCTACAGTCGAAATGACACAAGTCTACAGGCTTCTTCCCGATCACAGTGGGCTATTATAGCTGCCAAAGCATTCATAGAGCCAGAGGAATTGAAGCGGAGATGTTCTCTGAGTACGAGCATGAGTTCTTCCTAGCATAGCTGAACTTTGATCCATATGGGGTAGCAAGGAAGACAATCTCCCAGGATTACGCGCATGTGCCTTCGTTAGAAGATTTTTGGATGAAGTGCAGAAGCGAGTACGAAATTAAGAAGAAAGACTTCAACACATTATCAGTGTGACAAGTGTTTGATTATGGATTAGCACGGATACCTGTGGATCTTAAAGATGATGGGCCTGTGTTACTTGACGCATATCATCAGATGGGAGGAGATAGAGTTATACTTCAAGAGAACATTGGTGGCTGCCACACGATCAAGGAGAAGATCTGCCGCCATTCTGGTCAATACTTTGAATTGGTTGCTTACAAAGGGATATTTCCTTGATGAACCTTTGATGAATCAGATCATAGGAAACCTCAACACAAGAGATTCCTTCAAAAGGAAGCACGAGGTAGAAAGCAATAGAAGGACCTGAAAAGATTAAAGTGCACAAGAAGTCTTTTTGAGGGAATATCTTCCCCTTCGGGTACGGATATGGGAATAATAGTAGGTAAACTTCTCACGACATCAAGTCGACTTCAAAGAACTTTTGCACCTGGCAGCAGGTATACTGGCGTTCACGACATTAAATGTCGACATGAAGAAATTTGTGCCTTGGCGTCCTAAAGGGCGCACGACATATGCAGGTGTCTTCATGAAGAAAACGCCTTGGCGCAGTTAAAGGGCGACGACAGAATTCGACATGAAGAGCTTCGTCTTTGCCCAAGGCAGAGGTTGGTAGGCGCATAACACTGTCAACACCACATTTTCAGCGATGGTGCACATAAGAGGATATCGACATAGAGGATGATGATGCCGTGGTGCATTCAGGAGGCGCAACATTTTGATTCGCTGACAGGAAGCAGATTTCCCAGATATTTGACCATAACTTTGGTCCCAGGGAGCTCGAGATTCAGATCAAGGTTGGACTTTTCAGAAATCTTACGAGGTTCTTGCAACTACGACTGGATATCTTTTTAGGTGAGAAAAAATTCTTAAAAATACAAAAGTTCGCCACTTTTTGGGTTTGCTAGGGTTCTGACTACCGCCATAAGAGATAAATTAAATGTAATTGAGGAGTTGGGGTAGATTTGGATTTCCTCTCTCTTCCCTCTCTCATTCTTCCTATAAATTATAAGGAGGGGCTTCCCTAAAGGTTGGACATTCTTGTTTTGCCCCTCCCTTCTTCTCTTTGGCAGGTGAGTTTGTGGAGTTCCAAACCTCCCATTTGAAACTGTAATGCAACTTTTCCTCTTGGCATTTTGTAGTGTATTGTATCAATCTTTGGAGTAGATAATGCATGTCTGTGGATGATTCTCAACCCTCTCTATGTTTATTTGCATCCTCCTGATCTTTCACTATAATTTTGGTTATCTGTGCATAGATCTTGCATTGTCATTTTAATGGTTTGTGTTTATTGGCAAGACATTGTTCTTCATTCCTCAATGCATCACCTTGTTAGTTTGTTTATTTTTAGCATTTTCTTACCCTGTCTCCTTGGCAAGTTAGATTAGGTTTTTGAGTAAACCCTCTGCATTTTTATGTTGCATGAATAAAGGAATAGGAACCGGCCTTCATCCGGAGAGCTTTCCCGATTCAAGGTCCCACACTTGGGAAAAGCTCCATGTTATGCAATTGCACTGAGAGTCTCAACCCATCGAGTTGTACATTCAGGGGTGCTGTGATTCACCATCAACAGTCTCATTCAAGGGAAAAGATCACTTCTACGCCTATGGTGTTAGTTCCGACTTCTCCAGTGTCAAGTATTTCACCAACTGCTGCACCTCAGCAGGATTTGACGTTCCTCCGTCGAATCTGGCAACATTTGTATTTTCCCCTCAGCCACTCTAATCAGCACCTCTTCTTGAAGAAACGCTGAAGTTGCAAATGGAAAAATTTGAAAGAGCTTTGTCTTTGGAAAATACAGAGGACGATAGCCACGACACTGTAGCAGTTTCAGATGGAGAGGAACCAAAGCACGAGATGGTTTTACACTCGACAACTTCTCATTCTCTGAGAAGCAATTTCTCAGAGTGGTTGGCTTCACAGTCAGTCCCAGAGGCTAGAGAAGAGATCAGCTTGGAGGAACATGACTTGCAGATGCTCCTGAGTTTGGGCGGAAAAGACAGAAAACCTAAAGTTGCTAAGGCTTCAAGGTTGATTATTGAGGAGTAAGGGCAGAAGTTTGATGAGGTATCAGTTCCAGTAGAAGGAAAGAAGAAGGATGAGCTCACGACAGTGGATATAACAGTGACCAAAGTACCCATAGGTCAAACCACTACTGAAGGATTGAAGCAAGACACACAGACATTGATAAATGCTTTATTCCTTAGGCTTGACAAAGAAAACACAGAAAAAGTTGAACTTCAGAAGCAGGTGTCTCAGTTGTGCGAGATTATTGCCAAAGTTGCCAAATCTTCCACTCAGCCAATTTCAGCACATAAGCAGGTGAGTGATCATCTGATGCAGGAAGTGGAAGATGCAGGTAACCAGGTTAAAGCTATCAATGAATGGAAGAATCTAATCATTCGTCAAGCTTCTGTATAACTCAGGGAGGTGTCGACCCATCTAAAGGTTATGAAGGATGCATCGGTTCAGCTGAAGCAACTAGTGACAAGCACGATGGACATGAACACAGTAGCTGAAAATAACATGAGTACTTTGGTCGAGATAAATAAGCTACCGAGAGAGGTGTTGACTACGGAACGAATTGTGCTTGATGGATCAGTTGAAAAGGGGAAACAACTTGAGTTTGTAGTATCTTTTCGCTTGGAAATCTTCATAATCATGCTAAAAAGAATGTGGGCACTTGAAAGTATGGCATCATCACTACCAGACAATGTCATTGCTTTCACCAATGAGGAAGTGGTCGGGAATGTTTCTTCATACAAAAGGACCATTCCTAACAAAGTGCCTGATTCCTTGGAAGGATCTCTTCTGATGGTGCAAGAGAGGATTGATGGAGTTATTAGGCCTTTCACGATGGATTCCATCAGTAAGAAGGTAACGCTGCAATCAGATATTAAGAGGTTCAGGCCTAGTTTGAAGGATGTGGAAGCGTGCATTGGGGTTTTGAACAAAGGATTGCTGCAATTCAGGACAGAAAAAGAAGTTGTGGCTAAAACAGATGGGAAGTTGTTGAATTACATGTTCGACAAGTATATTCAGTATCAAAGCAAAAAGAAGATGTAGATGTTACAGCTGGCAGATCTTTCTTCTTCTACTTTTTCTTCTTCTATTTCTACGTTCCCGGATGTAATTGTAAAACTTTAAAGTTATTGGTTTGAAAACCATTACTTTAAGTTGTGTGGAATGATTCTATAAGTTAAGTGACAGATGTGCATAATTTTGACTAGAACTCCAGATGCATGTCACTTAGAGAGGAATTAAAGGAAGATGATTGCCAGATGTTATCTTTACTTCTTGTTTATGTTCTAGTTCAGTTAAGTTTCCCATTTGTAATTTCCCTTCTACATTCTATAAGTAGAGGAAGAACCTTCGGGTTAATGATCAGAATTTGTAAGCAACATTCTTGTGTATAGCTATTTGAAGCAAAGGAATAGAAAGGAGCATATTTCCAGAGAACTTTGTGTCAACGGTGCATTTTGTTTCTAACTTTTTGTCTTAGATCTATTCATAAACTTTGTGTTATTCTAGATCTAGATTTGAAAGTTCCCTTTGCTTATAATTCTGTATGTTAATATCTATCTGTTCTATCTATGTGCATGCAATCAAATCTGTAATCTATTGATTGGGTTGCACATCTTCCCTCTTTCTTTCTTGTTTTTATTATTTCCTTCTTCATCAGATATTTCCTTTCTTTAACAGTTGCTTACTTGCTGCAAAACTATACAACTATGGTTCATGAGCTGCATGGTTAAAGTAATACCCCCAAATAGATACTAGCATATTTAACTGACAAATCTTACATAGGAGCCTCACCGGTAAATGAGGGAGATTTATCTCATGATTGCCTAGGTTTTTCAGCTATGCAGAAAATATAGCCAACACTAACACATTCATTTACTCACCTGACAATTACATTAGCACTTTTAAGCATTCCTCAAGTAAATATATATTAAAAGGCATACTTGATATTTCCTAAATTTTTCTAAAGAAACAATAGGCATTAGGAGAAACCCCTACTTAGGACTGAAGCATGAAAAATAGGTTTTAAAGTTAAGCTTCACAAGCCAAAGACCGTCAAATCTAAAAGCAAGCACTAAATAAGAAATTCATTGAAATTCTTATTAAGTAATCAAATTGTCAAATATAGTTGCACCCATACAAGATATCACATCTCTAGGTGGTAACCTACATGTGGTTTGATCCCTTATCTTTACCCAGTATTACCAACATAGGCAAGTGTACATATTGCACTTTCAACCTAAACATTGACCTTTTTATGGAGGTTTCGCCCATGTTTAAGGTTTCATGGGTCATTTTGGTTGATTAGTAAGGGTTTCACACATTTGAGACACCTAATATCTTATAATGAAGCATATTATAATTAATCGCAAGACAACATGGATTTGTAAATCCTCATTATCCTCCTGAATGGATCCATTAGTTAGAGAAGAAAGTTCTAAACAATTTAGACCAAGTTTGATGATTTGGTCCTTGAATACAATACACTCCCAGAAATCAAGAGACACATCAGAATTATGAAGAGAACAATCTAAAAGAAATTTCTAGTTTTTTCATCACTCTATCACACCAATATTGGATTCTAGATCAACTAATGTAGCTAAGCAAACTTTATTTTTCATGTTTTACTCTATTTAGCACATGTTCTAATTGATCTATATTACAAGGCGATTGATATATATGAATATTTTATGGATGTATGTTTAATTAATAATTTGAATATGCATCATGTTTCTAACCCTAATATGAAATTGAATCCGGATTCTCATCTTCCCCCTTTTCTAAATATGATTTTTCATGTAAATCACTAATATACCTCAAGTGACTCATGGTTTACATATGTAATCTGAAGCGGTTTCTAGTGACAATGGAATAGAGGGAAAAATATTTTACAATTCCATTTACCCCTCTTATTTCTCTTGGTGTTTTTTAAAGGTAGGATCCCACAACCAAATTGGCCCTAAACTCATACTTTAGTGTTATCAAAAAAGCACAGAAACTTGCTATAATCATAATCCACTATGGTTGAGCTATGGATAATCATTCTCCCTTTGAGGTAAACCCAATTACTTATCCTAAGACACCCCCACTGCCTATGTTATTGCACACTGAAAACTAAGGCATTATGACCTCGTGCATTAACTTAAAAATGTCCAAAATTGTAATGCCTTATTTCTAGAGGCTCTTAAATGATATGTTGTACACAAGGATATTCCTTATCAAGATTTGTGAGATACAAATCTATTAAATAATAATTATCCCACATAATTTTCATCCAATGTTATTAGGATAAAGGAAAACGAGAAACAATTGTCAATTGAAAATGAGGATTTTTCACCATGACATAAAATTATATACACTTACGATTTTTTGGTGAGAAAATTTGTCAGGTGGACAAATTGGTGGGTATCTGCCAATGCTCTAAGACTCTAGGTCCCTCTGGTTTGAATAATGCAACTCCATTTATTATGCGTGCATGAAATTAAAATTTGTGGTGGCCAGAAGGAGGGATCCAATAGGAACACACCACTTAACCTATAAAAAAATCTTGCAATTGCTTGCAAGGGAGGAATTTGTTGATCGAGTAGGAAAGGGAGTGGGAAAAAGAAAGGGGGGATTAATATCTCAGGTAGAAAATCAGATTCCTACAGACATTAATCAGAGTACTTCAACACACATAGATATAGAAAGAAAACAATTTTGTTACTTGCATCAAGACAAGGTAGAATTAGGAACACAAAGTTTTAATAACTCTCTCATCAAAAAAGGAAAGAAACTCCTTTCTTCTTCATTGATGTTTTGGAAAAATTGTACATAGTGAGAAATAGAAGAACATAGAGAGGAGAAAAAGAGGAAATAACTATCTCTTTTTTTCTTCACAAGTAGTAATCTCTCATGAGCATACAAAATTGACAACCCTTAAGAATGAGGGTGCCATCACAACTTATAGACTTGAGAATGAATCTTCACCTACCCCCCACATGACTTTTCATTTGTCCCCTTACAACATGTGACTTTTCATATTCCTAGGTGTAGAATTAAGTCCCCTTTTATTAATTAAGGGTGACTTATTACATTACAAACTAAAGTCACATTTAAATGAATAAGACAAAATAGGAATAGGAAAAAATGAAGAAGTGCTACCCCCAATGAAGGAAAAGAACATGGAGGAAGGGGGAGAGGGGAAGAGAAGAGAGAGAAAGAGAGAGGAGAGAGAACTATGCCGATGAAGATGCCACTTCTACCAATTCTGATTTTACCTTGCCAACTTGATTGATCCTTGCTGAGCTCCATCGGAAATATTTCCACTCCCTTGAAATCTTTACTGTATTGGCCTGCCACATGTGTCACCTTCACCGCTTGAGGAATGTAGACATAGCTTAGGGATTCGAGCCAACCATCTCAGATATCATTTATGTTATTTTTCTTAGTGAACCATGACTGATGTTTCTCTACAATGTTTGAAATTGTGGCTCTAATCTTCAATAGAGACTCTAATGTATTTTCTTTGAAGGTAAAGGGGTCCCCAACATTTTTTTGAACATACTCTTCAAATGGTCTAAACAACGCATCTGTGGTAGTGCTCTCATCATGGGTGGGAACTCCAATTTTTTGTTATGATGTTGACATTGTCTTACATCTTTAAGGCACACTCCTCATTTGAGTCCAACTCATCAATGTTG
Source organism: Taxus chinensis (assembly GCA_019776745.2). NCBI lineage: Eukaryota > Viridiplantae > Streptophyta > Pinopsida > Cupressales > Taxaceae > Taxus > Taxus chinensis. The sequence continues at coordinate 424,769 of JAHRHJ020000787.1, forward strand.
ATTCAACATTTTGTATCGACATGAAGGGGTTCTCTCCTACACACGTGATAGGTCTTCAGATGGAGAATTAAATACTTTCTTGGTCACCAACACCTGGGAGTAAGCATCTCCCATCTCCATCACCAATGGATGAACTTGGTCCCAATGTTCTTTTTCTTTTTCCAATCCTTCCCTTTTTATATAAACTTTGTTTTTAGTGGTGCACATGTACTTATACAGTGAGATCAACTCTGGAAGAAGTACTTTTCCTTTCTCAATGATCATGCTCATCCATTTATCATTTTTCGTCCCTGCATGGTGAAGGCTATGTCTTCCTGATGGACTCTGGGTCAAAGCTACTGATTGGAGTAACTTATTCAATTAGGAGTGATGATGAAACATTTGGGTCCATGAAGTGTTGCACATATGAAGAGAGTGTTTGTACTTGGTCTTCCAACTGATCAATTTTCACCTTATACTCCTAGTTCCTCATGAGGAGGTGAGTGGAAGACTCTTGGAACATGTGAACATATCCTTCGTGAGTGGTTGGTCCTCAGGTAATGGTGTTCATTTTATAGTCATCTAGTGTCATCTCTTCAATAGGTTTGATTACTTTTGGTCTAACTACTTCTACATATTGATTTCCCATGGCACCACTAAAGAAGTGTGAAGCTACTTCTGAAAAAAATTCTTCTTCCCCTTGGCCAGTGTTGATATTGCTGAAAAATCAGGGATGGTTACCTATTGGATGTACAAGATTCTTTGGTGATCATTTCCTTCATCCAGGGAAACATCTCATCTGTTTAAGGCTCGACAACTGATGTAACTATACTATCTCCTACTTGGGTGAGATGGTACATCTTTACAGGGGGAGTAAAGGAGTGGCGGTGGAAGGTGGGAAACTTTGGGGCTTGCTGAGAAGTTGAGAGGTGAAATGGCTCATTTTCTTCAAGCTCTACTTATACTACAGGATCCTCTATTGATCTGACCTTCTTATGAAATCTCTTCTTGTAAGGGGCCTCTATCTCCATTGCTTTATGCTTCGAACTCTCTCCAGAATGGACTGAGCCCGAAGTATTCTCCATGACCTTTGATGAAGAGTGATGTGATGCCTGTCTCTGAAGGGTGGGGAAAATTTATGATGATGGAGGAAGCCTTCTTTTTCTTGAACCATTATTTTGATCTTCTTATTATAACTTCAGTTCACTCACTTTGTCTCACATCTCATGGATATTCCATGTTACCTATGGCAAAGGTGAAGCCTTCACTACTTTATATTCTAGATCATACAATTTTATGCCATCATCTTGAATTCCCTCTTCATACTAGTCAAACTTGAATCTCCTCATTTTTCTGACTGTCATCCACATATGGTCTCTTTCCCTAACATCAAACTCATCTATGTAATTTACCCAATAATCTTCAATCTGTGGTACATGATATGACTCTAAGAGATGGAAAGTGTTTGGATCACATTTTATGTCAAAGTCTACCCTCAGTGTATATGAATACAAGCTTAGGGGTGTGAAGGTGGCTTCCAGGTGTGATGCATCATTGACACTCTTACGGGTGAAGATTCCAAGTGAGATGGGAAAGGAGACATTCTTCATTTTCTAGTTCTTGAGCTTACTTTGAACATGTTCCAAATGTCTGCAAAGCTTGAATAACATGATCTTGTCACTGAGGTACCAAGGTAGTCTGAGTGGGGAAAGATCATAACCAGAAACTTGGATGTATGAGAAAGTGGAAAATTGTGTGAAGTATGACCCATATTTCTTGATCAAAGAAGTTGCTTGTGGTGAAAACCTTGAGTGAAGGTTCCCCTCCAGTGTCCTGATGATGAACATGGTGAAGGCATCAACTACCCTTGTGAAGTTCTGATTTCTCTCCTTGAAAACCAACTGAGGATATCTCTCAAATGTTGGGGCCTTGGGAGAGATGTTCTGAGAAAGTTCCAACCCTTTGAAAGGTCTCGAGCTCATGAGAGCGTACACCAGATATGAAGTCATTGTGAATTTCTTCGAGACCGGTACTTGAAGCAACTGGTGGTGCAGGTTGTCACTGATGATCTGTCCCCAGTCAATCCTCTGTTTATCTTCCATGATCATGAATATGAAGAGAGCCATCCAGTCCTGAAATTTTTGAGGTTTCTTCCGCCATCACTCGACTGAGAAGAATGATTGCATCGGAATACCCTTCATGGAATTCACCTCTAACAAGGACTTGGGTACCCGTGAAGGTTTTCTCACTTGTTTCAACCATGAACCAAGAGCAAGGCCCTGAAAGTATGAGTATTTTGGTCCATAATTTTGTTACAACCTCTTTTGAAATGATCGCCGTATTGCTTCAAATTGGGATCTACATTGAATGGAGAGATGGCTCTGGGAGAAAGTACTGCCATGGTTGAGCCATCATCTACTCGAATGGTCCTGGTCTTCAGGTTCATAGTGTTGTGAACATGCCAAAACCAATTCCACACTCTACTGAGACTGGATGTCCACCTACTGCATATAGTCCACTCGTGAAAACTTTTCCTCCACTGGCTCTCTTGGTCCTCCAAAAATTCGTTCTTTGAGATCATCGAGGTCCATGTGGGTGACATCATTGTCCCCCATAGCTGAATACTCGGTAGAGAGAGTTGAGACTAGTTCGAGGCCTACAAACTTGAACTTCATGGTTGACACAGACACTTCTCTGTGTCTGAAATGGGAGTTTATTAATTGTAGTAAATTGATATCTTCTCCTTTTTCAACTTGAACCACCTTGGATCACCTTTCTCGTTCCTCTAAATGTCCACTGAAAACTCTGCCTTTGCAAAAAATTTTCTTTTGTGAAGATTTTCTATTTATAGTAAGCTCTTGTGTAGAGACTTACTATTTTTGGAAAGTGGATCTCCTGACCTAGGATTTTGATGAAATCAAATTTTTTGATATGGGTTTTTCTTCTTTATCTCACATATGAAATTTTAGCTCAATCTGATCTCTGGAACAAGCGAAAATAAATTTCTAAAATTTGTGAGCTTGAAACTGGGGTTTTCTCGCTGCAAAAAATATGGGCCGTGCATGCAAATTATTTCACTTGGGTCTTCAAGGTTCCTGGAAATGTGGATGAATGCAAAAAAACCCACGTCAATCCATGCACCGGTCTTCAAGTTATGAATATTTTCACTTCGCGGGTTACAAAGTCATTCTGGTGAAAAAATGTGCCTGAAGCCTTTAAAATTGTGATTTTTTTATGAAAATTTTCTTTTGATCATGGGAACATGTGTGCAATGGATGCAAATGGAAAATGAGGGTGGAGGAATTCTGGAAAAATTTCACCAGAGTTCCGGGTGAAAATGGAGAAATGTGGGGGGGAATGAGAAAAATGGCTAAGTGTTGGTATTTATAGGCATGAGAGGGAGAGAGGAAGGGGGTGAATTTTTCTTCCCCCCTTTTCCCCTTTGGAATGGGATAGGGGGACACCAAAATTTCACCTTATCCCTAGGGTGACACATGACACACATGCACGAGTGAGGGAAAATGAGAAAAGGGCTTAGTTTGAGCTCCCAAGGTCAATTTTTGGTCACATGAGGAACTGGTGGAAGCATGGAAGGGGGGAACATTTTTCCCCCTTTATCCCTTTTAGAATAGGATAGGGGGACACCAAAAGTGTGCATTATCTTGGTGGTGACACTTGGCATGGATGCAGAGCGAGGAGAGGGGGCTCAAAATTTAGCCAAAAGTGCTTGACGGAGGTCTCTGGGGTCATATGGTGAGACCACAAGGCCTAAGGTGGGGGGAAAATTTTTCTGCCCCCCTTTTCCCCTTTGAATGGGATAGAGGGACACCAAAATTGTGCCTCATCCTAGTGAGGACAAGTGTCAAGCATGCGGAAGTTGGAGCGGGGGCTAGAAATTTGTGAAAGGTGCTTATCGGAGCTCCCCAGGGTCATGTTGAGGGTCCATGAGGCTTAAGGTGGGGGGGGAACATTTTTTATCCCCCCATTTTCCCCTTAGAGAGGGATATAGGGACACCAAAAGTTCACTTCAGCCTCATGGTGACATGTGTCACTGAATTTTTTTGGCTAAGGACAAAGCTTGTACCTTGGAGAGGAGACTTGAAAATGACATTGCCAGAGCTCCCAGGATGAATTTTTAGGACACTTATTTATATGATTTTGACTGGAAAAACATTTTGAGAAGGATGGGATGGGTATAAAGGTCTTATTCAGATTGAAAAATTCTAAAAAATTCCTTTTTGATCAGGAACGCTAGTTGTGCCTGTGAAGAATGAGTTGTGGAAAGAAATGCATGGGTGTTGTGAAAAATGTGAGATTACCACCATTTAGAACATTGAATAATATTTCCATTTATATATTTTTTGACCTCCAAATCATTCTGAGCTCCCAAAATCATCTCCCAAAGTTCAAGTTCTTTTTTCGCAGTGCAAGCTCCTTTGGCCTCAAAAACCTGCTTTTGTTGAACTAGCTCCTAAACCTCAGAATATTTCCATAAAATATTCCTAAATAAATTTCACAATGATCTTGGCTCATGAATACACCTCCTTGATGAATTTAGGACCTTAACTAAGCTCCAAAGAATATGCACCCACTTGAGAAAGGCTAAAAATAACCATTCCTAAGCCCAAAAGATCCACTTTGAAAGGCATTGTCTTGAAAGAATCCTTTGAAATTGTTTTATTCTTTTCCACACATGGGTGAGGGTGAGATCATAGACATAGAAATTACACTGGTGGGGATAAACCTAACATAGGGGATGGACTGACCTGGAGGGGTGTTGGGGAAGGTTTATAATGAATTTTTTTGACACTAGGGTATAGTTGTCTTGTTTTCAAGTGAATTTTTCCCTTGAAAAAACACAGAAGAACAATTGGATCTCACTTGGGGACTCATTCTGGATTGAGAAAAGTGAGGAAAGGATGAGAAGGAACTCCAAAATCTCAGTTTACAAATTGGACCAGTGCCTTATCCATTAGGCTTCATAGAGTCATTAACAACAAATAGCTAGAAAGGAGTACACACACACAACAAAAAGGAAACACACAACACATGAAAGGGAAAGAACACACACAACGGGAAAGGGAAACACACACCTAAATCACCTATGGTACAATGTGAGGGAAAAACCACTTTCACTACTTGTATAATTTCAGATATTTCCCACTGCGGGGAAACTCCAACTATGTTCCATCTAGATATGACAGATAGAAGGAATTCTCTCCGCATGTTTTGTGAACTTGGAATGGTCTGAGCCATAAAGAGTAAAAATTCCCATGGATTCCCTTTGGTTCTCTTCACATGTCCCAAATAAGAACAAGTCTCTAAATTTGAACTCTTGATCCTTCACCTTTCTTATCAAACAACCTCTTGACCTTCAATTGATGAGATTTGATTCGGTCCACCACCTTGAACCTATATTCCTTCAATATTTTCAAGAAACAAAATTATTTTATCAATAACATCATGATATTTCCCACCATTCCACTACTTGGAGAAATTTGAGTGTTGAATCTCCACCATGACTGGAATCTCTACCTCGATCACGTAGAGCAATTGGAAATAAGACATACCCATTTATTTCTTTGGAGTTATTCTATCTACCCATGACACATCATAGATATTATTTTTCAGTCCCTTTGATTCTCATCTACAAGCTTGTGCACTATGGTCACGATGTTTTTTTCTAGATTCCACCTTACCATTTCCTTACAGGTAATAGTTTGATGCATGTGACAGAGAGAGATTCTCATAACTGTAGAATAACTCAATTATATCCCTGGAGGAAAATATGTGGCATTGTCCACCACAATCTTTTAGGGGATACCAAAACAAACAATGATATTCTCATTGATGAAGTTGCACACTCTTTCGGTATTGGCTTGCTTTTTGGGATAACCTCTACCCACTTCATGAAATAATCAGTTTCCATGAGCACATAGGTATAACCTACACTCGAGTGATGATTTAAAAATCTAATGAAATCCAGACCCCACTGTTGGAATGGTTCTTCAATCACCAATATCCTGAGAGGAAGCGTAATGAGTTGTGGTATCCTGAAAAACTATTGTAGACACAAAATCACGCACTTAATATTATTTTCTATACCTCCAAGTATGTTGTTTTATATATGGATCTTGAGAAAGAAAACAATTCACTAAGTGACCCATTTCCTAGTCCATCCGCTTGTCTTATTGGTTTTTATTGCTTTTATATTTCACACTTGTCACTCATACACCCAGTTATGGTCAGATCATAGGGATCCTTGTCAGTCAGTCTCCACTCATTTTTTGTCATTTCTCTCTAGATACTAGTGTCGAGGATTGGACACTAGCACCTAGGCAACTCTTGTCCATCCTAGGCGCCAATGCCCTGTTTATGTTTGATCTTATTTTTCACACTTTAGGTTAGTATTTTTTGTTTTCCCACTCATATCTCGAGGTACTAGTCGGTATGGAAAGTCATTAGTGTTGAAATTCAAGCAAGAGATCCCTATATACACAACATACATACCAATATAAGGGTGGGAAATTATTATCAAGGGCTATCTATCTAAATATCTCAAGGGACTGCACTTGGGCTCATTATTCTACATACACAATGCATAGGAATGGAATTTAGTTCTATTCCATCCACACATTTACATTTTATCTAGCTGCTGCCCGCTATCTTGACGTCATTGGTGCAAGGGAGACCTAGGATCACTATTGCAAACACAAACACATAAAACTACATTGGGTATAAGATGTAGTGCAACACTTAGTCATAAGTTCACCATTGTGACATCTTAGGACAACATGACCCCTCATTTTACATATTTCTTTTTTAGGATTTGATGTCTCTTTGAGGGTTTTGTAGGAAAATATTTGTGTGCAGGTTTACAAATACCTCATAAATCCAAGTACAACATACAAGTGATCCAAAGGAAAATAAGTGTGAAACGCTAGCGACACAATTAGAACTAGGATTTTGACTTAAGGCATTTCTGCAGACTCTAGCACCCCCATAGAGGTCTTATGCACCTATAGGTGTAGACACCAAATTTGGGTCTTACAACGCCTTGTGCCCCGCATCTCGTCTCGCAACCTAACCCTGCCTCACCACCTCAACCTTACACACTTAATTATTTATTAATTACCTTATAATTAATAAATCCACATCTATAACCCTGCCACCTCACCTTTCCACCTCACCATGACCTAGCCCTAACCCTAAAATAACCTAATTAAGACCTATGACTTGGTCCAAACCCATATCCATGACTCATCACCACTCACCTGCACCAAAATGAACCTAATAATGACTTGACCAAGCCCACAAATGACCCCTCGGGAGAAAAGGAGGTAAATTTGGCTATTTTACTAAAAATAGCCAACTTTGACCTAACCGACATCGGTCCCTACGCGACCGGCGTCGGTTAGGTAACCGCCATTGGTTTCCTATAAATGACCTCCCCCAACCAAAACCAAAGAAGAGGAATTCATTGGCAAGGATCCGAATTCATTTTTCAAGAGAGAGAGAAGAGGTTACAGAGAGGAGTATTGAGCCCAAGACTGTAACTGAGCAACTAGATCACTGTCACACTCATCCAAACATTGGAAGAGTTAGAGGATAGCTTCATCAGCTTACTTCCGATTTTCGGATCATCCCAACTGAGCCTTGCCTTCACCACTGCATTCCTTGGACTTGCATCCGCATCAAAAACTAGTAAGTAGTCTCTTTTATTACCTTGTATGCTTCTAGACACTACTTTGTGAACTTTTGATTCATAGGGATTATAAGCTCACTCCTTGATCTACCACCCCGTAGTACCCTGCTCCTAACCTTCATTCATCCATCTATATATTGCCCCAAAGACAACCTTCTCGCTCTCTGAGTCTTCTCTATCACCCTACAACTCCCCTCAACCCATCTACCAACCTCCTAAGCCCCATAACCACCTTGTAACCAACCTCCATTTAAAATCCCCTAAATCACTGCCCCTACCGATATCGGTCATCCCTTACCGGTATCGGTTTTATAACCGCGGTTGGTTATCCAGTGACCGGTGTCGGTCATTGTGACTTATACCAAAAACTAACCTTTCACCTATTTACCTCCAAACAATCTCATATCCAACTTTTTCTATCCTTGTAACTTGATCTGAACGTATCAATAACTAGTGACCAAACAAACAACATGATATTTTATTATTGGTAGTTTAGTCTCTATTGCTTTTAGTAACGAGGTACCTAAATCGTGATTTCACAATAGCTTCTTTATTATCATTTGCATTAATTGGTATTAAAAGGGAACTGACCACCTTTGAAAGGAAGTCTAATATTTCCTGGGCCCAAGGCAGTTCCCTCACTTATTGTTTAAGGAAAATCTAGTGGTCTTGCATTCTTATTTACAGGTAGTCCTTCCCAGACACAAAGGAGCTCTTCACAATCGGTCTGATCTCTCTACGGCACGCGCACACCTTCCCAACACTCAACATGTATTCCTCCTAGCCCTAACCCTTATCTATTTGTCAAGAGAATGAAAAGATAGAAGTAACTCTATTCTGGAACAAAATTCTGTGCGAAACATTTTGGCACGCCCGGTGGGACCCTTCTCGGGTTTCTTTTTTTCTTGCTTGTTTTCATATAGGGAGCACACTTGCTAAATTTCTTTCCTCTAAATATTCACAAAATATTTTGTCATTTTGGTAAAAGAACTTTTCTTTCTTTTGCATCTTTGCATTAGTGAAAGTCATCTTCTTAACCTCTTCTCTTTCTTTGCTTCATCGAATATCATTTTCGATTTGGGTTTAAAACACATGCATCACATTCTTGCTTGATGTCTTTAAATTCTAGTGAACGTAGATTAAGTAACAGGTCGTACACGTGGGGGTGATATCCATGGTATTGATGAGAAATTAATCTTACTCTCACTGCACAACACATACCAATTCACATCATAAGCTGCACAACATCTCAAACATCCCCCCTTCCCGTGGTATTCCTTCGCCTGATTGAGGTAGCCTTATAAGCCAAAACAAACTTGACATCTCCCTTAGGTCTTTTGTTTAGGATTGACATCATCTTGCGTCTAAGGCATAAGCCCAAAGTGATTAAAACTAATCCTAGGGTTAATCTCTTGATTTGCTTGTGCATCTTGTTTGTTTTTTATTTTTCTTTCAGTTCTGTTTCTCTGTTATACCCTGTCTCAGTGATTACTTCAGACAGTTTGGTGGGTATACTAAGCTTTTTTATCCCCAAACTAGCAGCCTCTTACATTTTCTCTTTTCCTCCACAGTGACCGACACCGGTTCTCTTCTACGGTCAAATCTCAAGCACCGTCTAATAGAACTCTTTTTAAGTCGAAACCCACCTATAGGCTGAGCCCATTATACGCCGAAAAAGTGACAAGCGAGCGTGGGAATCTACAGGTAACTCTCGCGTACCCGACCTCCCGAGGTCGTGCCGAGATAGCCAGTGGGGGTAGAATATGCGTGGGATGCAGACAAACTAGTTAGGCAATCTAATGTCTTCGACACGCACTAGTGGAATTTGTGAATCTAAGGCAAAGAAGGCCCTTCTAACTTGGACTGGTGTGATAGATCGATTGACAAGGATGACTGCTCGAAGGCTCCAATCAATATCGAGCTCTGGCGTGATTCGATCTATGGGTTGTGGAATACGTGGAAAATGACCTGGGATAGTTTCGTGTATGTCTCCAGATAAGGTCATATGGTGGATGGTGGAATACAATTGACTCTACGGACGATTCTCTGGCCTAGTCCAGAATTCTCTAGCTTCGTTAGCCGCTATATCTAGTAAGGACAATTGTTCGATGATGATGGGTGGAAGTGGAGTGGATTGGAATACTAGTGTGCGTAAGCTAGTGTTTATATCTGATTGACTTATGGATTCGTTAGGCTGTGGGATTTGTGGGTCACAACCGTAGACTCTTGGTTGTTGCGGTCCTGTTATGGTCATATACGAAATCAAGTCCTAATTCCTAGTATCCAGTAATCGTATGCTTTCTCAGCTTCTATGTTTAGGACCAATAACTGCGTGATCTTCTCAGAATATCTCACAGGCGTTCGTGCAACCTGGATCCTTAAACTAGTATCTATATCTGTGAGAGTGTCTCCTGCACCTGGCTGTGGGACCAAAGGATCACAACCAAAGGTTTGTTCTCTTTCGAACCCTTCTACAGTCATCTGAATGTTTTCTAGGGTAATCTGTAGTTCAGTTGATTTGACCAAAACATGTGTGCTTGGTCGTCTTCTATATTTAACCCTCTCAACTCAGAACTGATCAGTTGTAAATCTGTTGTTGTTTGGAAGACTTGTATTCTAAGGTTTTGGTCTATGTCAACTATTGCTGTGACGAGGTTTGGTTGAGGCACGATTGGCTCAAATATGTATTCCCTGGGCTCCTGAGGTCCCGTGATTGTCATACAAAACAAAATGTAAATCTAACTGTAACAAAGCAAATTCTAACTATGTGGAATAAATCTAAAACATATATAACTTCTATTTTTGCATTTAACTTTCTAAGAAGAAAATAGCTATTTAAACGTATCTAGAAATAACAACTAAATAACAATTTAAAACAAACAAAATAACCGAGTGTAGTTATTTGTTTGTGCAATTTGTAGATTTATTCTAAATAATGAAATAACTTGCTTGATCTATTTGCAAGATTCTCGATCCTACTTCAGAAGTGAGGAGTGAATCATAGTTTCTCATAAAATATCAATCCCCATAGCTTCCCTGGCAATATCGAGAATAGAAATTACTGAAATAAAGCAATTAACTACTTTATTTGATATGATTCTAACTAGAACTTTGAAAGCTAAAACCTGGATTCTGCAGAACAGTGGCGAATCTGATGGTGTGTGTGATCTTGTCCCCTCAGTGTGATCTCCTCGTTCTTTCGTGTTCACGTGGATCCAGAAAAGTGTGTAATGCTAGCATCGACAGAAGTAGATATTGGGACAAGGACAACTCAGAATGCAGACTGAAAATGCGAGTAGGAGAGGGATAGCGCAAGAGTACAGAGCTTGGCTTATGCAATTCCTAGCGGGATTTTACTGCGAGTCATGCAACATAAAGCGACCAGAACCTGAAACTATCCTATTTGAAGAGCAAAACCTGCAACTTTAATGGCTTCCTAAGCTATTCTACTCCAATGGATTGGATAAAACAACAACACCATTTGCACAAGCTGGATATGTGGCTTACCAACAGTTGAATAATGCTAACTAGACATATAATGAACTAAACCAAGCACTGTAAGAAAAATGAAACTAAATCTAAGCAAAGAGAAATTTCAGAGACAAGCTTCTAAGGGCCAGATTATGAAATGCAACACTACCTGCACAAGATGGGTATGTGGCTTACCAACAGCTGAACAAACTAACTAAGCATGGCCAAACTATGGCTTGAGAATAAAAGACAAACCACTGAAAATATTCAAAGTGAATGAGGGGTAGACCATTTGCATTGCACAAACCATTTATAGCTTTCATTCATCAAAACCAAAACCAAGCTGAACTCTAAAAACCATAAACAATGGCCAAACACTATTCCAGGGGCCCAAAAACATAAATTCAAGCCCAAGTCGGCAAAGAAAAGCTGGTGAAACGTTGATATTTTACGTGATTCGCGTCAAAACACTTTCTAGAAAATGCGTGCAAGACCTCCACTCTGAGCAGGACTCGCCGCCCTGAGCAGGGCGGCGGTCACGAGACCGCCACCCAGGCAGGGCGGCAGTTTCGTAACTGAAGGGCAAAAGGCCAAGAAAAGAGGAAAAAAGGGGAAAACAAAGGATGCGGGGGCTAAGCGGGGCATGCGGGATGTTAACGCATACTCCGAGGGCTTTTCCGGATCCTGAACACCTTGCGAGGAGACCTGTATCATCATTGGGGCACTTGTTACACTGTTTCGGCAGTACAGTACCTTACAATTTTGGGTACGTACAGGTTCCCCGCAATAAAGATCACTTTCCTTTTTCTTTGAATCATTGCTCATTTCTCTCCCTTTGGAAGTGTTAGCTCCTAGAAGTTAGCTTTCATTTTGGAATACGCCATTTTTACCTGCAACAGGAAGATTCCTAAGTTCCTAGAGACTTTTTCTTATCGCTAAGAATATGGCATCTGTGATACCTTTGTCCTAGGATTCTTCTCAGCTTGGCTTTATTTTTCATGAAAGAAGGGGTTTTATCATTAGTGCTTTCAGCTATTCTAATTTTGGTGGGAGTGTATTCCCCTTCCTCTCTTCTCTCTCTGGGACCCATATGGTGAGGTGTTTTCAATATGTCATTATTAGTTTACATTGGCAAAGACGTGATCATTTCCAGGAACATCCTCCATCACATTAGATTTTTCTTTGAGAGATTATTTTCTACTATTAGAGCCCTTAATTGGGAATGCTAAATCACTCAAAAAAGGGGGATTCATGTTTTGAATAATATCCCGTTAAAAATATTGAGGGGGAGACTTTGTGCTTTTTCTTTAGTTAATAGAGCTAAAATCCCCCAAAGATAGTATAAAAATTTTTTAGGCCTTTTTAATTATCCAAATCTCCATTTGGATGAAATATCCTTTCTAATTTTTTTATTTGCTTCATGAAGATCTCTTAAGGAAGACCTCTGAGTGGTATCATCCCCTAACATGGGTTTCAAGAGGTTTCCTTCCTATCATGTGCTCATTAATATTTTCGTTAGTTTGCAAAGGAAGACTTGACCGTTTATTTTCCTTCGTCTATTGGATTTTGGGTTCTACCATTTTTTGGTTCAGGTCCATCTATGATTATAGATGATAGGATTTTTCCCCAAGGTTATTTGTGGATTCTTTGGGTGCCAAAGATTCATAAAAATTGAGGGTTGATTGGATGGAGTACTTAGATTTCCTCCTTGTCTTTGACACATTTTTCCAAGGGTCTAATACTGCGCATATAAAAATGTTACCATTTTCACCATGTGGTCACTTGTTATTAGATCTATTTCTTTAGACTGAAAGGATTGAGGATAGAATAACACCTTTCCACCCTTCCATGGGAGTTGTGTTGGGGAGGATTTTCTAATGAAGTGGGAAACTTGGGAGAATTTTGAACATCTCATCTTCACGGGCCTCATAAATGATTGGGCGACTTATAAACCCTCCATTGGGGTCGAAGAAGGGATCTGGAGAACTCTTGATCCATATCCTTCTTTGAAACAAATAATTAGAAAAGATCATGATATGATTCTTAGTGGAGGTTAAATGACAAATAGGGGACCCAATTGATCTGCAATATTCAATAAAATTTCATCATCCAGATACTGAAGGGATAAACTAACATATATGCTATAGGGATGGTATTAATTATTTCTACCTTCAAGGATCTAAGGGTGGATAACACCTTTTAATAAAGAGGCCCTGTTAGCCCCAAACCCTGGCCCCCCAAGAGGATGGGTATGAATACCTTTGAAGGCTTAAATTGATAAATAAGAATCCATTATACATAGAAGAGTAGACAGATCCATGGAGCTGATTTATTTCCTAACAACCCATTTCCTAAAAATGTTCAATATTAGGCATCATGCCAAGGAAATTACCCACTAAAGCCATCCTATACCAGACCATAGCTATGTGCAGGATGACTTAGTGTATTTAGATCCACCAAGTTCCATGTTATATTTAGAGCTAGGGAAAATTAGGTGCACCCCTATGGGAAGACCAACACTACTGGGGTCCACAATTCCATTTTTAGGTTTCTAGAAAATCGACACCCATGTTTTTGATTGTCAACCCAGATTCATTGTTAGAGGGATGGATTGGACAATGATTACTCCATAACAGCAAGATTTCCCATTTAGCACAAGCCCCATATCGTGCTAGAGGGAGACAGTTCACTAATACACCATAAACACCTGAGCGAGGGACTTCAGTGCTAGGATTTCCCAATGTCAATTATTTTTTATGTACCCTATGTGGAAAATGAGACCAAGTCTGAACAACTGTTTACTAAGGAAGGGATATAGATGGCTAAACCAATGATATGATCCTAAATTAACAAAATGCATACTCAGTATATCAGGTTTGAGGCAATGCACCAAATTATAGTAATGTGGGAAAATCATAGTTTCAGAAGTTTAGTAAGCCAATGGAAAATAATTAGTCAAATGTTTGTTAATGAAACAAGTAGAATAGTAGCCCATAAGTAGAAAACACTAACGAAAGAAGTAGTAAGACTTGAAATAGGTGATGACTCCAATGAACAATCACTTATGGGAATTATCTGGTAGAACCACATAAAGGTAAATTATTAGCTAATGCACTTAAAATATTTAATTCAATTTTCCTTAGTTTATTATAACACACGTGTGTCACCTATTCAAATTGGTTTCTTAGAAGAAGACCTAATTCGTAATTTGAGCCACATCCAAAACATTTATTAGATATGGGATAAAAACAATCCGCAGGGTTTTACATAAATATCCACTTGATCCCCATTCAAATATATTTCAAGACCGTGGTAGACCTTTCTATTTTAAAGCATCAAGGTCACACAAGCACCACTTGTTTTTTTCAGATGCATGTTGAATTTTGCATGCATTATGATATTTTTCACCATATACATTGTACTTTACATACTGATATTTTATCGTAGGAGTATGGATACATGTCCACCAATATCATTATGGGAGTTTATTCAATTATTTTTTGTAGTCCAGATGAGGGACAATGATAAAAAAATGTGTTTGGATGGTACGTGCAGCCGGACACTTGTGGTGCAATGTCAGAATTGAAAAGTTGTTTTCATTGAGTAGGCTTGACATGACATTGGAAAAACATTGGTTTAATTAAATATATAAGTCTATCACATATCTTTGGGTGCAGGACCCTAAAAGATGCTTTGACAAAGATTAGAATAAGGTGTGAGATAGTTACTGAAAAAATATATGTTTCAAATTGCATGGGTGAATTCATAGGATAAATCTGTGCATGATTATGAAAGACACACACAAACCTTAGTGGTTATATGAACAATTCAAGTTAAGAAATATACACATTTCTAATTGTATGGCTTCTTTGAGTGGTCTAATTTTTAGAGATTTACACAATGAAACCACAATATGAGGTTCGGTCACATTATTACAACTCAATATAGGTTGTCATTTTTTTAGTACATCAAAATTTAAGAATTTTAATGGATGTTCTATTGGTCGAGAAGTGATGCATGTTCATATGATGGTGTAAAACATATGTGGAGTTTCACTAAGTAAATCCATGGAAAAGGGGAACATGATGGTGTGGTATCACCAAGTTAAAAAATCCCTTACAAGAGAGGAGTTAAAGTATGTAAATGGTGCAAATTTAAAAGATGAAACAAAGCATTTTTGCATGGTAAAAAAATACAACTTTTTCATGGTTCTCAATATAAATGATTAATTAAAAACTTCGTAGATTTTTCTGGTTGATACAAGAATAAAACTTGGCAAGGTATGAATATTATTACATGGTAACAGGTTCGAGTTATTTTCACTAATTTCATAGCTCTAATGCATCTTCTTCGAATTATTGTGAGTCAAAAGAGTGGGTTGGTGAATGGGAATGTAGATCTTTAAATATTATCAACACATATCGGCCTCCTGTACAATACTAAGAACTAAGAGAAATGTGAAATTTCAGTAGATTTTGATAATTTATCAGATCTATTTCAACCAAGTATAATATGTCTTTTCAATTTGTGCAGCATATGTGTAAATTAAATATTGTAGTTGAAACAAGTGGATAAAATGATCTTAATCTATATGAAGATGCAATGTAGATAATTATAAGTAGTGCTAGCCGCTAATGCGTAGAACCGCTTGAGGTGAAGGGAATTGATTGTTTCGCCAAATTCCTCACCTTCTAGCGTACATAAGACGTAAGCACCATTTCTATAGTCTTTCATGACTCGGTACGGGCCCAACCATTTGGGCCGGAATTTCCTTCCTTCGCTAGTCTTCTTGTCGATCCGGTTGTCTAGCCTTAGAACTAGATCACCTTCGTATATGTCGTGTTCATAGACCTTCCTGTTATACTGACAGCACATTTGGTCAGCATAAGCTCTATGCCGCTGTTCAACATCTAACCTAGTTTCATCTAGGATTTCTAGTTGGGAAAGACGTGTTTCTCTATAAGCGTCTTCATCCAGAATCCCTTGTAGTGAAATGCGGAGACTGGGTATTTCGAACTCAAGTGGGAGAACTGCTTCTGCCCCAAAACTAGCGAGAAAGGAGTTACTCCCGTTGGTGTTCTTATTGAGGTTCGGTGGGCCCACAAGGCCGGATATAACTTCAAATGCCAATCTCGTTTGTTTTCTTTTACCGTTTTAAGGAGAATGGCTTTCAGTGTCTTGTTTTTCGCTTCAGCCTGTCCATTGGCTTGGGGGTAATACAAGGAAGCCGTATGATGGCTTATCTTAAATTTATTGCATAGTTCGTGAACCTCTTCATTCTTAAAAGAAGTTCCATTATCAGAGATAATGATTTGCAGGATACCGTACCTGTAAATGATTTGGTTCAAAATGAACTTGGCGATTACAGAACCAGGTACAGTAGTAAGAGGCATAGCCTCTACCCATTTGGTAAAATATTCAGTGCCCATGATTATAAAATTATGGCCATCTTTGGATGAGGGAGAGAATTTCCCTATTAAGTCTATACCCCATGTAGAAAAGGGCCATGGAGTAGCGATTGGTTGCAGAGCTTGTGCCGGCATATGAATCTCATGGGAGAATTCTTGGCACTTATGACACCTGTGTATAAACTCTATTGCGTCATGTTCTAGAGTGGGCCAGAAATAGCCCATTCGATGTATTTTTCAAGCGGTGGCATGGCCACCGAAGTGGCCTCCACATATTCCACTGTGAGATTTATGGAGAATCTTCTTGGATTCTTCCGTGTCGACACATCTTAGGAGCATTCCATCGAATGCTTTTTGGTAGAGAACTTGCTCTATAATGACGTATTTAGCTACGATAATGCGTAACCGCCTTCTTTGTTGCGGTGTAACACCTTCTGGATACGTATGGTCCATGATATAATTAATGATATCTGTGTACCAAAGGCACTCAGAGATAGAGGGTTGGGTTTCGATGTAGTATACGCACTCATCTGGAAAGTCTAAATCTACAAAATCACCTCCATCTAATGGATTGTCAGCTAACCAATTTACGATGATTTTTCCTTTAACCGACTTCTGATTTACAAATGTTAATTCGAATTCTCCCATTAAGGTTATAAAACGTCCAGCCTTTTTAGACAAGGACCCTTGTGTGAGGAAAGTTCGTAAATGGTCCGTTTTTACCATGACCCTTATTTCTTGGTTTAGCATATAATGTCTTAGGCGTTTAGTAGCAAAGACTATGGCAAGGCATTCTCGTTCTGCCTGTGTATAGCGTGTTTCATAGTCGAGCAGCGTTCGGCTGATGAAATAAATCACACGTTCCTTCTTGTCATCGTCCTCTTGGGCCAACATACAAGCTAACGAGACATTGGTAGCTCGTGAATATAAAATTAACGGGCGATCTAGCTTTGGTGGCATTAGCGTAGGTGGCGATAATAGGAAATGCTTAACTGAATCAAAGGATTCATTACAGTCTTTGTTCCAATCAATGTTATAGTCTTTCTTGAGTAAATTGTTGATTGGATGAATGGCGAAGCTTAAGTCTAGGATAAATCTCTGGATTACACCCAGTTTTTTGAGAAATGATCTGATTCCAGATTCATTCGAAAGTGGGACCATTTCGAGGACAGCCCGAATTTTGGTTGGATCAACATCTATCCCTCGTGATGATATGATGTAACCTAGGAGTTTTCCTCCTGTTACACCAAAGATGCATTTCTCTGGATTTAGTGTGACTCTGTATTCTATTAGGCATGAAAGAATGACGCGGAGTACTTCCGGATGGTCACAACGCTTCTTGGCCTTAGCCAATAAGTCATCTACGTAGGACTCCACGATTTTATGAATTAAATCGTGGAATATATATGTCATAGCTCACTGGTAGGTAGCACCAGCGTTCTTGAGACCGAATGGCATAACAGCGTAGCAATAGGTTCCCCAAGGAGTTATAAACGTAGTTTGATCTTGCTCAGATATTTTGATTTGATTGTATCCCGAGAATCCATCCATGAGAGACAAAAGTTCAAATCTAGCTGTTGCATCAACAATGACATCTATGGATGCTAATGGGAAGTCGTCCTTAGGACATGCCTTTGTTGATGTCTTGAAAATCTATGTAAGATGCGTATCTTTCCATTCTTCTTGAGACGGGAACGATGTTAGATACCCTTGGAGTGTCGACTTGGTTTGGATGAATCCTAACCTGGAGGATTTTTATTACCTCTTTCCCTTTAGCCATTGAGAGCTACCCTTGGGCTTCATAGGTCTTGAATTTTTGTTTAATTGGCTTTGCATCTGATTAGTGACAAATTGTTCACCGCATGTGGGGTGGCGACTCCTGTCCATCTCCTTATAATTAAATGCAAATGCCTTCCTGATGTTTTTGGAGTATCTGAGTAGGTATTTCTACTTCTTCTTTCTGGGGTTAACGAGGGATCCTAGTTTCAATATTCTGGTTCAGCTTCAGCTCCCGATGTTGACAATCGTGTTTCTTTTCTTCGATCAAAAGGCGTTACCACCACCTTTCGAACTCAGGGGTGGCTGGAGGTAAATCCAAATCTCCCCTTCTCTCTACTCTCTGCGTATATGCGAGCTTCCATTTGTGAGGGAAGATCCCACTGGATTCCGAAGTAGGAAGACGAATGTGGGAATTAAGGATAAATCTAGCATATATAGAAGAGAGTGTGCTTGCATGGCATTTGTAATCCAAAGTAGCCGCATCACTAATCTTACGGTCTATGACGGTAGATCTCCCACTTTCCGTTAAAAGGGGAGTTGTCATTGTTTTTATCATGGTTTATCCAAATATTGGACACCGTGAACTGGTATCTTCTACTCATTGCTTGGATAAAACGTGATGCCTAAGTTGCTATGAATCCCGGCGAGAGATTTTTTCTCTCGCGGGATCACTTCAATGGATATGAAGTTCAATCCTTTGCTTGAATCTAATACTGCTTCTTTGTAAAGCTGCAATTTCGGATGGTTCGTATACTTTTGCAAACTTGGTTTGTCACTAATTGCGAGTCTCCTGAGACTCGGATGTTATCAATACCATTCTTTTGGCTAAGGTTAGGCCAAGGATGAGGGGCTTCGTACTCAGCGCGCTTTTGTGCATTTAAAGTTTAGCTTAAAGGAACATGTAGACTTTCTCTTGCGGGCGAAGGAAGAATGATACCTGCCCCCCCGCTCCATACGACATTTAGCTCCATCGAAATGGAGAGTCCATATATTTTTTAGCTGGGATTATAGATGTTAGGATACGCTGTGTTTTGTGCACTCAACTTCTAACCATGGCAGAGGTCCTCTGCTGGAAGGGAACCAACACCTAGGGAATATCCTATGCCTCTGAATCAAATGGTAAGAACATTGGTGCATCTTGTTCTATTACTCATCATTTTTTGCAGTAGTCCCTAATGATAAAGATAACCGTTTCTTAGCCTTATCTTTGGGGTTGGGTAGTTTTGGCGATGCTGATAGCTTCAAGATGCCGTTGTAGGTACAAACTTTTCCTCTGGTTTTGGTCAGTGGTTTATTATATTCAGTTGGTTTCTGAGTTTGTTTCTTGGAAGTTCAAATTTTGATGTCACACCTGGTCTTTTCTTTAAATCAGCTAGGTGCAAAGCAAAGGTTTTTGGATCACCTTTGGCACAATCCTTCCTAGAATGTAAGAATCTTACTTCGTGAAATACGTGAAGGATTGCCTTTCAATTTCGTGTATCCCATGGTCGGGCCGGGTATCATATTATAATTAGTTTCCCGATCTATAATATAAAACTCATTCATGATTTTTTTGGTCCTAGTTGACCGACAGTATTATAGTTCCTATCGAAGTGCTTTAAGGCGATTATGCCTCTCAATGTAGTCGAGTGGTTGGAACATTTTGTTTCCCCATATCCGTAGTTTTTGAGGAAGAGAAAGGGACTATGTTAACTGCGGCCCCATTGTCAACCATGTCCATTTTACATAGTTTTATAAACCTACTTAGTGTTAAGGCTTGACTCACCTCGCTTGTGATCTCAGCATCTGAGGCATTTTTACACGTTTTCGAATATGAATTCAACATCCTTGGTCCGGCTTGCCTCAGAAAGAGGGTGGTATCAACATCTAACATTATTACTTGTGTTTCAGGAGTTGATTGATGTTATTAGATGACCTAGACCTATGCTCTAAAAGCGTAGCTTCTGTGAGTAGGAGAGTTCTTTAAGTAATCCAAAAATGAAATGTGTGAGAAGGTCTTTGTTAGGTCACTAATTAATCATAATAACACCCACGGTTTTTCTACTATTTGTTGACTCTTATCCGTTTCTTTTCTGGCAGATGACTTGGCTCAGTTGGAGAAATAATTCTCGTGTTCTTTTTATAGCTTCGAGAGGTCGTTCAGCGTCTAATTCTACCAAACTGACTATCTGTGGGTTCTCAGTTGACTTCCTAACTGTGCGAATTTGAGGATTTAATGAAGTTGAGGCTTCATGATCATTTGTTTCCCATCATTGCCCTTTTTGTTTTTTCCAGTGGATTAGGCTGTTGCTAATCATGATTTGGGAGTGGATCATTAAAGATAATTGAGGGAGCATTCTGAGGGAAACTACCCTTCGAGCCGTATTTGGTTGTGGTGACACGGGATCTTCAAAACCAAATCTGTGAAGAACTATCTTTGTTCTCTGGCAAACGTTTGCATGAATTTAGTATAGTCAACGACACGTTCTACAGGTATCATGACCCCAAATATTTTTGGAAACCAATAGAAGGGGGATTGTTAGTTCCTGTTTTGTTGGTTTTGGTGTATATTGTGCCTAAAATTCTGATCAAACTGTTGTCTATTAGGATGTTTCTGGCTTTTGGTTTTTATAACCAATGTTTTGGCTTGGCCCTTGTATAGGATTTCACCATTGTTGTTATGTTTTGTGGATGTT